>RDRW01000067.1:477500-895000 GCA_007896445.1 Puccinia hordei
CCCAAACCTACCTTCCACCAGGAGCCAGTCCATGAACCTGTGCCACGACAAACCCGATATCGCTATGACATGGTACAAATTGAAGATCCTATGGTTGAAGACCCTACAAGCAAAAAGGCGCGCCTGGACAACTCTGCTTCTTCTTCTAAAAATACAGGCCCCATGTATAATCTCTTCACCCCTCATCCCACCTCTCACGAATTCATCACTGCGCGATCACTGCTAGGCCTCAGAATTCCACGGAACCCCCCTGTTGCTGGGCCATCAACATTCAAGCCACCTACCCAAAGACCACCGGGCGAATCAATTCCTCCTCCCCCTGTCCTGAGGCCTGCTTGTAAGTCACTCCCCATTGCTTATGCACACCCATCTTGTAATTAACATCCCTCCTTTGCGCACAGCTATGGGTCTATTTATCCCTGGCCCAATGCTTCCAAGAGCATTGGAAGATGATTGGAATGAAAATTTGGCCGGTGGAATTGCGTGGTCACACCGTTCAGCCGAGAAAATGATTGAAAACATAGCATTCATCCTCACACACCTTCCCTCAATGGTCACGCCACATCCAACAATGCCACAGGAGTTCAGCCAAGTTGTTTGGAGGGAAGTGGATACACTTCTGAAGGCATGCAAATCTGGTAATTAATCACTTTTTTTCTCACTTGTTCATACATCACAAAGGCTTATATTGTGGTATGCAGAGAGAATTCTTAACCCCACTCAACCTGGTGCTCTCTCTCTGATGACTCCTGAAGTTGTCAACATGGCACAGCTCAAGGCTTCCCAGGAGAACCGGAAGGCGCCGCCATCCAAACGTGTCCAGACCCACACACTTGCGGCGAATCTGGCCGGTAACTTTTCTCCAAGTGACCATGCTTATACCTGGCTTAAAAGTGCTTTGCAAGACTGCTGGGCCCTTCGACACATGGAGCAACAGGGCAGTGAATGGCAGCCTCTCCCCCTGGACAAATCTTTGGTGCATACTGCCCATCTTGCATTCCAACGAACTTACAAAAACCTTGGAAGTCACAAAAAGGATGGATCAAGCTCCCAACCAAACACCTCCGGTCTCAAGGTCCTTGGTCTATACTTCACGGGGGCTATGTCAGCCTTATGTTACATCTGCAGTCTCCAGGCACCAACAAGACCAAAGTATAAAAAGCTTGATGAGTGGTCAACATAAAATACACGTGAGCAAATGCGGATGCTTGCTGGTCTCCTGGTTTTTGGTCCAACAACCGCCTTCGTCACTAAAAAATTCAAGTGTAAACGTCCAACTACTTCAAATGCTTCGGCCTTATTGGAATTTGGCGTCAATGTTCTGAAACATAAGGTCAATAGTGGTAATACTTCTGTGATGCCTCACGGGACTTTGGATAACCTCTGATTATACTTTCTCAACTTTTTGTGCTCCATGGGATTTAACCGGATTAGTCATGATGGTTTGCCAATGGTTTATTGGAAAAAAACCCATGAAGAGTTTCACAAATTTTTTTCTATTCAAAACCTCCAAATTTTGTTTTCCCAAGATATAGAAATAGCTGTAGCCAACTACCACTTCTGATATATGTACCGGGGGTTGTTTTTTCTTTGGTTTCCCTTTTATTTCTCATTCACATGCCCTTGAGTTGTAATTTCCACCACTGTCTTGCTCATCCACTTGAATGAAACATCAGACTTAAGTGTTTTTTGACATATAACCCAAACAGAGTATTATTAATAGGCATCCAAGGAGTACTCATGTGGGTTTGTGGTTTCTACCTTATTGAAGGTAGGTTGTGGCCAACTCTTGATGATATATCAGCATTAAACTATAGATTATCCAGAATTGGGCTATTGGGATTCCTTAGTGGTATCATAATTATTATAGGGCATTAAGGAAAAAACCCGGTTTTTCCGCGTTTACACCCGGTTTTACGCAGCGGCGACTTCAAATTTGCTGCGCAGCACACCCGGTTTTCCGCTTTTAAACCCGGTTTTTTTATTTATTTGTTTGCGGGCGGAGTTTAATTTTTTTTCAACATTTTAAGATTGTTTAATATACTTCCAGGGGTGTAGAAATTTATGGTATTTTTTATTTCCCAAAAAAACAATGTCTTCTATTTTTTTTCCCATTACATATTGGTTCAGGAATGTAATTCAGGCGTATATTCACCATTTGTAAGCATTTTCTAGCTGTTATCAGTAGTGTTTATAACAATTTCTCTTTCTTATACTTATTATTTGTGTGCGCATTCTTAGTCTGTACTAATGTCTCTTTGTTGTTAATTACATTTATTATTTATTAATAAATTATTAACTTGCAATTATGTCTCTTGCTTTTTATTTATTTTATTCATTTCATTTATTCTATTTATTGTATTTTGTTTATTTTACTTGTCTTACTTATTTATTTTGTTTTTTTTAAATAAAATTTTGAATGAGGATGATTGGGGAGGTTGCGTTATTCATAAATGATTAACTTGCAATTATGTCTCTTGCTTTTAATTAATTAATTTAATTTATTCATTTCATTAATTCTTATTTATTTAATTTTATATTATTTAATTTTGTTTATTTTACTTGTTTTACTTATTTAAAATGCCGCCCTCCATAATTTTGTTTTGTTTTGTTTATTTTCCTTGTTTTAATTGTTTATTTTATTTGTTTTAAATAAAATATCAAATGAGGATGATTGGGGAGGTCACGCGCATCAAATGCCGCGCTCCGCGTGCTATTTGCTTAAAAATTAACAATTAAAAAAAACCGGGTGTAAATGCGGAAAACCGGGTGCACTGCGCAGCCGCAGCTGCGCAGAAAACTGGGTGTAAACGCGGAAAAACCGGATTTTTTTATTAATGCTGTTGAGTTTTCTTCTTCTTCTGTTCCTCCCAAAAATCCCCTTCTTTTCACTTTTCTTATATCGAATCAAATCAGAATACAACAATTTTATATTAAGTTTTATTGTATTTACAAACTCTTAGTTCTAATTGTTTGTTTATTCTCTTTCTTGACTCATTTTCTGATATTAAAGTTTGATTAGTGTGAATTAACGCCTCATGTTATCTGTGACTTTAAGAAATATTTTATCTTGATTAATTTGTATTGCTTGACTAAAAGAGACTGAGACATCATTGTAGTCAATTATCTTACAAGAACTTATTACTTATGTCTCTCAAATTTTATTCATTATTATTTTTATTCATTATTATCCAACCACAGTTTGAGCTCATGTATTTAGTCTATTTAAGCCATAGCCTGATCAGAGTAAAAACATCATCAGTTCTCCTCATAATCAACCCGGTCCCCATTATTGAGTCCCCTTGAGTCTGTTCAAAAATCTTCTCCCCTTTCTTCATTCTAAAATTTTCTCAAATGCCCTTATTATATTAAAGGCTCTTTTATTAATATTAATATAGATATTAACTTATCATTGTGTATGTGTAATTTGTTATTGTTACATCTTATAAGTATTATTTATTATCATAGAGTAACCTGAATTATTCATGTGTTAGTTAATCAATGTATTATTAATTTAAGTATATTATTTATTGTAAAGATTGATTGTAGTTTAATAATTATTTATTATCACAGAGTAACCTTAATTATTCATGTGTTAGTTAATCAACATATTTTTAATTTAAGTATATTTAAATTAAGTATATTATTTATTGTAAAGATTGTAGTTTAATAATACTATGTTATCACTTCTTAAAGTCATAATGATGAATTGATAATACTAATAATATTCACTAGAGATCTTAAAGGAATAATATTAAAGAATAATAAGAATGGTAAATATTAATAAGGATAATAATAATTAGTGTTACTTGCAGTAACTTGGTACATTTAATCATTTAGGGATCAAAGAGTGAAGAGTAGTGGAAGGGGAAACACAGTCTAGCCAAGCAGCTGCTGGGCTCTTGTGAAATAACCGGGAGACTTTAGGGAGAGGAAAGGGAATTGTGGGGGTCCGCTTGACTATCACACGTATCCAATGATTATCATTGAAAAATGATAAGAAGAGGGCTGGCAACGGTTTAGGGTCCGGGGGAACTGTGGCGGGAATATATGTGGTGCTCCCGCCCATTCTGCTGAGGAAGACAAATGGCCGGTTATACGCATTGGCCAGAATGGGTCCCACATCCAACTTGCTCATCCATTTGTTCATGGGGACTGATCCACGTGGGTCAGTCACCTGAACACGTCCGTAAGCGCGGTCGAATTCTGAAGGCCCCCCAAGGTATCTTGTCCAATGTGCCTTGTTCTTTTCCATCTCTTCTAACACATTGTTTCACACTTGGTACCACCCATTGGCCTTAGCGTAGGGACCCTCTGGTCTATCTGCTGCCAATGCATGTGCCACACATGCATAACCACAGTCCCCATCACCTGCAGGGTTATAAGTGGAATGCAGGTATTTTAAGATCCATGGTGGAAGCTGCACCTGACAAGAATGATGAGAAGTCGGTTATCAGTTAGAGTTAGTGCATTCCTCCTTGTCCGTGTCAAGCTTGAGTCACTCACTGCAAAATCAGGGTTTGTATTTCCCTGTCTTGTTTGGCCAGCCTTGGGTGCAACCTCAGCATCTACATGCCGGTCCTATGAAACATACAATGGAATCAGACCTTGATAATCTAATGTCAAAGTTATAGTACTTACCTTGGCTGTGGGGGGTGAATGTAGCCTGGCCTCACCCTGCAACTGATCATCAGAGCTTGAGGCTTTTCTTGAGGCTTCTGGAGGTGACAGCAGCTTTTCCTCAACCTGCATCTCAATAGATGAGGAGGAATCCACTGGGGGATCAGATTCTTCATCTGATTCCCCACCTTGTGCTTCAGATTCTTTGACTGATTCCCCATCTGTGGCATCAGATTCTTCTTCCAATTCCCCATGTGGGGCATCAGAATCTTCATCTGATTCCCCATCTGGGGCATCAGAATCTTCATCTGAAACTGCATCCGCAGAATCAGAATCTTCATCTGTTACACCATCCATACTACCATACTTGGGCTGCCACGTTTCCTTGCGCCGTGAAGTTCCTGAACCGGAAGACCCCCGATTCCGTTTCCCAATAGTGAGGCTGCCAACTTGTGGGGGGTGATTTCTCTTGACTGCTTAGTAAGTCCATCATTATCATTCCATCAGTTATCAGACTCTTAAAAAGACATGCAATAAAGTTGCTTACGCATGAGTGTCTCCACACTGGGAAGCTCATCCAGGCCCCCAGAGGAAGAAGCTGAGGAGTCCAATGAAGCCTGCACCCGCTTGGGCTTTCGCTTACCCCCTTTTCCTTTTGATACACCGGCCTTCTGTCTTGCTTTCCTTGCCTGCACCTTTTGGATTTGCGCTTCCACAATTTCCTCATGGGTGTCATCGCGCTTTTGAACTTGCCCACTACCCTTTCTCTTCTTCCACGGCCTTTCCAGTATGTGTTTCACTCGGATAGGATCAGGCTCTGCAAGCAGAACCACGTGCGTGTTTGCATGGACCCTTTGTAATTTTTTCATTGTTGCTTCTAACGCCGAGGGGTGGTGGGAAGCCAAGATCTCCTGCTTGAAATCCTTGAAATTGTTGTCAAAGTCGTACACTGGTTGATCAAGTGCCTGCAATGAACATAGATGAAGATTAGATAGGAGAGACATGAACAAGCCATACATCAGGAGGACTCACTGGACCATCAGGGTTATAGGCCAGATGCCACTGGACATGGAAATCAGAAGGCTCCACATCTCCCTTCCCCTGGACCAAACATTCAATAGTGTGCAAACACGGAATGCCCAAGCCGGCCTGGAAATTAACTTTGCATTGAATGCTGGGATCCCCAGGCTTGGATTTCTTCATCTTGATGAACTTGTTGTACTGAGACAACGCCAACTTGAGTGCATGAAAGGAGATTTTGCAGCTGTGGGACTTGAAGGCATTTTGTAGACCGGTTAATACCTTCTGTAACTTGTGTGCCAGGTTTGTGTGGGCTGTGTCAAGCTTTTGGTCCACTGTTGCAGCAATTGTAATTAACAGTGTTGCAAAGTCGCACCTAGCAGACGTGACATAGGTTTTCAGCCAGCTGTGGGCCGATTCACATTGTGACAAAGTCAGATTTCCTAGATGGGGTGTCATTCCGGCCCACACATTCATGAACTTCTGTCGCTCGCTCCAGACGTTCTTGTATAGGTATTCATAGACGTTAGTTTGAGTGACTAGGTCCCGTGTCAGTTGAGCCCACTTTGAGTTGCAGGTGTCCTCATTGGGGGCATGTGCGACCTCATGCCAGAGCCTCATGAATTTGGCCCATTCTTTGCCATCACCAGCAAACGCTTGCTTGCAGTTTGTCACAATGTTCCAATTGATGTGCCACATGCACAAGTTCGCGGTTGCATTCAGAAAGTGCTTTGAGATAGCATTACACAGTTCCAATTCCCTGTCTGTCACAAAGACCTTTGGCGCGTGGTCAGCATCCCATATAGATCTATGGGTATCACACAGGCACCGGAGTACAGTCAGTTTCTGATGAGAATAGGTGATTAGTCAAATATACCACCCACTTCAACTTATCAAGAACCCATGAGTAGGCCTCATTCTTCTCGTTTTGCATCAAACAAAAACCAATCAAAAAACTGTGATTGGTTGCAGTTTGGCCAACCACATGCAGCAGGGGGTAGTTGTTCAGGTTCGTCTTGTAAGTGCAGTCAATGTTGACCACATGGTGGAACCTGCGAGCAAGAAGCAACAATCCTGGGTGCGCAAACCACAAGTAAAGGAGCTTGCCTTCTGTGTTGTAAACGTCCTTGTGTGTCCAATTGGATTCGTTGAGGCAACGTAGGAGGTACTTGATTGGGGTTTTGCCAGCCCTCTTCTCTTCCCTCAGTGCCTCCTTTGTGTTGTATATTGTCCTGTTGGTTACAAACCTTCCCTCACTGCTAGTAAGGAGTCTAGCAATTGCCTGGGGTTGCATTCCAAGAGACGATAAGCAAGCAACCTCGGTTTGGCCTTTGACAGAGAGCTTCTTGTGGATGACCACATGTTCCAGATCAATTGGACCATGATTGTGCTCAATCGTCTTTCGGCATTGGAGTTCCCATGGTGCATCCTTGAGTTTTACTGAAGTCGGTTTGTGGCCGGATATTTTGAAGCAGCACCCCAGTCGCTTATTCCTAGATTCTCAAAACCGGATAGCATCAACTGAGGTTTGGTCTTCCCCGGCAACTGTGCATGCAAAGTAGATGTTCTTGTCCCGCTTGGAAGCACAAACTTTCAGAGCGTAACCATGCTCGTGGGCCCATGTGGTGACAAAGTGTTTGAGATCAGTGACACATGTGAAAAGGAATTCGGGTGGTGCATCCATTGCATCTGGAAACACAAGCAGTTCAGCCAGTCTTCCTCAAGTGGGCGAATTCAGAAACTAGAAGAACTTACTGCCAACTGAATAATCATAAGATTGTACATCTTCAGATTTCATCAACACTTTATGCGGTTGATTGGTGGCGGGTAACATTGCGGTGGCCAGCGGTGAATGTCCTAAAGGATTGAGCGGGTATGTTACGGGAAGATTGTGTAGGTAAACATTAGGTCTTGGTAAGATGAAAACAAAGTGGAGAAATATTTGAAGACTCACCTTCAGCCACAGGTTGAGGGACTTGAGGGCTGAAAGTTGCTTGGGGAAACAGTTGAGGGCTGGGTGGTGCAGGTTGATACCCGCCGGGAGATGTAGCCGTGACCCTTGGGTATTTTACTGGGAGATTGAGTAGGTAAACATTAGTTCTTGGTAAGATGAAAACAAAGTGGAGAAGTATTTGAAGACTCACCTTCAGCCACAGTTTGAGGGAATTGAGAGCTGAAAGTTGCTGGGGGAAACTGTTGAGGACTTGGTTGTGCAGGTGGCCAAAGTTGAGGGCTAAATGGCGCAGAGGAGGTTATTTCCCCCAGAGATGGCTGCATATCTTGCATGAAAGGTATGGAAGGGACTTGATTTGTCTGCGGCGGAGCGGGCACTGATGGTTGGCCAACGGGGAAATTGTGAGAGGTTTGCAGGCCTTGGAAGTGAATGGGTCCAAGAGTGAATGGGTTGGCCGGATGGGACAATGGTTGGGGTCCTGGCTGCCAGTAGTTTGAGATTTGTGGTGCTTGATGGGGTTGCGGAAACGGATGGGATGGTGGGGCTTGAGTTATATGGGGGTGGTGCGTAGAGGGCTGGCTGAGCCAGATAGGATTGTTGGGCTGGATCAAGCGGATAGGTAGAGGCTGGAGGTTGATGGTGATAGTGGGTGAATTGAGGCAATTGTACCTCATATGGGCGGAACACAGGCTGGGTTACTGGGTGAGCTGGGGGGACAGGGTTTGGCTGGATTGCCACTCTGTAGTTGGTGTCTGTGAAGCTGTAGCTGGCTGGGTAGGCTGGGGGGACAGTAAGGGGCTGGGGGGCTTGGCCATATTGGTTGCTTGGGTAGCCATAGTTAGTGGCTAGCTGGCCTGATTGGTTGAGTTGAGCTGCAGGTTGGCCAAGCACGTGTGAATTTCCATACGCAGAAATTTGATTTTGATACAAGTTGCCAAGTGGGGCGTGAGGGTGATGGTTCGGGTCGACCTCATAGAATCCGTATGGGCGTGGAGGCTGATTGCTTGAGGAGTTGTAATGGCCAGTGTGAGACATCTTTTGCTGCTGATTTGGTGAATTGTGCAGAATCTGGTTGCATTTGAATGGGAGATTATGTCAGCATGTGTTACTATATCTACGGTGAAAAAAAAAACAATAGAAATAGGAAGAGATGTGTTTGAGATGGGCCACTTTTGGGGGGGATGGTGTGCGTCTGGGGCTTATACGGGGCCCTTTGAGCTCCCTGGGGGGTTTGAATAACCCCTTTGAATGTTTTATTGCCCCTTTGGAGCATCAAAGTGGGCTCGTGGGCCCACTGGAGGTGATGGGCAGAGGCTGGCCCCTTCTCAAGGCCATTGGGCCCTGTCTATTGGGCCAGTTGGGTCTTGGAGAGGGCTATTTTTCTCCCACAAAATTAAACCCCAAAAATTCCCTTTTTTTTGGATTATTTGGGGTTTTTTTCTCATTTTTTATTTCTCACTTTTTGTAATTTTTTTTTTTTTTTTTTTGATTTTGTTCTGATTTTTTGTTTGAATTTTTTTTTTTTTTCTTTTGATTTTTTTTTTTGATTTTTTTTTTTGTTTGATTTTTTTTTTTTTTTTTTTTTTCGGACTTTCAGACTCACCACTTTTTTGATTGAATCGGTGAGCGGTGGGCAGTGTTTGTTGTGGTTCTGGTTGAAAAAACCGGGACCATGAGCAAGCCCCAGTCGGGAATCAGACTCGGGCTCGCTCACGTAATTGAATGGGCCCTCCCATTCAATTATGTGAGCGGGGGATGTGTATATCCCCATACACATAATACATGTATGTATTATGTGTATGGGGATATCGCATGCGATATCCCCCCACACGCCAAACAATTGGCGTGCGGGCCCTACACGCCAATTTTATTTGGCGTGCGCCCACACGCCAAAAAAGAATGGCATGGGAACCACACGCCATTTTTGGCGTGCGGGTCTCACACGCCCTTTTTTTTGGTGTGTAGACCTTACACGCCAAAAAAAATTGGTGTGTAGGCCCCGCACGTCAAAAAAAATTGGCGTGCGGGTTGGTGTTGGCGTACGCTGTTGACGTGCGTCTATCAACACCCATCAATGACCAATGCGCAATTTTTCTCCCACTCTTTCAACAAAAGAGGAGGCTTGGGGAGAGACTTATTCGGGATGTTACAGGAAGAAGAAGAAGACGTAAAGGGATGATTGACAAAGTCCAAGAGAGGATTGGAGCTGGGCTTAGACGGTTGAGAAGGATCTTGTTTTGACACAGCCAAAGGAGACAAAGGTTTCTTTTCAATAACAGATGGTTCAATAGATGGGAGAAGAGGTATGACAGTAGGAGGAGCGACCGAAGAGGAAGGTCCGGGTTTCTTTGAGTTAGGACTTTCTTGAGAGAAGTCAAGGACCTCGGCTTTTTGGACTTGATGTTTGACATGAACGTTGACAAGGATTTACGGGCCAGGGAGCGACTTCAAACGGGTGGGAGGCCAGCTTGGGAGGGGTTGTTGGGATGATTGGCTGAGTCCTTATGGAAGTCAATGAGATCTTTGGGAAGGTAGAGTTAAGGTTAAAGACGGAGACCGGAGAGGAAGAGGGTCCAGGGGGTGGCGGCATTCCTTGATTGAGGACCAAGGAGATGATCAATTGGGTTGGGGGAAGGGACTTCGGAGATATGATTGACAAACATCGTCCTAGATGCAATCCAGGAATTGGAGCGGCTATGTTGCATCTGAGTCAATTGGTAAGCCCAATAAGAGGTCCAATGCACCCAAAGTAATGAAGTCTTGACAATGCGCCACGTTCTGTAGCATGGATTCAAGAAACTATGAAAAAGGAGGGGATAGTTTAGACGTGAACTATTTGGAAATGTGTGGGAGTGATAAGAAGTTAGGATGTGGGCTTACCCTACAGGCGACGTCAATCAGCAGAAGAACCAAGTTGTTTGAGTAATGATCTTTCTCATCCTTCTCTTTCTCTTTTTTTCTAACCCTATTAGTGGCTGATTGAAACAGAGCAGTGGCTGGCGCAGCTGCACTTTGATTCCAATAAGTAGTTCGGATGGTTTGGATAATGAATTGATATCAATAGGGTGTTCTTTGGCAATCGCTTTGTCAACCTCTGCCTTGATTTGATTAACAAACACCTTGAGGCCATTGACTTGGTTGAAGAGGGCAAACGCAAAGGTGAATCCATAGAGAAGCCCATCCAGATTGGTAACAGCTTGGATGACGGTCCCAATCTGATTAGGATGGGAGTTCTTGTAGATATCAAAGAGAGTAACACAACTAACCATTTCCTATCAGTTTGACTTTGAGTGTGAGATCAATTTTTGGACCAAAGTTGAAGTTGGATAGGAGTGACCAGGCATGTTTGGATGAGCTGAGTGGGATCAAGTTGGCTGGAAAATGTTGGTTGGATTCTAACCTGAAGACATCTCCAAGAGGTGTGATGATTGCTTTGTTCAGGTGAGGTGTGATGAGGTGGAAAATTACAGATTAGGAAGTGACAGATTTGGATGAAATACCAGGGTTTTTTTGATATTGGTGTTTTCAAAACCCGTTTGCTTTTTAGCTACCCCGTTTTGAAAACCCGTTGATTAGAAATCGTGGATTTGGCAATTTCTAATCAACGGGTTTTAATTGTGGATTTGGTCATATTTGATACCCCCTATTGGTGGAAAGGGCAGTGGCAATTGGGTCAAAGAGCATATCCAAGGGCATATTCACACAACAGTGGAAAAACTATTTGGATTCAGTTTGAGCAATGTTAAAATCATTTCTGTACTTCTTATACTTCTCCCTTTGCAAGTGAGTGAGGCGTAATTCCATTAGCATTGGGTTTATATGCATTTTTGAGCACTGTAGAGGAGAAGGCCCTCAAATGTAAGGATACACATTTTTTTGCTTGAAAGAGCAGCTTTTTGTCCCAATACAGCAAGTTTTGGAAAATCTTGAAATAAAAAAAGAATAATTCTTCAAGGAAGCAGGAGCTTCAATTTTTGACATGATTTTGTACAGAAAAAGTTTCAACAAAAGAATTCATTTATCAATTTGAACAGAATTATTTTAAAGTGTTTGGCATATCCCAATAAAGAATACAGGGATTCCAAGAAAATATTTGTTAAACAGTCATATCTGAAAAACTAATTTCATTTCTTAATGTATGATTTAATTCAAATGTAAATGTGTGGAGGATTTGATCCATCAGCCAGAAGGAGTGTTTCATGAGTGACATACCCAAAGTTTTGAAGGAAGATAAATTCTTGTGTAAAAGGTAAGCCATGGCCCATAGCTAAGAGAAGACTGGCAGCCACACATGCTGAATCATAATGAAAAAATTCAAAAAGGCTTGTGTATGATCCTTCTAGAAATACAAGCATGTATGGTTGTGAATTTGAGAGACAAATGACCTTGAATGTGTATGCAAAGGAAGAAATAGAGGAAAAAGAGGAAACAAAGCAGAGAGACAAGAAACAATGCCAGAGAGAAAAGAAGCAATGCTGGAAAATTTGCCATCTTCTTCTGAGAGTTTGATATTTGATTTTTTCCCCAGCCACCTCACCTGTGGACAATTTTACATTGATGTAAGCAACTGCATTATTAGACATGGCTTCAGAGATTTGACAAGAGAACACTATACAGGTGTACCTGTCAGATGGAGAAGCACCACACAGAGTCTGGTGCACATTATCCTTGGACCTGAAAGCACAAAGATTAACAGCCAAAACATGATGAAAGTCAAAGAAAACTTGGAAGCCCCTAGAGTTTAATTGACCTCCCAACATAAAGTCAAGAGCATCTTGGAAGAGGATATTCCATTTGAAACATTGATGGTGATTTGTTTTCAATGAGGGCTTTACAGTATGCTTCACAGATGCCAGGTGGAAAGGTGCTGGAGCTGCATAGAGATGAAATCAGCAGATTCACCTTGAGTATTTTATTTGGCCAGGCAAATTGTCTTGAGGAATTTATCAACCAAGAAATAAAAACCAAAGGATTATTTCTTTGAATATTTCTACCATACATCAGCCCAAATTGATCCTTGCATTTGAGGCCCATTGTTTTTTACTGGCTGGACATAATGTTTCCTGTCAAAGAAGTGAAAAACAAGTTTCTCCCATGAATTTCATGCAGGGAAATTGAATCAAAAGGAATCTACTTGGCCTTACAGAATTCCAGCTCAACCCAGTGCACCATTAAGCAGGTTCCATGAGTGATATCAATTTAGGAGAGTATTTTGAGTGGTTATTGTGTTTGAGGGGTTTGGGTTGCACTGGTGACTAGGAGGTACAAGGTAAAGCTTAATGTTTTCTTGGTTTTAAGTGATATTATATTTTCTGGAAAAACAAAGGGAAAGATTGTTTGTCTGATGTTTTTTAAGATGTTGCATATATGATGTAGATGATTCAAGTGGTGGGACTTCTGTGGAACTCTTTAATTCCCAGAACTTTTGGTCTTTAACGGATGCAACCTCTTGCAATACAAAGTCCTGATAAAAATAAGTAGTTGCAGGTGAGTAATATTCACAACAAATATAGAGGTTAGAAGGCTGATTCTCAACTTTGATGCAGGAAAGGTTCAGGTCTGGATAGATTCTTATTCCAACAGCAATGATCCTCCTCCAAGATACAGATTAAATAACTAACAGTTGAACGGGAGGAAGGGATGGGTTTATTATTTTGTTAAGTTTTTGTGATTTCAGTGTCCACCTGCCTGGCTGTCTCTTACATTTTGCTCTCAAGAATCATCCTTGAAAATTGTGGTGTACACCACAGTCTTGATAATTATAAAATTTACACTCACTTAGGGACTAGTATTAATAAGAATCAATATCAACAGAATTTTCACTAGAATAAACAAGAATCTCATTCATCAATCCATTGATCAAGAAGAATTTCAAGATTCAAGATCTCACATCAAGACCTTAAAAGAGGATTGAATTGATGGCTGAATTACTAAAAAGAGCCGGCACACTAAAAGAAAGAGTTTTTAGAAACATGTAACAGCATATAAGATAGAAGAAAGAAAAGAGAAATATACCAACATCAGCACTGCCAGCATAATTGCCTAGGATGAATTCATCCCAGTTAAATTGGGATGCACTCAACCAATTTAAAATTGTTTGACATCAACTGATGAAATATAAATCCAAGGGACCCCCCTTGGATTTATATTTCATTGGTTGGGTTTATCATACTTTACATTGGTTGTTTGCATCCTAGTTTAACTGGGATGAAATCAACCTAGGTAATTATGCTGACAGTGCAGGAAACACAGGAATATTTGATTAAAGGATAGACAGAATGAGGAGAGAACAGGACACGAGTGACATACAAGAGCTGGGAGAAGATGAATCAGTAAGTGAGTTGAAGAGATAGAATTGAGTGGATATAGTTGAGAATCTCACCAGACAGCAAGAGACAATTGACTATAATAGAGAGAGAGAATAATAGAAGGGAATAGAATGAATAGAAAAGAGAGAAAGAAGAGAAGAAGGGAAGTGTGGAAGATGGGGTTTATGTGTATTGAGTGATTGTGGTCAATGATAGTTGGGTGAGTATGAGGTTGAGTGAGGTTGAGGTTGATTCAAGTTTCTATGAAAGGACACAATTCAGCCGAGTGAGTTTACTGTCAAAGTGGATGACATAGGTGTGAAATGGTGGTGATTCTTACAGACCTGACTCTGTAAAGTTCACCTGTTACACTGCCAGCATAATTGCCTAGGTTGAGTTCATCCCAGTTAAACTAGGATGCAAAAAAACCAATTTAAAGTAGGTTGACCTCAACCAATGAAATATAAAACCAAGGGGGGTCCCTTTGATTTATATTTCATCAGTTGATTTCAACCAGGTTTAAATTGGTTGAGTGCATCCCAGTTTAACTGGGATGACTTCATCCTAGGCAATTATGCTGGCAGTGTTAAATAAAGCATCTACCTCTCTCTATCTGACTCCTTCACTTCTATTCCTCAAATCAAGGTTGATTCACGACTCCATCAACATATAAAATCCAGACATCAGGCAGCTTTATTAGAAATCAATAGATCAGAATTGCTCTTTTTGGTTGCCCCTCTCCATTTTGTATTTTTCTCTAATTTATCTAACTGATTTTTTTCTGTTGTGAAAATCACTAATCTCATTCTTCTTTGTAAAAAATTCCTTTTCCTTAGTCATTTTTTCTTCCCCCTTTCCTTCTTAATTCACCTAAGAAAGTCCTCAATTCATTTCAAAATCAGATCCATCATTAGCGTATGCTCTCTCTCCTCTTTTTGTTTCTCTGTCATCTTCTTTTCTGTTCTCTTCATTTCTAACTCTTGTGTTTCTCTTTAGTCTGGTTTTTGTTTCTCTTATCATTTTGGCATAAATTGAACATATTTGCTGGTCAACTGGGCCTGAATAGATTCTCAGGCAAACAGCATTGAATGCCAGAAAATAGACCAAGGACAGGGAGGGGAGGGATGTTTGTATGATTTGGTGGCCAACTGGGCCTGAATAGATTCTCAGGCCAACAGCATTGACCACCAGAAAATTAAAGGAATTTGAATATGTGATTGATTTCAAATAAGAGCCAGTGTGCTAATACACAGAAAAACATCAGAAAAGACATGAGAAATGAATAGATAATGCACAAAAGAATAACCAAAATTTAGCAGTAGAGAGATATGTGAATAGTCAGTATGATTTTTGAGAACTGGGTAGGATAGGACAAGATGAGATAAGACTGTAGAACAGGAGTTAGGAGGCAAATATGACAAAGATGAGGTTTCAACAGGCAATAGACAGGATGATGAGATATAATTAAGTGAGGGATCACTCAGAGTATTTTTGTCTTTTTTCTTGCCGGGGAGAGGAGTGATTTTTTCTTTGGCTGAAGATTCTGATGTAGTGTCTTTTTTTTTTGATTGAAATTTTGATACTAATGACACTTATGTTGTGTGAATCCTTTGGGACAAAAGTGTCAGAATTTCAGCCTGTCTGTCCGCTCACAAATATCTTCATCAAAATCATCTTTATTATTAAATCCCAATCACTCTGCAATCAAGCAGTTTTATTTGTTTATCACTCAATATAATTGTTTTATATCACTCTACCAATCAGGTAGTTTTAACTTCATCACTCTGCTGTTGGCAGTTTTATAATCACTCTGGAGTCTTCCCAGTTTTAATCTTCACTCTAGAATCTTTCTAGTTTTATTAGCTCATCACTGTGTCTGCTACTAGTCTGAGTAGTGTTCACTTTTATTGTTTTGTTGTATGTAGTCTCCTAGGCCCCCTTTGGATCTTGCCAGGGGGCTCTCTAGTTGTGACTATGTAAGTCATCTCTTTCTGTTTGAAATAAAATCATCGAGTCTGAGCCTTAAACTTATTTTTCCTGTCCTCCTCGGTCCTTTCTTAGGCTCCCTCAAGAAAGCCCCTTCATCGCCTCTTTTCCATGAGCTTTAATCTTGACAAAAAGTGGTTCCACAACTGATTGAGGTAAATCTGGAAAAGGCTGAATGATTCCCAATTGCCTCATAGGGGTGTTAAAACATGAAGATCTGCGGTTGTGGCCACCTAATTAATCAGTCATATTTCCATCTTGATTGCACATTGGTGCTGGTTGACTATATTGAGACATGTTTTATGAAAAGGAATTAATTTTAAAGTTGACTCTGAAGTGAGAATTTGAAAAAATTATTCAGTTGAAGTTTGGCTCCATGTCAGATTTGTAATTCAAAGAGTAAAAATGCATCATCTTTAATCCCCTGATGACAAAAAAATAATATATACACTTGAATTATTCATTCCAGGCAAAATCCATTTGGTTATTGTTGATTGCATCTTTTAATTCTTAAACCAAAACCTCAAGCTTAATAATTTAAAGACTATTCTCCACTTCGTTATTTTTCTGTTGATTTTTTTACTGTATATAAAAGAATCAATCACATAATGAAACATTAAATATTGAATATTTTGAAAGCTTTGTAAATCAAGAGTATAGATTTCAGAAAAAAAAATTAAACAAAAACAAGATTGTAAATGAAATAGCTGTTGATGTGCTTCTAGCCATACTAAATATATATATATATATATATATATATAATCAGCAAATTAATGAGCAGCATCTTGATAAAAACACTTCAAATATTTACTAAAATCATTAGCAAGGCTAAAGTTGATTTGAATAGAAAACCCAAAAAAAAGTGACAGAAGAGCTTGTGGGATGAGGCATAGTACAATGGTTATACTTATTAGCTTGCCAAATTATTGTAACAATACCATGCTGATGAGAAAACTCAAAACCAATGCAGTGATCAGGAAAAATAAACAGACCAGATATGATATAATTCTGAAAAGAGTCTACCAGGGTATCATCAGAAGTGCACGTGGGAAGCAATGGGAAAATAGAAAATTGAGAAATATCTTCAGTATCTGTGGGGGGGGATTAAATAATCTATTTTTAGTAAAAGTAATGTGGCAATTGCAGGTGGTGTCTTCAGGGAGTTTGCCATAAGAAAAATTTGGAAAGGAAGGGATATTATGTTTATTCATAAGATCTTGATTCTTTTCAAAGGGAGTATTAGCAAGATCTTTGAATCTTTGAAGATATTATCAATAATGTGACCAACTCAAGAAGATTTGAGATAGTGTTCATCACATGCTTTCATCTCTATTTCATCAAATCCATTGATGTACCGGTGTGGAACTACTCTTGGGGGAGAATAGAGCTTGGTCTGGAAGGGATATGTATAACTGCACTAGTACTAATGTAGGTTATGAAAAAGATGCTGATATAAGATCTGTCTTCCTTACTAATATCTCTGGGGATTAGTGTAACACTCAGAAAAAGAAGAGAGGGTTGGCTTTCTGCTTTAATCTTAGACTGACTAGTGTCAGAATATGAGCCTTGTTGTCCACTCCCTTTCTTTCTCTGTTCCTGCTCCTGTCACATATCCCCTGTTCCTGTACTGTTCTTGTTTATTTACGAAGTTCCAGTTCCTGTTCCCTGTACATCCTGTTCATTTCCCAGTTCCATTTCCTGTTCCCTGTCCAGTTCCAGTATTGTTCCTGTCCACAGTTCTGTTCAATTTTTTGTCTAAGTTTCAATTTGTTCAGGCCCCCTTTGGATCTTACAAGGGGGCTCTCTAGTTTTTTACTTTAAGGTCTGCCCTTCATATGAAATAAAGACTTATTGAGTCAGAACAACAACTTCCAAGACCCAGATCCTTGTTCAACCCCTCCTCATTTACTCTCAATATCTCCTTCATCAAGTATAATCTTGAAAACTACTACTATGAGCTGACTGCTTGTACCTCTAAGGTATGGGGAGATGAGGAGGAGTTGTGAGGGAAAGGGTTATATAAGAGGGTAAATGGAAATAATATCTACAATTTCTGGTTTGAAGTGTTATTTGAAAAAGCTGAACCTAATATTGGGGGTAAAGGGATAGAAATTGCATGTGGTGATACAAAAATCAGAGTGGCGTACATATATGTAAGGAAAACCTTCAAGAGGGGAAAAAATGATGAGCACAGTATTGCAAGGTCTGATGATGAGAAAAGGCTAAAATAGTAATAGTGAAGTGAAGTGTTTATTAATGATGGGCACTTGATATATTTTATGTAAGAAAAAGTTTTGCTGTGCACAAAATTCTGTCTTAGATGGTGTAAGCCATTTAAAACAAGAATGTACCAATGAAATCTATGAATGCTAATAACTATCAATCCAAAAGGAAATGCAGGGTGGTATGAGTGAGTGACTAGAGGTAAAATAAGGTTTAGAATCTGAATCTGGAATAATAATGATGAATATATGATGGGTATATATGGTATAGAAGGAATGATGTGAGTGTAAAAAGGGTTACCACACTGGCCAACTATTTGATGCTCATCATGAAACTTTCCCCAACCAATTGTCCACATGAGATCACCCAAATTTTAGCACATGATGAGAAAAATTAGAGGAACAGTTTGTAATTTTGGATGAAGGTGGAAATGTAGCTGAGATTATCCAATTGGGAAGGAGTGAGGTCTTCATAAGGAGTGATTTCTACAATAGCAATCACCTCAGTCTTGTCAAGAGGTTCTGTTGAGTTTTCAGTGAAACCCTTCAATACTCCTCAATTTCCTCTTCCAAGTCGATGACCCGCTCTGTAGCTTGCAGCAAGACCCGATGAGCTTTCCCCGACTAACAATTAGGGTTTGCCCCAAATCACACTTAAAAGTCAACTCGCATTGGTATGTCAATCCTCAGACTCGTCAAGTTTCCTGTCTCAACTACTCAATTGGCTCAAGATCAACTACTTATCAAGACATCAGCTCAAGACAAGATACTTACTTGACTCATCAAGACCTACATCTGTAAAGTCAAATCAGCTCATACTATCTCATGCTCACATCTCTAATCATCGCCTATCTCCTCCTCAAGATTTAGAACATTATCAGATCATTCAGATTAGGCATCTTTATCCCGCTTGTAAAAAACTCCCACTTCTGCTCCTCGTGCTGTTTGTTGTTTTTCTCTTTCTCTTTCTATTATTTCTTCTCTCTTTACTAATTCTGTTGTTTGATGTGGAGTTAGCTGATTTTCTCTTATTTGTTCAGTTACTATCTTTTACCATCTCTTCACTTTTCTTGTTCCAAGTCCTCCTCTCTTAACCTACACCTCTTCCATCAGTGGTATGCTTCTCACTATCTCTCTCTCCTTGTTATCTCCTTTTTGTTTCTTTGCTTTGATCTAATTTTTTTATTCTAGTCTGGTTTTAATTTCCAAGTAATTTTAGTTGAATTTGAATAGGTTCAATGATAACATTGAGGAGACTTCATAAATTAATATTTTTTGACTTCTTTATATGCTGAACTGATTTTTGATGCAGCTGGCTGAAAATTTGTTTTTTTTTTCTTCAGAGGGATGGTTAGATAGAGGTTGTGAGGATTATATGTAACCCTGGGCCACAATACAGATCCTTACTTGATTACTAAACTATCTCTACATGATAGATTCTTTTCCCTTTGAAGCTTCATCTTATTTTGATGCTTGGATTCCTTGGAACTCTCATTGTTTAGATGACTTTGATGATTTAAAACAGGTTCCCAGAAAATTATTGACCCAAGATCCATCATTTAACATTAAATTTGATACAACAAGAAAAATTCAGGTATCCAAAAATTAAAACAATAAGAAGTGGTAAAAGGGAAAGGAAACAATCTTTAGTATTGATATCATAATGAATATAATGAAACACATAGAATTTTATCTTCCCCATTTCAGATGTGAGATGTGGTATAACTGTGGGAGTAAAAAAGCATATTCAGTTGATTACTAGTGGGTGGGGGTTCCAAAAAACAGGCCAATTGCTGTGATCATTGTTTTTTCTGAGTGGTAGATTGAAGATAGGAGATGTTTGAGGTGCATTTAGCACCTTTAGAAGATAGAGGATGGCTGTTGTTAAAGCTTTGATAGTCAGATGGATTTTGATATTCAGATGGATTTTGATGGATTATTTGTGAGGAGTTTGATGATTGGATAAGATGATTGTTGGAAGAAGTCAAGAGGTACAGTGATATAAGAGGAATTTAAAAGATAGGATGAGATAAGATGAAGGGAAGAGATAAGATGGTTAGTTGAGATTCAGTGTGGAGGAAAGATGAGAAATTTTGAGGAGTGAGTTGGAGGATATGAAGAAGGAGAAGGAGGTAAGAAAAGATTTTCTGAAGAAATTGAGAGCAGCCAATTAGTGATTGAGTTGTGTGGTGTGAAATAATGGTTTGAGAAATGTGCATGTAAGAGATTGTAGCTCTTCACTATATGAAGTTCAAGACAAGTGTCATGGAGAGATTCTAGAACCAAAAAGTGACTTATTTCATTCAAGGCTAGCCCAGAGACTGAAGAATCAGTAAAATATCTTCCTAAAACTAGGGGGGAAAGATGACTGGAGAGATATAAGAGAATAGAGGACAATGGGAAAGCTCATCTAGCTCAGAGAGTGAATAATCACTAATCTATACTGAGCTAGGAAAGGACAGTTAATGAAGATATGAAAGGAACTTTAGATTACATAACCTGTGATAATTCACATTTTGAACCCTACAGAAAATGGGGGACTTCACAGTGTAGCACAAGGTTAAGAAAGATCAGGTGCTTTCTGCAATCAGAGAGTGCACAAGACTTGAAAAGGTACTTGTGCAAAATTGATTTCTAGATTACATATTGAAGAAGGTGGGATAAAGGGTAATTTTCAGATACCCCAGGTTTAATTAGATCTAGATTCAGAATATGTAGTAATTTTCTTGGTTTATCTGTTTCATTATTATGTTATGTATTATTTTAGTAAAAATGTCTGTTTTATTTTTTAATAGGTACTAGGGCTTAGGGGGTGGCTGTGCCACCCTGTTGAATGCAAATTTAGGCTCAAATTTAATATCAGATTCAAATACCTCCATAAACTAAAATAAATTCTCAATGCTCATAATAATTGGTGCATTATTTAAAAAACATAATGATTAACTATATTTAAAAAAAATTCTGTTGACACTACTTGAAATACTATCAAAATAGAGGGGTCTGTAGCTCAAGACAAGGCTACATATACTTGAACATTTTCAAAAAAATTGAAGATTTTGTAAATTTGTTGTGGAATGAACTAATTGATTTGGGGAGGGTGAAATGGCAATGGCAGAAGGTATATATGGCATTTGTATGAAGTTTGAAAACACATGAGCATTTGGATCTATGTACTTGATTTCTTCTGGAAGGCAGGATATGATTATGGTAGGGGGTACAATGTGTCCACTGGAATAGGTGAGTGATGGTCTTTTTGCAAGAGGGGACAAAGCTGATAACGGCTAAAAATAAATATGAAATTATTGATTAGGCAGAGGCAAGTTGAAATTTGAGTCAAAGATGAATAATTTTCTGGCTGCTAGTCAAGGAATTTTAGAATGTAGTTGCAATGAGGAGACAAGGCTGATGATGGCTAAATACATTATGGAATTATGCAAGTTGAAGGTGAATAATGGTCTGGATGCAAGTAAATGAATTTTAGGGGACATTTCTGGGCCAACATGGTGCTGCTTTTAGAACCTAAGATGCTGTATTTGTGGGTGCAGAATGCCTAGTTGGATCAGTGAGTTGTGGGGTTGTTTCAACAAGAAGAAGAGGGTGATAGTGTGTAAAAATAATATTGTAATTAAGTCTATAGAGAATAATTCCCAGTTGTTGAGTCATTCAATAGAGATGAGATATGCCAGGTTTAATATTGTGGGAAAGACAAACAACGCAATCTGGAAACATGAGTGGCTTTTTATCTACAAAAAGGCAGACAATATCAAGAATATTATGGCAAAGGCAAACAAAACAATCTGGAAACAGAAATGGTTTGTTATCTGTGAAAAGGAAGAAGATGAAAGGTTGTTGAGGAGATGGTATAAAAGGGGGAAGGTATTTGATGCTTTTTTCAGCATTTCTGGGCTCTTGTATTGGTGTTAATTGCTCAAGAGCCATGCAGTATGGGGAAGCATGAGGGCTACACAATTTCTTTGTTGAGAGGGCTTGGCAGTTGCTTTGATTTTAAACTTTAATTTATTATTGTCTAAGTATTTGACTATTTATTCAATTAATATGTTTATTTTATTGTTCATTATGTTAGGGAAAGTTGGCTCTACCATAGTAGCCAGCTGACATATCTTTGCTCTAACTAATTGTCACATAGAATACAGCATAGTAGAAAATGAAATTTTAACTGGTGCAATCCTTTCAGTGCAAAGCCCAAACTCTGAAGGAGAGACTTGAAGCTTATGTCAAATTTCTGGCATGAGAATCTGAAGGTCTTTGGGCTGGGATTTGCACCATTCAATTTTTCACCTTCCCTTTCAGCTGTACTGCATGCCTTTTACACTCTCAGAGTTGTCTCATGTGTGCCCATTTTTTTTATACTGGACTCATCCTTGTAGTGCCAACAGTAGTCTCTCCATGACCCTACACATTTTGTATTTTCAGGAAATCTTGAGCTGTATAACGTTATGTATTGAACTAGCCATGAAAAACAGTATGGAAATGTAATTCAATTCCCTAGGAACCAAGCTCTGGTTAAGATGCCTTGGCAAATCCAGCTCGTAATCTATTTCAGTAGTCAATCAAGTTGAGGAGCTCGTTCTAAACAAAAAGGACACTAGAAATCGACGGTGGCGGAAATTCAGATCAGGTAATTTTCAAGGCTTCGATTGTCTGAGTTAATAAGTCATAAAGACCATCTTCTTTTCTCGGTCTGTCCTTTTTCGAGGACAATGTATTAGTGGTTTCGGTCCCTTCAGCTGTACTTTCCGGGCCTTTTTCAATTAAGTCTGGCTTCACATCTTGATCAGCGCTCTCAGCGGCAGCAGATGTGGACGTAGGCGGAGTCACATTCGAATGTGAAGATGAAGGTTCGGGTTTTGGGTTGGCTAGCGTCTTGCCAATTTCTTCTGCATCTGGGGTTTCTAATTGGTCTTTTGCCAACTCCTCTGCCGTAACGGAATTTTCGTCAACTTCACTCTTATCATCATCCTGAGACGGCTGCGAATTGTCGTCTTCATCTGTTGGTGAACAAATTACGAGAGATCCTGCGTAAGTTGAATTCCTTGCATCCACGAATACAAGGAGGACGGTTGAAATTCCAAACATACCATCAGATTCCCTTTCAATTATTTCATCAAGTTCATCCAATTCAGCCCCGTTCTCCCATGCGTCCAAAGCTTCTTTCATAGCACCCCAGATGCCCGTCAGTTCGCCAGCGGCGTCCGCGTCTCCGTAGTTATCATTGAGCTCGACTTTCTTCAGTTTCGAACCGAATTCCTTGACGTAGTCTACCAGTAACCCCACAACCTCTTCGTCAATTTCACTACCGGAAAGTTTGAGATGTTCGAGTTGAGGATTGTTGCCTAGCTTCAGGGCCCTTGCAATCATAGCGCCACCCCGTGGCTTCAGAAGACAGTCCCCCAAGTTTAATTCACGCAAGGCGCTCAGGTGAGGTAGCGCATTGGCAACAGCTTTAGATCCTTTCTCGGTAGCCGTATTGTCCCACATATCCAAAACTTGTAATTTCGAACAATGAGAGAGCCCTGCCATAATGGGGTCCCAGCCGTTATTTCGGATGTCGTTTTGGAATAATCGAACCTCGACCAACTCTGGGTGAGCTTGAAATGCCCTACCCCAGGCTTTAGTAGAGCCATTTTCGCATCGATTGCGACCACACACGATTTTCCTCAATCGACTGGTTTGGCCAGCTTCTTCAGCTTTTACCCCAAGTTGATGTAATGCATCTGCAATCACCGTAGCGCCCGCTGGTCCTAGTCCATTGTTCGCTAGACGGAGTTCTTCAAGGGGAAGATGGGACGACAAGAACGGCACCATCACGTCTACACACCGGCCACCGAAGGCGTTATCGGACAAATCAACGATCGTTAGGGTTTGAAGGTTGAGGAGTGAGTTGCATAGACAGCCTAGTGATTGAGGGATTTCAGATATCAGCCTCCCGGTGAAAATGTCCGCAAGATCAGCCTCCTTCAAAGCCACCGATTCCAAAAGAAGATGCTTTTGTCAGCGTCGATTTCTTGTTCTCCGGCCACACAAATGAGAGGAATGCCAACCAACCTTCAGCTTCGCCTTTTCCTTCAAGACGGCACCAATCTGTTCGCAAGCACCGACCCCAAACGTGTTACCACCAAAGACAACAACTTTGACATCTTGATCGGCGATGAGTGGTTTCAGGTGTGGATGGATTGCGTCACCTGAATCGCATTTCAAACTTTGACCCTTGAGTGAGAAAACTGAGTCTGATGTCGACATTCTTGCGTGGGATGCTCTGGTGTGGCTTGTGCACGAGCTTAACATTGTTGTGATATGGATGATGATCAATGATAATAATTTAGAGCATCCACACTCGTCTCGATAAGTCGGCTCGATAAGCCAACTTTATCGAGACGTTGCACGATAGCTGTCGATTCGATCGATAGAGGTCCATAACTTTATGGACCTCTATCGAGCTCGATAAGGTAACTCGTGATTATCTTTCACAAGTTACCTGTTACCCCATTGATAAATGCACGCCCACGCCCACGCACGCCCATCCTTGGGCATGGGCACACCTGTAGATGGGCGTGCAGTTCGCACGCCCATCTACAGGCGTGCAGTTCGCACGCCCATCTACAGGCGTGCAACACCCCCAAGGATGGGCATGCAGCCGCACACCCTGCCAGGGAGGACTGCAAGCCCCTCGGCCGGAGGGATCCCCCCCGGTCGAGGAGGTCATACAACCTCCTCGTCTGGAGGGATCCCCCCCGGTCGAGGAGGTCATACAACCTCCTTGACTGGGAGGGATCCCTCCCGGTTGAGGAGGTTGTATACCTCCTTGACCGGAGGGATCCCTCCACCTGAAAACCAAAAAAAAAACATGTTATCATCCTGTTTGATAACAAACAGGATGAGTAAGAAAGAAGGTGCTTACCGAGTTTGAATCAGGTCATAATCCCTATGGTGGACCTTCAAATGCGAATTGAAATTGGCCTCAACCCGTTGGAAGAAACGCTCACCCATCTGATTTGCCGCAAACTCCGGTTGCTCACTGATGCGGAGTCACAAGATTGCCAGTTGCTCTTCCTCTGAGCCAAGCCAGTTTGGTGTGCGTTTCTTTTTTTCATCATCAGCTGAGTTATCAACCATCTCAATTCCTTTTTCATTTTTTTTTGGGGGGGGAGGGGGGGGGGGGGGAACAGATTAGCTTTGATTGACTGGAAAAAAAGAAAGAAAAAAAAGAGTGAAAAAAAAATACTTACAATGAGTTGGTTTTGGTTTGTTTTCTTCGACTTGGGTTTTTTTTTTATTGTGTATTTTTTTTTTTATTGTGTATGTTTTCGGGGTGGGGGGAGGGAATTGGGGGGTGAGATTGAAGTCGGGGATTGGGGGGCCCCATGGGGACATAGAAAATACTGTCCTCTATTTAATACAATTCCCATTGAATCATAGTGCATTTTAATTGTAATAAATTAGAGCAGAATTTACAAAAACATTCTAGGAACTTCCTCTGAGGACCTCTAGAATATAAAAGGAGGACATTTCCTGGCCTTGGATTGGATCCCCAGCATATTCACCCCGTACAACATTAGTAAGTACCCTGAATATTCTCCTCCTACTTTAATGAGAGTAGTGTTATCTTTTATTATCCAACCCAACGTATCTACTGGAATATTTATCAAGTTACCTTACAACTTCCACATCTTAGACCTTGAACTATTACTTATAAGTGGTTGCTGCAAGAATACCACCTCTGACAGTATCCAATCAGCTTAAGTGCTTGCCATCTGCTTAATCACAATTTACATTGTCAATCATATCTTAAAAAGACAAAAAGATAGCCAAACCTATATGGTTAGCTGTTATTATTCTCCTGATTCACTAATTTTGAAAGCAAATCTGAAAATGATAAGGAGTTTAGGTTATGCTCTGTGCATAGTTTGGACACCATAGAGAGAATAATAGTGATTATTATTCAGATAACCTTTCAGCACAGTGATAGTACCTGGCTTTTTTATAGACATTAAGCCAGTGTTTCATACACATAGCTGAAACATGGTCAATGGTGGTTGCTGAAAGCCCAAAAGAATTTTGTTCTAAATCTTCAACCAATGAAACCTCCTACCCACAACATAGAAGATGTCAAAATGGAAATACAATACGTAGGGGTCAGAAAAACTTAATAATTGATAATCATTGGGTGGTGCCTTGCAATACCTACCTCTCAGCAACATCTCAGTGCCATATAAATGTTGAAATTTGTGCAGAAATATCCACAATTATATATACAAGACATGTTAAGGCAGTTCTGGATGTTGGGCAAAGTATTGATGAGATCAATAGATCAGGGACTCACACTGGGTTGCAGCTCCTGAAGCTTGCTGGAGGTTATTCTCTTTTAAACTATCTTCCACCTACTCATTGGTCAACAGATTGGACATATATTTTCCCAATCAACATCAAGTAACATACTCTAAAGATGAATCTTTTTAAAAAAAAATCAAAGAGCTTCAGAAGGTGATACAATGCTCACTGGTTACTTTGCAAGAAACAGAATTGAATCACATGCCAGTTTATTTAAATACTCACACTTCCCTAGGTATTACACATGGCATCCCAGGAAAAAAGAATGGAAGCCAAGGCAACACGGTAACTCCATAGGAAAGATTTATTATGTATTTCCATTGGACCCAGAAATATGTTATTTACAGTTATTGTTGAATCATGTCTGTGGAACTACTTCCTTTGAAGATTTCAAAACTTTCCAGGGAACTATTTGTAAGTTTTTTCTTTCAGCTGCTTTAGCAAGGGGTCTCCTGGAAAATGATCATTATTTGGAACAAACAATGGCAGAAGCTTGATTCTTCAATGAGTTCATCTTACTTGCAAAGACCATTTGGTATACTATTGGCAACATGTCAACCTTCAAAACCTCTCCGCTTATGTAATTTTTCTTAAAATTACATGACAGAAGATTGGATCCATCAAGGCTGTCAAGATGATGTCCTCATGACAAATTGGATCATTGAAGTAATCAATTCAATTCTACTCCATAATGGTCTATAGTGTATTGATTTATCATTTCATAATCTTACAAGATATAAACCTTCAGCTGGAAGTAACCACCTAAGAAGAAATTGGACTTTGGATGAAGAGCGTGGTAGGACTCTTGTGGGGCACTAAATATATATTTGGTGAAATATCCACTGAGGGGGGAATAAATTGCAAATAGGTTGAAAGGCTATTACAACTTACGGGTGGTTTGAAAGACCTGCCCCTCTGAATGGTACTACACAAATAACTAAGAGTCTTGTAATCAATATTTATAAAGATATGGCTGATTCCAAGATAGGTCTTACTTTTATATAGTAATCTCTATCAGACCTAGATACCTCAAATCACTATTTTTGTAGATCTGTTAAAACTTCTGCTTAAGATGGATAAAAATAATCCAGTGGGATTAATTATGTAAGATATAAATTGTTACTAATACTGGGTTGTTAATTGATAAGATTTGTAATGCTCCCTTCCTTAAGCAATCTCTTGATAAGGCACTTTAATCAATACTAGAAACCTCATTGTTGGGGAGGAGTTCCTCCCCTGCCATTAGTTATGCAACCTCATGGCCAGGAAGGAGTTCCTCCCTGGCCATGAGGTTGTATAACCTCATGGCCAGGGAGGAACTCCTCCCCATCAATGAGGTTATACAACCTCATCGCCGGGAAGGAGTTCCTCCCTGGCAATGAGGTTATACAACCTCCTTGTTGGGGAGGAGTTCCTCCCCAATGAGGTTGTATGACCAGCCTATGGGAGACTATAAGTCTCCCATAGGCCATGGCTTATGGCCTGAAATCAGCAGCGTGTCCAACTTGGACACACTGCTGATGTCACCCATGGCTTATGGCCTATGGGAGACTGTATAAGTCTCCCATAGGCCATAGGCCAGGGCGTGCAGGCCCACCTGCATGTATATTGACGTGCAGGTGGGCCGCCAACAAGTACACCAATGCGGATTGGCGTGCTTTTAAAGCACGCCAATCCCCATTGGCATGTTTCACACGCACGCTAATGGATTGGCACTTGGAGTGCCTGGAAACACGCCAACAGGAATTGGTGTGCCCGCCACACCCGCCAAAATGGGCTGGCGGGGGCGTCAAAGCACGCCAATAGCCCATGGCGTGGGTGTGGGTTTATCAAGCCCCAGTGAGAGTTGAAAATGCTAGAATTGAAAATCTGAGGATGTTATCCCTTACCAGATCAGAGTACAATTTTTTGGATTTGCTGCTTGCTAAAGTTGTAGTGTATGCTTTGAGGTGGAACAAGGTTAATAACCTGGGGTAACTGAGGAAATTTAAGAAGACAAGGAGGAGAAGGATGTTTGAACAGGCTCAAGGGGAACTCAGAATTGGGGACTGATTGGACTGAGGAGAACTGATACTTCAATTACTATGACTACACTATGGTTTCAATAGACAAAGTACATGAGCACAAACAGTGTTTTGGAGAAAACAGTAATGAATAAATGAAATTGAATAACATTTAAGAAACAGAAAAAATAAGTTCTTGTAAGTAATTGACTAGACAGGCATCTCATTCTCTTTTAGAAAAGCTAGACAAATTAATCAAGACAAAATATTTTTACAAGTCACATATAGTATGAGGCATTAAATCTTACTAATTAAATTTTAATAATCAAAAAATGAGTCAGAAAAAAGGAAAAAAAAAATCATTCAAACTAAGAGTTGTAATTGCAAAAAACTTAATATTTATGATGTATTCTAGTCTGGAACAAGTTGATTTTGAAAGATAAATAAATGATAGTATTTTTGGGAGGACCAGAAAGCAGTGAAAACTCAACAGTAGCATATCTTGATTGGTTGGATTGAGCTCATGGTCCTCTATAATCATGTTGTGGAGAATAGTACAAGTCCTTATGATTGATTCCATGTGATGAGGATTCCACATGCAAGAGGGTGTGGTTATAATACCTCAGTGGGCTTGCAAAACCCCAAAGGCTCTTTCAATATCTTTTCAAAAGGCCTCCTGAAGTTTTAAAGTTCTGAAACAGTTATCTTTATGTAACAATGTCTTGTTCTTCATGTTGCTTTAGTAACAGGCTGGCATAAACAGTTGACAAAAAGGAGGGCTCAGGTGATTGTTTGGAATATATAAGAAAAATAGAAACTGATATCACATGATTTTACATCAAATGCAGAAATTCAAAAATAAAAATCCAATGACCCTTTACATGACTACAGTGTGATTTTTTTGCCGGCACGCACCTGCAAACAAAAAGATTCACAGGGAAATAGGCTTTGAGTAAGTCGCGAATGAAAGAAGAATGCACAAAAAATCATAAAGAGTATCATGAGATCATACAATAGTGTTTAAATTGCCCTCAAATGTGTAGGTTTGGGTTAATTATTTTACTGTATCGTTTCCCGCTCTCGTTACGTTGAAGCGCTACGAAATCCGGCTCGACAGTGATCAAGCCTTTCAAGGCATCGATTAATCCTTGACTAAGACATTTATATGGACTCAACCCATCAAAAGAGAGAGAGGCTCGTCGACCGTTGGTGTTTGGCTTCTCGGCGGGGTTTTTAAGTTTGCTACGAGTTTGCCGACTTGGAAGATCAGGTAGACTCGTCAAAGTTTCTTTAACACTATTCAAGTTCATATATAGAATCAGATAAGGGTTGTCCTGCTGGAGTTGAACTTGTGTGAAAGTATCGGTAAACTTGTAGTTTTCAGTTTCGACGCCGAGGTCCGTTGTCCGATTCTTGACCTGGATTCCACAAAATGAAACATTCTTTTCATCCAGCGCATGTTCACCGCGTTCGAGCTTTTCTTCATCGAGAACATCATCATCACGTTTAAGGTATATTGTAAAAATCTGGTCGATACCTGGCTGGTTTGGATGGCACTGGGCAGCCATACCTCGGTACATGAATTGCAACAGATGTTCAGTTGTCGGAGTATACTTTATGAGGGAGAAATGATTCCAGAAAACCATTCCGTTGTCCAAAAGATCCTTTTTCTGCTTGGGGGCTATCGAACCGAGAACCAAGTCGTCTTCTTCTTTGCCAGTTAAAGCTTTCAAGAAATTCACCAACCGAACCGGACGTCCAGTGCGTATACCGCCTTCTTTCGATTCGGCTAAAGCGGATTGCATTGCCCGTAAGAGAATGATCCGACTAGCAAGTTCACCAGCGCCTCCGGATGCATCGAGTCCATGTAGTACAATTGTAGTGAGATTTTTGATGCATTGAATCAAGCGGTCCTCATTCTCCAGAAATTGCAGAGCAGCCGCTGCAAGCGTGAACTGTGACGGGTAGTTGCTCATGACCATATCACAGCCTGAACTGATGTAATCACAGTGGGCAGCATGAGATGCAATGAGCTCCGTGTTGAGGTGCAAGGCGCCATTAATCCGTGGCTGGATGGTGGGACCGAGGAATGCAAAGGCTTGACTTTTTGTTACGATGCCTTGATGAGTGGAGTCGGTCGGCCCGAGCAGTTTAAACCGCGCCAATTCTAAAATGCCAGCATGAATCGACCTGGGCAGTTGCTGGTCGGCTATGGCATCACGAAAGTAGGAACCAAAGATTGGACTTCCGTATTTGAAAAGTCGCTCCGGAGACACAAGTTCCTCCCAGGATCGGGGTGGGTCAGACGGGACCATCGCGTCAAACGAAGCAATTTCGTAAATCGGTGGAAAGAGCCTATTTTCTCCCACGAAGTCGTGTCTTGCGCTCGGGTCAAATTTAGATGCAACACTGAAATTAGCTACATGAGACGTAGTGTCGACCAAGACTGCAAAGAACCCCATGCCTGGTTCTATTTCGAGGATCACACGACGCAAGGTGCGAAAGAATGAGATTTCGTTGCCGGAGCTGGGGGTTGTGAGTAGAGCCCTTGCTTCATCGAACGCGAGTAGTACCTTTAAAGAAGGACACGTGTTGATAAACATTGTAGATTCACTCATGGCTTCCGCTGCTTCTTCAATAGTGTCTTTGCAGTCGGCAAATTTCCCCATTTCCTCCAGAACATCGCTGGTGAATTTTTTCTGTGTTCGCTTTGACATATCGAGTGGTCCTAAGCTACCCACTTCGGTATAGTCGTTCCACTCCTGTAACCGGTATTGCTTTTCCTTAGCGGGATCCTGTCTGTTAAAAAAATTGGCGGCAACTTTAAAGATGGAGACAATAAGAGAGGTATAATGCAAGTGGATATCGCTGGATGCTTTTGGCACCATGCTATCAGCAAGCGCGGATCTAGGGGGATAGCCGGTGGAGTCCTGGGGACGAAGGCAGATGAAAATCACGCAGATGCGTTGGGCTATCTCCATGAGCAATCGAGTCTTTCCAGATGTCGAAGGACCGATCAGGGCAGTGTATGGTGCGAAATATGTGGGCTTTTCCCACTGTTTGGCATATTTATCGAGGATTTCTAAGATTGGATCAACGACAATTTCGGATTTCAAAAAAGGCGACTGGTAACCTTTCTTGATGACGCTACCAGACACCTTGGAATGGGCTGATTTTGGACTGGCTTTGAGGATCCGGCAGCCCTCTTCCTCGGATTGAGCCTTGAGAGCCAGAAGCATTGTTGGGATATCCAGTCCGGTTTGGTGATGGACCTGAGGGTACTTCCGCAATAAGGCGAGTTGGACGGCCTGGGTTTGCAACTTCTTGTTGTGTTGAATCGAAAAAGAATCGATGAGACCTTCAAAGGGACACATATTGTCCACAAACATATCCCATTGGATTCTGCAAATATAACCGTTATCGGCGCTTTCCGGCAAAGCTGAAAAGAACTTTTCAAGTTGATCGAGATACTCGGTGACTAGGTCCTCTTTATGGTCAATTGAACCACAGAATCATGGAGGCAGTTCAGTCAAGCGAAATAATCATGATGCGCTGGCTACGTTGGCGTACCTTTAGCATGCTGTAGGAAAGATTCAAACTTCTTTTCACTGTTACGCGTGGGGTGAAGCTTTTTGAAGCGAGAGTGCAAATCTATGATTTGGCCTCCTTCGGAATTATCATCACGATCGGAAAAGGGACGCTTGGGGTTTTGTGAGTTTGTTGGTTCCATTGGAATAATGTTTCGACAGCAGATATCCGCCGACCTAAATCAGTCGATAAGCAACCGTGATTAGTCAGAGTTATTTCAATGCCTCATTAAGAGCTTGTTGCTTGAGTGCCAACACGGGAAGAACCAGCCAAAAAACCCAAATTAGACGAGTGGTAGCGGCAATCGGTTGTAGTGATCCGAGGTGCTCTTCCGAAACTCACAATTCCCAAACACCTGATCGTTTGGGTTGACGACAGTGGCAAGCGATTGCGCCGATGTGCTTAGTTCTTGCAAGAATCAGCTGTTTGAGTTGGCAAAACAATCAACCAAACATTTACTCACTGGACGTGCTCCTGCAATTGCTTGGCCGGTCGGTTCTCATTGGTCGGAGTGCGAGCTTGCGGGATCAACAGATTCTTGATTTCCGTTCAGGTCCAGTATTAACACCCCGGGCAACTCGGGGTCATGTATGGCTTATAAGGAAACAAGGGCAATGCCCCCAAATTTGGGGACTCCAGGTGAATTTTATTTATAGTGGGTGTTCTTTTTTGGGAGGGGGAAGATTACCAATAAGAATTATGGTGTAATCACATAAATTTCAATTGAAAAACCATCAGATGACACAAAAATGAAAGAAGAAAAAAAGAAAAAGAAAAAGAAAAAGAAAAAGAAAAAGAAAAAGAAAAAGAAAAAGAAAAAGAAAAAGAAAAAGAAAAAGAAAAAGAAAAAGAAAAAGAAAAAGAAAAAGAAAAAGAAAAAGAAAAAGAAAAAGAAAAAGAAAAAGAAAAAGAAAAAGAAAAAGAAAAAAAAAAGAAAAAGAAAAAGAAAAAGAAAAAGAAAAAGAAAAAGAAAAAGAAAAAGAAAAAGAAAAAGAAAAAGAAAAAGAAAAAGAAATAAATCAATTAAAAAAAACAGGCCAAATAGCAACAAACATTAAAAATATATCACTGTGATTGAACACGGGAGAGAACCTCTTTGTAAACAATGTTTGAAGTTTGGTATGAAGGAGGTCCAGATTCTGGCTGAGGGATTACAACCTTTGTTGTGTGACTGGACGTACTTGAAGAACGTGCAACATACAGTTGCCCATGGCTAAAAACAGGTTCAAGAAGCACAATACCAACATTTCCAATGGTCTGACCCTGAGACTTGTTGATTGTGAGACAAAAAGCAAGATTAACAGGAAACTAGGTGTGTATTAGCTTGAAGGGGAGTCCAGCCTCTTCAGGGTTAGATATGAATGAGATGCAAGGTATGGCAACCAATTCACCAATTCTGTTTCCTGAAGCCACTTTTGCAAAAATTACTGAACGACTGAAGTTTTCAACAATCAATCTGGTTCCATTGCAAAGAACAATTTTTTGATCCAGGTTCCTTAGCATAATAATTGGCACACCCTGCTTTATTTGAAGGAGGTGAGGGGGAAATCCAGATAGGTTTATGCTATTAATATACTAGTACCAAGAAAATGGGTTGGTATGCTGATTGAATTTGATGAGAATTACCATCTTTGACCAAATGCTCTTTCTGCAAGGTTAGAAGGACATTGGAGCTCGTCAACCCAGTAGAGATGAATAGGGCCAAAGAGTAGGCTAGCTTCTCGAGGTCGGGACCTTCAAACTTGTTGATGTACTGAAGTAAACCGGGCAAGTAAAGACCTTGAGGATCATCCTCTACTGAATCATGACTGGTGTAAGAAATAAGTTCAGATGGGATGTAACTCTAGACCTTTGAATTGAATTGATTGCCAGATTTTTTCTTGCAGCAGAGGATTTCCCGGTCCGTAAAATAATTGGGATGGGAGAATGAAGTGCTGATATTTGGAAAGATTTTGTCTATTGGCAAATCAAGATTTTGGTCATCTGAACCACCCAGGACCACCATTGAGTGAGGTAGATTGATTCTGTTGGAATTATGAGTGAGCCCCTGACCATTTCCAATGGATAAGAGAAAATTCTGAAACTGAGGATCACCAGCAGCACACATGTTTACTGAGAGGAGAATTATGTTGTGTCAAAAGTTAATCCAGCAGTGAGAGTTTACAATGCTTGCGTTGACTATCTGAGGGTGTGACCTTTTCTTCACAACTGGTAAAACCTGACAGAAGTCCCCTCCCAGTACTCACACTTAACCCTCCCATCTGGGAAATCTCATCTTCTAAATTGAAGACATTTCATGTTACAGCTCATCTTTGATCATCATGTGCGTTTCAATCTATAACTCATCTTTTATCATTATATTTCTCTCATCTTCAATCATCTTTGTAACTCTAACATTGAGTACATACTCTACCATTAGTCTTTGGCACATATTTCTTATTTGCTCATCAATAGCAGTAACTTTTCTCAACTATAAATGCCCTTGTACTTTTCCCTCTATTTCTCTTTTCTTCAGTCAATTAATTTTTTTATTTTTACATTTCCTACTGAAAATTCAGCTAGCCATCATCCTGGCTGAGTACAAAGTCATCCTAGAGTCCACATACCTTGACCTTTGAAGTTATCCTTGAACTCCCGTGACTCAAACTTATCTTAGACACATCTTCAAATCTATCTTCAAGACTTATCCCCCTTTTCCTCATGTGCTTCAATCAACTAAATCCCCCTTTGGATGTTGGATTGGTTGCATGATGTTGGAATTCTGTCTCCTCATCCCCAAAAGACCTTTTATTATTGAATAATAAGTAATGTTTTTTATCATTCTTATAGCATCACTAGTAAGAAAAATAGTACTGCCTTCTCACACCTTGTAGTCAAAGAACCCTGTGTAGTAGAGTTGTGTTAGTCATTTTTTCCTCATGTGTAGTCTCAAAAATAGTATATTATTCATTACTGTTTTTTATTCATTTTTCTCTCAACCACATTCTGATCACCTGTAGATAGCCTTTAAAAACTAGCCTACATCAAGTAATCAGAACTCATCAATTCTCCTCCTCATTTGAGTTGTGCCATCTTGTCCCTTCAAAAGTCACCAGAGTCTGTTCAAATCCCCTTTCTCCTCTTTTAAATTTAACACATGACAGTGGAGGAAGACACAAATGAATAATCTTTGTTGAAAACAAGATCAAATTCAAAGATCTTTTAAATGTGATGATTAATCATAACACACAGTGTGCATAATTCTTAATCAATATTTCTAGCTCAATTCTCAAATTATTAAACTTAAAATATTGGCTGTTTTTCATTCAATAATCCATCCGACAAACTTGTTTGATGATCTTGCCTTTAAACAATCCTAAAATTCAAGCCAATGTGCCCTTATAAGGCCCAAATATGATGAAGAGAGGAGCTGTGACAGTCAGGAGCACAGAATTCCCAGGAACTCATATCACTGACAGGGAAGTATCCTTATCCAAATAAGATCCTAGTGGTGAAAATCATTATTTTTCCAAAGGGCAACTGATTTCCTGACAGCATGTTAATGAGAGTTTGGCAGAATTTACTCACTGGAGCAGGACTCGAAATCATGGAATGATCATGGGCGACGACGTAGTGTCCAATTGGTTTGGGTTCTTCAACCGATTGGCTGCTCTTGATCTTCATCCCAGCAGATTTTTTTATTCATGGCGCATAGTCGAATGATTCTGCTGCTTGCATTTTCCTTCTCGGGTTTACGGACATCCCCCGGTGCTCTCACCCGCACAGTCTGCCCCGACAAATTCTTTTTTTGTCTCAGCCATTCCAGCACCTCAACGAACTGCCATAACCAACCAGAACCATCAGGAGCTACCCGCAAACCCATACACACGAAGCATGACTCAAGTCGAAGAGGGAGAGCTAGAGGATAACCCGAGCAAGCCATTCCAATCACCATCTCACCCAAATAAAACTCAACCCAATCTCATCTCACCATCATCATCAACCAACAGCCATCAACCCGAAAACAATAGCCGAGGTCTATCATCCATCCCTTCAAAAACATTCAGTCATCCCAGGAATAACTTCCAAAATTACCAACCCACATTCTTCTTCTACCGCTCCCCAGAATCCCCCGTTGATTCCAAATCGTCGACTCAAACTGAAAACGGACCCCCCAACCAGGAATCAGGTCCTGCCAAATCAGCTGAAGCCCAGACGGTTATTGATGTAGCTACTAAGAAGTGCTTTGTTGGAGTATCGAGCATCAGGTCTTACGAGTTAGTAGAAAAACTGGGCGAAGGGACCTTTGGGGAGGTCTTCAAGGGGATCTATCGAGGTCGACTCTACGCACAACAACAGAAATTACAAGGGTCGCCTCAGAATACACTGAATCATGGCTCAGAATCCTGTGATGATGAATCTGAGACAGACGATCGGTCCTTTGAAACGAAGAGCAAGGTCAAATCTGGCATGGTGGTAGCCTTGAAGAGGATCATTGTTCATAATGAGCTGGATGGGGTGAGCTAATCCGACATTCACCACGCCACAGATCAAGATCGAGATACAACGAGTGAACCGAAACAACAAGAAATTTCTAATCCTTCTTTCCTTCCCTGTTTTCTAAATCAAGCTACCCATCACCGCCCTCCGAGAGATCCGGATATTGAAATCTCTTGACCACCCCAATATTGTCCCAGTGATCGACTTGGCTTTCTCAGAAGGCGACAAGAATCTCTTGAAGCGAGGTAACACGTATATGGTCTTTCCTTACATCGATCATGATCTTGCCGGGTTGATGGAAAACAAGTCGATCACGTTTAATGTCAGTCAAATCAAGCTATATTCTAAACAATTGTTGTTGGGTACTGCTTATTTACATCGGGTCCGTTCTTTCCCTTCTTCGTCTTCTTCTCTCTTTCTTTCGAATCTTAGTGACTTAATTTAACACTTTACGCACTCTTCTTATTTCTTGATGAACCGGACGATCGATGATCTGAACATTGAACTAACCACAGAACAAGATCCTTCACCGGGACCTCAAGGCGGCCAATCTGCTGATCTCTAATGAGGGCCAACTGATGATTGCTGACTTCGGCTTGGCTCGCTCGATCGAGCAACAACACAATAACAAGAAACGTGAATACACTAACTGCGTGGTTACCAGATGGTACAGACCCCCGGAAATTCTACTTGGGAATCGAAGGTACGGAACCCCCGTCGATCTCTGGGGTGTTGGATGTGTGATCGCAGAAATGTTTAAAGGCGGGCCGATTTTGACCGGGTCTACCGATGTCAACCAGTGCGAGCTGATCTTTCGGTTAGTAATAATAATGAGTAATGCTGGAACCTATCCAAGCACTGAATTTCGTCAGCATTTTCCATTTTGGTCAAAACTTTGAAGGCTTTGTGGCAGCCCTACTTCGGATTCAATGCCAGGCTGGGAAACCCTTCCAGGCTGTGAGGGCGTCCGCTCATGGGCTAGCAAGCCCAGGAGGGTCCGGGAAGAGTATGAGCGTATATCTCCCGAGCTCGCAGACCTACTTGATCACCTACTTCTACTTGATCATTCGAAGCGATTAACCGCAGAAGAGGCTTTAGAACATGACTGGTTTTGGACTGATCCAATGGCAATCGACCCTGCAAAGTAAGTTCAGCTCGCATGCCGCTTATCCCCTCCTCCTCCCCCTCGCTCAGTTGTTGATGGGACGTATTCTTTTGATGATAGACTGCCTCATTACGAACCCTCCCATGAGTACGATCGGCGCAAAAAGCAAGAGCAGGCCAAAAGGACTCACCAGCATCAACTCGCATCTTTCACTGAAATTCAAGGAACATCCACGGGCAAAATGAATGGAGGTCAACCAGCTCCGAAGTCCCATAGAAATCTACTTCCCTCTTCTAACTCAAAACCGCCTGCAACGTTCTCAAGCGAGAACACATTTTCTTCGGATCAATTCAAACATCCAGTTGGACCTCCGAACCCTGGAAATCGAATGCATGGCGACCCAGGCCCACCGAATCACTTCCTTCGTGGCGGTCCAAACCACGCCGCGAATCCATACAGTTCTCAAGGGTCGAGTGGAATGATGAGCAACAAGGAGGGAAGGGGGGATGGAGATATCCGGCAGCAATCCCATCCCTCATCACGCAGGATGAGGCCAGAGCCGAATCGGGATGGACACAATCCTATGGGCGGCGGCATAGGCTCCCACCCCTATCAAGGCCCGTCGGCGAGCCTTCCTGGGGGACAGGTACCACCGCTCGGGAGCTCGGCACCGCCAATACCCAGTTTTGGACATGCCCTGCCTTCTCGGCCCGTGTCAAGCTTCGACAGGGGTCCCTACGATCCGATGCGACTGGCGAAGCCCGGGCCATCGATGCCGATGATGGGCGGGATGAACGGGACGATCGGGGGGATGCCGGCTGGACCGCCTTACTCACACTCCCATGGACTTCCCGGCCATCCAGAGCCGTACCCGCTTGGCCCGCCGCCGTCAATGTTACCCGAGCATGGCTCTCCAGACGAGCGAGGACAACGAGGAGAACCGTATCCGAAGGTGGGCTCCTCTGCCCCTCTGTCCAGTGGTGCGCCGATCAGAGATAGAGACGGGTACGGCGGCGGCGGCGGAGGGTTCCGAGGGCGAGGTGGCGACGGAGGCAGGGCGGACAGTAGGTTAAGATCAAACCATGACCGATGGACGCCCGAGCCAAAGCTTCCGCCGGCCGGCATCAGTCCTTACCATAATGGGAGGAGCGCAGATCGACGACAAGGAGGCAGAGGAGGTGAGCGACGGTACCGCCATGGCGGTGGAGGTCCTCCTGCGGCTAACGGCCCACACGATGGACGGGACAGTTTCCAGTATAATAGCAATCCACCTGTCCCTCGTAACCCCAACAGTCAGTTCTATGGTCCTCCCCCTAGTGTTGGTCCTGGTGGCGTAGACGGGACGAACCCGTACACCTCTTACACTTATCCGCCCGGCGAGCCGATGTCCACACCCGCCTCTAACTCTTTCAACCATCCGCCTAACAATAGTAACAGAAATAACACTGGACGGGCGAGCCAGAACGGACATCTCAACCAGCGCTGGGATAACAAGCCTACCACCTCCCTCGACTTCTGTCACCCTCCTTCCCATCATAACAACCCTTACCACCATCATCATCACCCTCATCAGCAACATCATCCTCACAGCCCGCCTAACCTACACCACCCTCTCTCTCACCCACCACCACATTCCCTTCATCATTTTCCCAATGGTAACGGGACCGCCCCTGGCTCGTCGTTCTCTGACGAACCTCGGTTGGAGTACTAAGTTTTCTCTGACGTTCGCTGCTCTCCTTACCAAAATTAAATCCTGCTATTACTTTTCTATTCCTCTTTCTTGGCTTCTCTCGATCCCTCAAATCCCCTCTCCCTCACTTGTCACATCTTACGCCATTCTCTTTTGTGTTTCTGGGCACTCCCTTGGTCTATTATCCTCTTTTCTCTATCTCACTCCGTTTTTTTAAAAAACTTATATATATTACCCTTCTTCCTTTCTCATTGAGTGGTGCTATCTGGTTACCGTTGGTCAATCAATGTCACATATATTTGCTGGCTTCTTTGTTTTATATGGGAGTGTCCACCAAAGCAAAGAGTTGAAAATATATTTGTATCACATGTGATGTTCATCATGGTCTCTATTGACAAACATCATCTCATAAATTCTTATTATCAGCTCCTGGCTTTATACATAACCATGTCTTCCATTACTTGAACTTCTTCTACTCTGTATGATTTCCTCCTTCTTAAATTATCTTTACCTATCTCTCTATTATGATTAGGCTGCATTTGCCAGGGTAATGATTAAGTGATATATCTCAATGCATCACAGGAAATCATGGAAGGTCCTGCCAACAACTGGGATTTCACCATCATATATTAGCTCAGTTCATATCAAGCCTTGACATTGGAAATTATTCTCTTGTAGCTTCAGTTCTCAGGGCAGTGAAACAAAGCTGGTTTGGATAGTACAAGCTCAGAACAATGATGTTATTTGTCAAAATCTTAGAAAAGATACTCCAAAGGATTACTCAAGCAACAATAATAATGCACTTTGTATAAGAATAGGATTGTTGTTCCTGATGAACCTTGGATTAAACTGGATATCTTCAAATCAAGACATGCATGACTCTTCATTTGCTGATCATTTTGGTCAAGATAAGAATTAGCAACTAATATCTCAAGAATGCTATTGTCCTGGTATGGTCAAAGATGTAAAAGATTATGTTAACTGTTGTCATACTTGCAATAGGAACAAATCCTCAAAGCATCAGAAGTATAGGTTGCTTCAACCACTTCCAACTCTGCCTTTTCCTTGGCACTCTTGTTCAATGGACTTCATCTCTCAACTGCATTCAGCCAATGGTCATGATGCTACCCTTGTGGTAGTAGATTTGTTCTCAAAAATGTCTTTATTTCTTCAAACCAATGTAATTCACAAGACCTTGCTAAGATTTTTTTCAAACAGGTGTTCTCAAAACATGGTCTCCCTGCTAAAATAGTCAGCAATTTTGGCTCACTGTTTGTTTCAGAATTCTGGACTTCACTCTGCCAGAAACTGAAGATTGCTTGCAACTTGTCAACAGCTTATCACCCCAAATCAGTTGGTCAAGCCCAACAAGTTAATCAGATCCTCAAAATATTTCTTCAAATGTTTTTTGGTTATCAGCAGGACAACCAGACTCAATGGCTTTCCTTAGCCAAATTTTCCTACATCAATGCCACTCATTCTTCAACACAAAAATTGCCTTTTCAAACACTGTACAGCAGAAATCCAACATTTGATTCACATTTTAACTTTGAGGCCTGCTGCACGTAGCCTCTCAAACCCCAAGCTTTGTCAAGAGCAACTTTGAACAAACGTCAAAGCAGCCAGTAAAAAATAAAAGATTCAATCCAAAATAATTTGTCTTGAATATCCAACTTACAATATTGGAAAAAAATTCTGGCTTGGCACTTGCAAAATTCAATTGACTCAAACCACCAAGAATATTTCCTTGAAAAATGTGGCCCTTTCACCATCAAATCAATATTGTCAAAGAAAACTTATAAACTCACTCTTCCTAAAAAATGGAAAGCCATTCACCCATCATTTCACTTATCACTCCTAGATTCAGTTAAGAATCTTTTCCCAGGCAAGACTCATCCTACTCTGGAAAAATTTAATGTTTAAGGTCACTTTGAGTGGCAACAAAGTTGTATCCTTTATTCAAGACTATGCAAAGGCCAGCTAAAATATGTTTTTGAATGGACTGGATTTGATTCTGACAAAGATCAAACCTCTTGGGAACCAGCTCATCATCTTTTTAAGTCTTCTTACTTGGTTCAAGATTTCCATTCCACTTTCCCTTGAAAGCCTTGTCTATCTTCTTAACCTTTCTCTTACCCTTCCTTTTCTCCTTCTCCTTAGTATTCCTTCTTTATTATCTTTGAATCAATCTTTGTATCAATCTATCTTTGATTAAACTTTCCCTTCAAAATATTTTAAATATCTTTGTATTAGAAAACTTATCTCTTTTTTCCCTCTTCTGTCAAATCTTTACTTCTTCAAAACACTCACTCAACCAATTTCCATTAAAATATAAAGATCCCTCTTCTGTTTAAAAAATAAAATAAAATATAAAATGAATAATGATACAATGATCAAATTGATCTTCTTTCAATTTTTCTTCTGCTTCTTCCAAAATCTCCTTCAACTCATTGATCAACTCAATTAAATCCCTAATATCTTCTTCTTCAATCAATCCCAAAATTTGCTTCACAATTTGCACTTGGATCCACTTGTTTTAATTGAGGATCAAACCAACTTTCTTTCAAAAATCAGTCTTTGACTTCTTAATCTTCCAACCTTCCTCTCTCTCCAACTCTTTTTTTTAATTTCTCTTCCTCAAAATTTAATTAAAAAATCAAGCTTTGGTTATTGCAGGTGGAGCTTGATTCAAAACTCCTTCCCTTCCTACTTAAAGGATTTTTGACGATAGAATTTCTAATGAAAACCAGACTAAAAATAAATAAATGTCAATACAAACTAAGAAACAGGAAGTTGTTGAGAGAAGATGATGAAAGAAGAATATTTACCACAAGCAAATGGAACTAGTTAATGATAGAGCAGTGAGGACTTGTTTTGAAGAAGCTAATGAAGTTCTGAAAGGAAGAAAGAAAGAAATGATAGATTTGAGGAACAGAAGATTGAGCAAGGTTAATTCATCAACAAGCAAGAGAGAAGGAAGGAGAACATGAGAGAGAGAGAAAAAGAGACAAACAGAGCAATAATGAAATTTTAGACTATAATAATCAAATCAAGATGAGATCTTGATACCCGGAGCACTCAATCTTGAAAAGTAAGAATCAAAGAAGGGGATGAGTGTTGTTGTTGTAGGTTTTAGTTCTGAGGAGGTTTTTACTTCACTTATTGAGACCGGTAAAAATTGACTTCAGAGATGGAGATCTTGAGTCAAAACGGAATAATGTTGAGTCTTGAGGACGGCTTGACAAATTGATGGTTGAGCTTGCTGAGAATTTTACGAGTAAAGTATTGAACCCTAACTGGTTGGGATTACTTGTTTTTGAAGCAATGTCTGGTGTGTAAGCTTCAATTCAGGTGATGTTTGACTGAAAACTCAACACTACTTCTACCCCTTCTTCAGCTTCTCTTTCTCCCTCAAATTGAGAGACAGAGGAGGACAGAGGAAAGGAAGAGTGAAACAACAGTGGGCCCGCTATGCTAACAATAGCTGTAGTGTAGCTTAATTTTAGCTTTTTTAGCTACACTAACACAAATTTACTGTTAGCTGAGGATTGTTTTAGCTAACACTAAAAAAAATTGATTGAAAAAATAGGGGGTAGTGTAGCATTAGCGCCATTAAAAAAAAGTTAACACTACAGAAATCTCCTTTTCGCTGATTTTTAGCAGTTTTAGCTGGAACAAACACTACACTAACTGTTAGTGTAGCACTCTTTTCAGCTATGCTAAATTTTAGCATAGTGCTCTTTTCAGATACACTAACTGTTAGCGTAGCACTCTTTTCAGCTACGCTAACTGTTAGTGTAGCACCCTTTTCAGCTATGCTAACTGTTAGTGTAGCCCCCTTTTGCGCTGCGCTAACTGTTTGTTCAGTGCTATATTTACAGGAGTATAGCAATAATGTCTTGTCATGAGGCTTTAATACTTCTAAATTTGTATTTTCATGCCTCTGATAATTCAAATGAGGTCCCAACACAGTGTTGTCACAAGATCCATCATTTAATATCAAAGGCATTTCAATTAAAATAAATCAGACATCAAAATAAGGAAACAATAATAAATTTTGAGGCCAAATGAAGCTCATTTTTATGAGCTTGAAAGCCGCATGGAAAACCAATTTGTTTTTAAAAAAAAAAAAAAAAAAAAAATTAAAACAATTAAAAAAAAGAAATGAAGATAGAAATTAAAAATATGCTTTGTTGATTGCTGTACTTTCTCAAGTAAAGCAGTTACAACAGCATTTTGATTGCTTCACTTGTGCAAGTACAGCTTTTTGATTGCTTTACTTGCATGAGTACAGGATCCTAATTGAGGAGAGTGACCAGCTTTGACCTCAGACAGGGGAATTTATCACTCCTGCTATATCAAAAGAGTAGTGATGAGTTTAACACCAATCAAGAAAATTTAAACGGGGGTCAGTCAGGTGCACCTGAGAGTTTTCTAAGTTCCTACAAGGCTGAACCCAACATTGCTACCATCTCTTCAAACCCATGTCATTTAATCAGTTGCCAAACTCAAAGGGGGGTCGTCAGGTGCCCCAGCAAGTTTGGAGAGCTCCTATAAATTTCAATCAATCTCTTCTTCTCTTTTCAGCTCAGACCTCATGCCACATAGTCCTGATTCCAAGGAGGAATATGAACTGGAAGATCATGATCCAGGGCATATTGATCTATCCACCAGGACAAAAAAATGATCACTTGTCTACAAGTGACATATCAAAGTGCAAAGGCCCCTTTGTAATTTCTGATGTCACTTGTAGACAAGTGATTTTTTTTCCTGGTGATATGAAAATCTTGTGTTTAACTCTCTGAGAAATCTTGCAACACACTTAAAAATAGAATTCTCAATTCACAATACTTACATAATTGGTGTCACCCTCATCATAAATTAGGATTTGTGATGAGGGTGACACCACTTAGGTCTTTTGCATTTGCTTTTAATATAGCAGAAGTGATGAATTCCCCTGTCGGAGGTCAAAGCTGGTCACTCTGCTCAATTGGGATCCTTTACTTGTGCAAGTAAAGCAATCAAAAAGCTGTACTTGCACAAGAGAAGCAATCAAAATGCTGTTGTAATTGCTTTACTTGAGCAAGTACAGCAATCAAAAAAGCTTACTTTTAATTTCTATCCTCAATTTTTTCTTTTTTTCTTTTTCAAAAACAAATTATTTTTCATTATATACAGATATCCATGGTTTTTAAAAATGTTGGATTTTCAAAACCAGTTAATTAGATAATAGGGGGTATCAAATATGACCAAATCAACAATTGAAACCATTGGATTAAGTTTTTAAATAAAATTTCACTTTTGAGAATTTTGAATCATTTTGTATTAATATCCATTGTTTTTAAAAATGGTGGATTTTCAAAACCAGTTGATTAGATAATGGTGGATTTGGTCATATTTGATACCCCCTAATGGTGGATTTAGTCATATTTGATACCCCCTATTGAAATGCCTTGGATGTTAAATGATGGATCTTGGGATGACACTGTTCTTGGGACCTTATTTGAATAATCAGAGGCATGAAAATACTAATTTAGAAGCATCAAAGCCTCAAAAAAAGACAAATTGTGCAAGGGAAAAACTTTCACCATTTCCACACCCTTTTCTTTTCTCAATCACATCACACCGACTATTGGTAAAAAAAAGCAGGGATTTAATCCACCCACAAAATCCTTTTGAGATTGTTCACTATGCTGGATCTAAAGTTTTGGTCCTGGTTTCAATTCAAACACAAGAAAGAATTTGTATTTCTCTTTTAAGATCTGTAATTCAGCAGGATTTTGCCTGTTGAAGCCATAACAACAGCTTTCATTCAGCAGCCATGTTACTTGGTGAAACCAACAGTTAGCAGGCAAAATAATTCCACTATTTGAGCATAGTTTAATGGGAAAAACTTCAGCTAACAGCTGACATTTAGTGGGAAAAAAATCAGCTAACAGCTAAAAGTTAGCGTAGTGTAGCATAGCATAGCGTATATTCAATGCCGCTATGCTAATGGAAACTTCAAAATGTGTTAGCTACAAAAAAATCATGCTACTTGTTAGCATAGCGGTTATTTCCAAAGCTAACACTACAAAAAATTTGACTGCAAAATTTCTCCCTAAGCTAACTGTTAGCTTAGCGGAGTGCAGCATCAGCTAACACTACAAATTTTCTGGCAAAAAAAATCCCCGCTACACTAACAGTTAATGGCCAAATAGTGTAGCGGCCCACATTGTTTCTCCCCTTTATTCCCCTCCTTCTTTTTTACCTTCAATATATTCTTCAACTCTCTCTTTGAGAGAATCTCTTCTTTGATCTTCAATTAACTCCTTTGCACCTTCAGTGATCCAAGATAGGTCTGCATTGGCATTGTGTTGAAGCAAAACAATTAGATCAGTGTTTTTGTATGTTGGTGGTGGTGAATTAATTGTTACATATCTTTGATACAGTCTTAGTGAAGCTAATTATCTAATTAAATTCAGCACGCTTTCTTCATAAAACTTTCTTTGACACTTAACCAAGTCTCCTGGGTTGTGAGACTGGGTCTCTCTAGTGACACCAAGACACAAAGTAAAGGCTTTGTAGGAGCCAACAAAATTGAGTATTATATAAATCTAAGCTCAAATTTATGATAAAAGGAGATGAGTTGTCTGAAGACAACCTCCAACCTAGAAATGGGTCTTCTGTAGGACAAATTTCAGGGTGAAGGGGTTTGTTTAGCCAATAATTAATGAGGACAGATTATCTTCCTTTGTTTAAGGGAAATGGTTGATGGAATAATAAGGTATGAAATGGTGCTGGATAAACAAGGTACTAGATTGAAGTTTACTTCAAGGATTTATTAAGGAAGAACTAAGAATGTAATTCTGGGGATGACTTAGAAAATCTGGATGAAAAACCAAAAAGGCAGTGAAGGGTATGTTTATATATATTTTCTTTCTTTCAGCTTAGATTACTTCTTATATAGTACTTGGATGTGTGCTTTATTGCCTGTACAAGTACATGTATAACTCTCAACCTCCCTGGTGAATTACCATGCGGGCTTCAGCTGTATGTAGACCATGTGTTCTGTAATTAATGTGGTACATGGTGTTTGGAGCTTAGTGTTTAAACAAGTGGCTTGGTATTCTCAATCTGGAATAGCCACTAGTCTCAAAGCAGAAACCATTCATTTATCCTATAAGTTTCACATATTATAATGTATGTGTCTTGTTTCTTATTGGTTACTCATTATTATTACATAAGCTACAAGGCTCTATTTCCCTTTTTCTAAGGGACTTGAGTTTATTTGAAGTCTTTGGGGCAATAAATATTGGCCTAACTGTAGGTTTAGGGCATATTTATTGTCTCTAAGGCTGACATGGGTCCTCTAATTATGATTTATCCAATAACTGATGTGGTTAGTTGTTTGTCTTGGATGGCAAGAAACATGGACAATGCATGACAAAATTGATTGTGGATGGGGGGAAGTCAGAGGTGGTGGAACTGGGTCAACACTGGTATTCATATTTGGAATTGCTATAGAATCTAGTGCAAAAAATGGGAATCTATGCTCAAACATTCAAGGCACCCTTGTCACTTTGCATGATTTGCATTTTGATCAATCTCCTCAAGTGGCTGTACTTGGTGCACACAAAAAGTTCTGTCAAATGCACCTTTGGAACCTTTGATTGATAACCTTGACTTCTGTTTTTTTCTTTTTCTTCTTTTTCTTCTTTTTCTTCTTTTTCTTCTTTTTCTTCTTTTTCTTCTTTTTCTTCTTTTTCTTCTTTTTCTTCTTTTTCTTCTTTTTCTTCTTTTTCTTCTTTTTCTTCTTTTTCTTCTTTTTCTTCTTTTTCTTCTTTTCTTCTTTTTCTTCTTTTTCTTCTTTTTCTTCTTTTTCTTCTTTTTCTTCTTTTTCTTCTTTTTCTTCTTTTTCTTCTTTTTCTTCTTTTTCTTCTTTTTCTTCTTTTTCTTCTTTTTCTTCTTTTTCTTCTTTTTCTTCTTTTTCTTCTTTTTCTTCTTTTTCTTCTTTTTCTTCTTTTTCTTCTTTTTCTTCTTTTTCTTCTTTTTCTTCTTTTTCTTCTTTTTCTTCTTTTTCTTCTTTTTCTTCTTTTTCTTCTTTTTCTTCTGTTTCTTCTGTTTCTTCTGGTTTTTATTTTTATTGTCTTCTTCTTCATAATTAATTAGTATCATAGTGGTGTGGAAAGATGGTATGATGTGGGAACTTGTATTCTGGACTTTTCAGGAGCTTGTATTTTATATACTCAAGCATCTATCATTCTGTGATTAATAAGGCTCAGCCATATGCAGCACAGTCAATTAATTTTCCATCAAACCTTGAATGCATCCTCAGCTTCAAAAATTTCAGCTTACCTTTTGTGTGACAATCAACTCCGGTGGATATTCAATTAAAAATCTTTGAATTTTACACAAATCAGCTCTCAGCTCTGGGCAGGGGAAAAAGCCTACCTGGTAAAACTAGGATAAACATGGAAAACCCAGGTATGTTTATCAATCCCCATCCACTGCAAGAAAAACTGGATCTACTGCCAGCTGTTGACACGCAGCATGCTCCAACCAAGCTACCATTGTATCTCCACCCATTTACATATGCAGCTGTTTGGGCACAGTAACTGTGCATGTTGCAAAGTAACTGCGCATTGAAGCTTAGTTGATTCACCCTTTGAGAAAGGTTGGAGTAACACCACCAGCTTCCTTAGAGTTTCCACATGTCAACTACAGGCAGTTGAGCCAGTTTTTTGTGCAGTGATCCAGAGTTTGGATTCTCAGTCACATGCAGTGAGGCAGCCTGTACAGCTCTGGTGCATACCAGATTTGCACAGCTTTCAGAAAGTCACCATCCCACCTAGTAATAGACTTCTTAACATCATTTCACATCAGACTTTGATGTTGAGAGTCTGGCACCATTGAGTCATAATTGCCACTCAGAAAAACAATTATAACTTTCAAAGCCAGGATGCAATGCGCAAGTTCCATCAAAGATCCATGTGATGAGGCCTAGATAGTAGGTACAGTAGCACCAAGAGGAGAGCGAAGTCACAAAGGGTACGGATTAAACAAAATCTGTTAAGATGTAGCAATGCTGCATTTGTTGGTGTTGAACCAAGAAAATAAAATTGAAAACCAATTTATGAAGGGCGTTTATGTTTTTTTCTTTTTCTTCTTATCTTTCCCGGCCTTGGTTGGTTTAGTTTCTTCGGCCTTGCGCTTTGACAACTTTTTACTGGAATTTGGGTTAGCCAGGCTGACGGTCATAGATTTCTTGTCGGCATCTCCCACCAATGTCTCACTAATTTTTTGTTCAACGTGTTCCCATTCAGTTTTATCTCCGCCGACCGCGTATCTATTACCGTAACCAAACATATCGAGTCAGTTCAGATATGCCCTTTGATAAGCAGAGAAATACAATCAGACATACTTACTGGTTCAGATCGAGACTGTCAATCAACTCTCGTTGCTGTTCTTTTAATCTTTCGGGAACCTGTGGTAAGCTGCTCTTGTTTTTCATCTCCACAACTTTTCTTGCGGGTAGGGTGGCGAGCTTTTCACTTGATGTGGGCTCTGATGTGTTGTTTTTGGGATGAGCATCTTCGGTGCTCTCAGCCAGCTGCGAAGAAAATTTGACTTTTTGAAGCTCTTGAATAGCCTTCGTCAGCTTGCGAATGACTTTCACAAATAATGCAAGTGTTTGAGAGACAGGTAGCTTGATCTCGTCCTACCATGTTGAGAACAAAAGCAAACATTCAGCTGTACGGTTCAAGCCAATCTGACAAAACATGAAAACAAACGAACTTCGATCTCCTCAACAGACTTTCTTTGTAAACCCAAGCTTAACAAGATTGAACTCTGCACACCGCTCAATCGAGTTTCTGCGTTGAATTTTCCACTAAAGTAAAGCTCAGTCAAGCTAGGCAGTAAATCAAGGATAACGTGATAATCGAGCATATTGTTTGAATAACTCTGGAGTCGTTTCAGATCAAACGGGGAGAAGTACCGAGATATTTCTTCTCCGCTGAGCACTGTCACAGATAAATGTGGACAAATGAATCAGCGATGTATTTTTTTGGAAGTCTTCGAGTCAAAGCGCGATCAACACGTGCAAACACAACACTGACGATTTTCTTGCTTTTCAACCAGCTCGCCTGCGTTGGCGGATTCTAGGACAGTTAAGCTGGCGATTGAAGGGAAAGTACGGAACTTGTATGAAAGTAGAGTAAGAAACCGTTTCCGGAAATCTAACGCCGACGAAGACAAATAGTCAATTTTCCACAACTTGGCCGCTCTTGGATTAGAAAAACTTACCGAGAGCAAAGGCCGTGAGCCAATCTTCAGGGTGGTAACGCCTACCAGTTTCTTCTTTGCTCAAACTTCGAATCATCACGGATGTGTGCTCGCCCGTCAATTCATTTTCGGTTTGTCGAATATAAACCGGTAAGAAGCCTAGTTGTTTCCAAAACTTGAGCAAATTGGGCGTCAATCCATAACTGACGCCCAAGTATTCAATTGACTCGGGTGGACGATCGCTGAGCCTCTGTAAGAGTGCAGGAAGGTTGTTGATATCTCGCATGCTGATTAGATTCCCATCTGTTGTCGTTGGTGCTTCACCTGTTGAATGGCTGGCGTCAGCTGACTTGGCAGATTCCTTGTTCAATTCTTCGCTGAGGCTGACAAGCTGGCCATTGAAATAGGACGTTAAGATTTGGATGGCTCGCGTGCCATAGCCCATTCGACAGTAATCCGGGTGAGTGGCTATCCTCACTACTCGAGCACCAGAAAGAGTGGGGAAATCCTCATCTTGAAACTGTTGCGAAATCGTCCACGGAATCAGATCGCCAGAGGCCTTGATACCTCGACTGAGACTGGCCATCACGCTAGGTTTAGATATCTTGCCCTCCAATGCGACTTGAATGACCACAAGCGGCTCCGGTAGACTTCCATTGTCCCCCTCTACGATGGGCGGCAGCAACACATAAAGTTGCTGAGAGGGAGAATCACTCATTAACTGCAAGTCATTGGGCGAATTCTTGTAATGACTAGCAACATAGAGCGACATCATCCTTCGCAGAAACACTTCCGAGGCAGGATGATAACTAAATAGTGTATCCCGATTCACGTAATATAGATCACATTTGCTAGGATGTGGGCACCCTTGCAGGCTTCGATTGCTCGATGAAGTTTGGACATCGAGACAAAGCAATCCGTTCAGCCATTTTTCTACTCCGTCACCTTCAGCATATCGGATGGGTTCCTCCAACTTCAGCTCTTTTAAGCTTCGAGATAAGCTTGGCTTTTGGTAGGTTGCAGGAGTCGTGCTGCTCAAGTCGTTCGCGGATGGTGAATCGTTATGTGATTTCGCGGTCGAAGAAACCACAGATCTTTTCGACAGCTCCCGTAGCTGGGAAATAAGCTTGAGAGACAATGAGCGACCAGTACCTTCATAGCCATTGATGGTAGAAGCCATGAACACTAGGTAGGGGCCGATAAGATTTTTGACCAGCCGGATCGGTATCGCCGCTGCCTCATCAATAACTACCAATTCAGCCTGACCTAAAACCTTATAGTCTTGAGGTTGTATATATTGAATTGTTTGTCGGTGATTACGGAAGATGTCCACTCGGACGATACAATTCTTCCAATCCGGATTGGATGATTGATGGACGTTGTAATCGAGATGTTCTTCATACCCGAGGGCTGCTAGACTTTTGAAAATGAATTCGAAAAGAGTTTTCAAGTTTTCAGGAGAGGGGGAGGTGACAAATATGTTGGAGTAGGAGTGCGCAACGGCTACAGCAATCGCCATGCCGAGTGCAGCTGATTTACCACGGCCTCGTGCAGCTGTCAAGGTGACAGTTGATGAAAGCGTTTTTTCGGTGATTGAAGAAGTGAATTCCATTACAGTCTTTGCTTGATCGATGGTGCGAGCCAGTTGAATGACATCGCCGATTGGTTTTGTTTCAATCAATTCACGTTGGATTTCCTCTAATTCGAGCTGCCGGGCTTTCCCATTATTGTCGGATAGATGATTCTGCTCAAGATCTTCTAGTAGTTTTACATCCTTCCCAGCGCTAATAGGTAGCACGTTGAGCTCGTCATCCAGTACCAAACATTCTCGAAAAGGTCCAAGGGAGAGCAAGAATCTTTCGTTAAATCTCCCTGTTAGATCGCCGTAAGCTTCGGTGCGATATCTTTCATGGACATCCATCGAGAGTGTATAGAGTTGCTTGAGAGATTTCATGGTGTTCAGCAAGAGGACGACGATCCCACCGCCGGTCACGGTTTCGATGGTGCGAGCGAGTAAGTTTGGCGTCAAAGCCTCGAAATCTTGAAGAACAAGCATGCCAAAGGTTTGGCCGAGGACTTTTTCGGTTTCTTTGTAATAACTGGGCAGATACACAGAATATGAGAAGCAAGGGAGTACGGGAGAGTAAGTCAATGTGATCAATCAAATAAACCAAGCTGAGACATAAATACGTGTATCGGATGTCGGTCAAGCTAACAAATAACTCGAATGGGTCCATATCTCCTACCTCCCTGTGGCCTTTCTTGACTTCTCTCTTTATTTTTTGTTCTCTCTTCTTCCGATTGGAAGTAAACCCTAGTTCTTTCTTGTAGCACCATAGTACGTTTGGTCTGGCCGTGTGACGTGATTGAGAGAGGAGAAAGTGTAGGTTGACAACCTGGTCGACTGCTTTATCGCCGAGTACGATGAAGAATGATCGGTGATTAGTCTTTACACAGTTCTTGATCAGAGATTGGATTCTTGGGTCAAGCGTCTTGCGGCTCGAAGTTGGCTGGGAGGATCCTTGCATTTTTCTGAGAAGAGATGACTGTTTTGCCAAAGCTGACACTGTGATGACAAAGACTGAAATCCGACAGTCGAGCCCATTTTAGCTTTTTTGATTATTTATCTGTATTCAACAAAACGAACAGTTTTCAATAGTGCAAAGACACACCTTAATTGCAGGGACCTCTGATTTCCTTAATTGCAGGGCCCTCTAAATTAGGGGTAATCCACGGTTGAGTGAAATTCGAGACCAGAAATAACAAGATCGATTGTCGGCTTGCCTGATTAGTCTGTCTACTTTGATCAAGGGGACTTCTCTGAGGTACAGTAGCAAATGACGAACCGTTTTGATAAAATCTGCGAGTGAAGCGTAATCTGTGTTTGATAGGTGAACCTGTCGTACGCACGCCACTCCAAACTGCGAGGTACGTCTTTCGAGGGCTTAGAATGTTGTCTGGTCAATCCTTTAATTGATACGTTAGCGTTAGGATGTGGTTCTTGCTATCATGGGTCTATCCTCCTTGATAAGTATGACTTGTTCTTGTTCGCTTGCTCTGTACAACAAATATGTGCTGATCTACCCGAGTCCCCCCCCCCCGTGGTTTAGCTTCCGACCCACAACAGCGATAATGAATCGTGTTGTATGCATCATCCAACTACGAGTTCCCCTGCTCTGGATTCGTCTGAGGATACATGAAAATGTATGATGTTCTCAACGTCCAACACATTCGCTGACAAATGAATGTGATGTTGGCAGGAAGAAATATATCTTCAGGACTGAATTGTTTGTTTCAATTAATTTTGTTTGGAACAAAAATTACAAAAAAGCAAAAAAGAACTGGGAGGAAGGGTACAAAATAGTCCGAACAAGATTTGATAAAGACTTTATTCTTCATTTGTATCCCCTCTCTCTTAGATATCACTTCCTTCAATTCTGAAAACTTGAGCATAATTGAAATACCCCTTGTAGAGAAACACAAAAATATTCCGTATCAGCATTCCATTTCATTAACTGCTCGATTCCTATTTTCTTTTTTCTTTCATAAAAAAAGGGGGACTTACTTGCATGCACGTTTTCAAAATCGGCTGAGGCAAGTTCATAGAAACTAAAGAATACGAGATTTTTGCCACGCCTTCTTGACGCATTAACTTATACAATTGGTGCGCAACAGCGGTCGGGAACTTCAACCCCACATAGAAAAAGTTTAGGATGTTCGGTCGGTGATAGAGAAAAGAAGTTAAATGATCAAGTTTGCAGAGTCGATGAAGGTCAAGAGAGCTAGACTGAAAACAATGCTTACCGACATTTCCATATACCAACGGTGTTGGTAAGTGCTTAGCCTTATAGCCGCATTCAGACTGCGTTGAACATCTCCTTCATCCGTGTAGAATTCCAATAGTTTCATCCAAGCCTTTGCCGAGAATTTTGCCTCCAAGCATCGCTGGAATGCGTCTTTAGCCTCTTCCTTATGATGCAGTCGGAACGCCAAATCCCCTAGAATCTCCCACTCGGTTCCCGTTTTCCTATACGGCATATGTTGGGCCTTGAAGTGCGCTACCTCAGCCCTCCAAATTGTATAAACCCTTAGATCCTACCAATTGAAAGCAGGCAAGCCCAAAAAACAAGATGTGAGCATTCCGGGGACCAATTAGCTTTTTTTTTCTCTTCTCATGCTTGATGCTCACCTCATACAGCACCATAAACAAATTGTCCAACCACCTCTCACAGAGCCTCTTGTTCATGAAGGTATTTCGAGGGGCGGCCGTGGTGGCACTTGCTGCATTTTCATTCTGTTTGTCTGCTATGCCGGAGGATGGATGAGCTGCGATAGGTTTATCAACTCCATTGGCAGGTCCCGCCATTGGGCTTTTACAAGATTCATCTAGGTCGACCGGAGAGTCCGGGTGAGACTCGTCGTCATCTCCGGAGGCCTCGATCGGATCTGTCGCTCTGGGCGATCGATGATCTTCTGAAGCTGAGACGGTGATGGTTGGAATAGGGCTTGGGGGATTGTAGGTTGCTGAAGCTTGTGGATCGGAGGATGACTCTTTCCGTGGAGATGTCTTGATCGCATCTTCTGGAGCATCCTTCGTGCTTCCATTAGCGGAAGTACTGAACCGCTTGCCATGTGACTGAAGCGATCCTTGCTGCTCAGATTCTGATCGCTGTTGTCGATACTCTTCCTCCATCACAAAAACTTGACTCCGACATTTCAGCAGTTCGTCCCAACCAATCAAAATCACCAGCTTCGTTAACAGCGAATAGGCTTTCGAAAATGTCCCCCGAAGAGAAGGCGCAGGTAATCTTAACAGAGCAATATCGGCTTCATTATCACGGGCAGAATCTTCATCAAGGATTTGTGACTCGGCAATAAATGTTTTGATGGGTAGGTGAGTGCGTGAGGGTGTTGGCATCCGATGTAAATCTCGGTCATTGTAGGTAAACATCGGGCACGAATTCAAGGTAAGCAATGCCTGCAGAAGAATAAATCAAACCAAATAAGTGAATCAAAAGACCAAAGCATTCAAGTCTGAACTAGGAAACATATGTTACATCGGAATAACGACCAAGTTCAATATAGACTTCCGTGAGTTTTGCCCAAGTGATGAATTCACTGGGCGCACAGTTGACCGCTTGTCTGGCTAGTTTGAGAGCCCATTCCGTATACTAGATTACTTGCCGTAGAGCAACAGTAAACCATAACGTGAAGGGCCAAGTTCCAGATGAGTGATCAAGTCTCGAGAGATAATATGGGAATAAACATCAAGGAAACAGATGTCTGACATACCTGTCCTCCCTTGGATCTGAGAAAGTCACATTGAACGTGAAGCAGAGCATATGATTGGGGCATGTCCTCAAGTGCACGATGCAAGACTTGAACTGCTTTTACTTCCTCGTCTGTGAAAGAAGCATAAATGATTAGACCCAACAGTAACTAGAGGATAGCCGGTTGTAAGCTTACTCATTCCCAGATAAGCCTGTGCTAACAGAGCAGCAACCTCGACCTCCTTGACAGCCAGTTTCTCGAACAAATTGACTGCTGGACCCCATCTAGTGTAACAACCAGTTATGCGTGAGCCAAAAAGAAAACAGTTACCAGCATTGATTTATCATATTATACCGACCTGAAACCATCACCAAAATATTTCATGATACCTGTTGTGAGATGATTGGAGATCACGGTAGCCACTTGAATCTCAGGATCACTCCCAAGTTGCCATCCTTTGAAAAATATCTCCTGGACAGCTCGTAGGAATCTCTGTTCACCCTCGGGAGTCGTGATGGGATCGATTTTCCTGAAGCCAGCCAGCCTGTAATTTGGATCGTCGGCGTATAGGATCGCTCTCAAGATTGCCGAGACGTATGTTTCAGTCCAAATCACCGGCGTTGGTTCATGTTTTTCTCCACGTAAATCGATGAGATAAGCATCTACCCCTCCGGGAATCTTTACTTCAACTCGAACGTCCACTCTTGAAAACGCGTTAAAGCAACTTCAAAGAAATTGTGATATGTTCAAGTATTAAAGATTCCAGGGTCAGCTGATGATGGTATGAGTTAAATGAAAAGCGCATAAACTTACCAATAACATCCACTCCTGATCCTCCAGGCACCTTTACCACCACCACCACCCCAACCACCCAACCAACTTCCACTTTCTTCGATCGAATACGTTAAAGAATTCCTGGTAAATTAAACAGGGTTTTACGCATCCTCGGTTTAGTGAAGACAAATCGCAGTTTTCCTTGAATTTGATGGTAGGCTTAACCGATCAACAAATAACACTCACAAGTAAGCTGCCAAGCTGGCACTACTACTAGCATCAGCACCACTAACATAATGGTAGCTACCTAAATCACGTTCGACTCCATTGGTGGTCGTAGGTGGTTTTGATCCAGGCTTACTGGTTGTTTTGATTAAATGACAGAGATCTGGTGGTCCTAGCTCCCTGAAAGACGTTAAAAACTCAGTACGCGAAACCAAACTTTCTCCTAGTTCAACCTGTGTCAACCCCGCCCAACAACAACAAAGAGAAAAACACGTCAGCCCTCAACAGTACAATTTTGATGTATTTGCGTAGTAAATCTCTGGAGTATTTCGATCAGAGGCGAAATGAAATGAAAGGCTGACCTCAAAAAATTCGGGTACGTCCTTGAGGTGATCGCTCATCTTCTGACAGGTACCAAGTTAGTCCGGGTTATCTTGCACAAATGAGCTTATATTTTTGGTTCCTGGTTCGTTGTTCTTGAAACTTCAAGTCTGTTGATACATCGGTTTACTTGAATTCTCTGCAGGATGACCAAGAGTTTGTTGTATAAATAATATGTACACATGAGCCTGGAACAAAGCCAGTGCCCAAAGCCAACCATGACGTGCGGAGCTGACACATCCTTGTATTGAGTTTTGACTCTTGCGTTCACCCCCTATACAAGAATAAATCAACCTATTTACATAAATCTCTCCATCAATCTCTCCACCTCACCATTGGCAGAATCTGCAAAGCAGAGCAAAACAACCAAACGATAATGATGTTGCATATGAAAAATAACCTTCACAAGGACACATGTGGTGACATCTGGGTGTACTGCTGGTCTACAGGATGGGAAAGACTCGAACATTAATGCTGGGTGTATGGAGATGTAGAATGAAATAAATCCTTTCAACGCCATTGGAAGCTTGGAATAAAAGACAAAGCTTGGGATTATGTTTTCATTCTTCAACCTCTCAAACAAATAAATGCTGAGCCCAAAAAGGCTATGATAAAATATTGAAGGGGATTTGATCTTTGAGTGTATTACATACCATACCCGCCACATGAAACAACCAGGGTGCCTGGGTCCAACCAAGTGGATTTGGACCTGGGGAATGTGATCAGAAAAATTCATGTCCCAGGTCCCAGGATACAGCCATAGTTGAATTCATCTCAGTTAAAATTAGATGAACTCATCAAACTGGGTTGATCTCAAGAGGCTCAATAGGGGTACCTTGAATTTCCATTTCATTTCCTGATCAACCAATTATTTTAAATTTATTGAGTTCATCCAGGCTCAACTGGGATAACCTCATACCAGCCAATTGTTCTGGCAGTGAGATAATAATAACATCATCTCAAGTTCCATTGGTTTCCTGAGATGATTCTTTCTCTATTGTCTTGACCAAAACAGTTTAAAATAATAAATAATAATTACCAAGTGAGCTCTAGTATGGGTGCTGGTGTGGCCCAGGTAGATATAATAAAATATTTTTCCAGAGGGCTTCTCTTCAACTTTTGGTGTAATGTGACCAACAAGGTGATTTAGTTGATACAAGCATAAGGGGAAATGTATAAATATTGAGGATAATCTTCAAGGGTGCCTTGAGAATAAATTTGAGTCCAAAGATCTCAAAGATATATTTGAGTAGTGAATATGTGGATGAAATCAATAGAGTACTCAGAATTCAATCAAGGTAATTTGTTACTGAATACCAATTAGTACAAATTTTAAAACAATATTATACTAATTAACTGATGGAAGAGAAAGAGAAAGAGATTTAAAATTACAACAGTATTTAGAATCAAATAGTTACTATTTTCAAAGTGAGTTACTGAGAAAATGAGTCAAAGACTTATGATTGAGTATGTACTCAGTTCTACAGTTACAAAGCATGATGAAAGATAAATTTATGAGAGAGAATTAACAATAATTGAGTCATAAAGATACATTAAATAAGTCATAAATAAATGCCTTGACTCTGAGGTTAATTTTTTTCCACAGTGAAAGGGTTTAAGTGTGAGGCTATTGAATGTGGTTCCAAGCTGTAGAGGTAAATTAAATTCAAGGATAAACCAGAAAAGGGTTATTTGAAAGCTTTGAAGATAATTTTAAGTTTCCAGAAAAGTTAGTCCCCCTGTGTTTATAGCCAGATTGTTTTGGGGTATTCTGAAGCCCTCCTGGGTCCATTTGTTTTTTAAAAAAAAGACATTTAAAATTAGAAGAATAATTGTCAGTGTAGAAAAGACCTGCAAACATTTAAAATTTGTTTTGAGTAAATTTGTGAACCTGACCTTTTTTGGCTTTTCTGTTCCAATTTCTATTAGGCTTAAAAAACAGTGACCCCTATGGCACATTTTTGATGTTTTTTGGACATTTCTGCAGGTGGAAATATGTGATGCACAAAGAATAACATGTGAATCTGTGCATATATCAAAAGCATAAAGAAATGTGCATAAACTGTGAACCCTGAAATTTCAAGCAATAGTGTGGCATCAGAACATAAAATGTCAGTGGTGCATGGATAGATAAACATTTTCTAACTGTATAGATTTTTTTACAAGCCCATACAGGCTTCAGTCCAAAAAATTCTGGTATTTTTTAATTCTACATATCATTTTCCCCCTGATACTTTTAGCAATTGAGTGGGATCAGAACATGAGATGTGAGTGATTTGCAGTGAAATATAAAATGGAGATATTGAAAATAGCAACAAGCCTGAAGGAAATAAAACATGGTCAATAAACATTTTTTTACAATGAGAGGGAAGAATAGAGAGAAAGAGATAAAAGAGGGGATAGGTCTTCAGGGGAAGGTTCTAGAATGTTGTTGTACATTCTGCTCTAATGTATTATAATTCAAATGCACTATGATGCAATGGGAATTGTATTGAATTGAGCACAGTATTTTCTATGTCCCCATGACCTCATGAAATGTATGTATAACCAATCACATCATGGGCCAATTCATTTAATAGAACAATACTGGAAAATTACCACGCACTTAGGTAATTTGTTTCTTATGAGCATACTTTCATTATCTTTATATTTATGCAAATAATATTATTGTCTCTCAGCTTTTATGACAATAATTTCTAATCCATGATTTATACTTTTTATTCCCTATTAAGTATCCTTGTCCTATGATAAAGTACTAGAAGGAGTAGGAATTTAGTGGTGGTTTGAGTGAGCTACCCCACTTAATTTTGAATTCTGAGTTGATGAGTATAATAATATGTTATGATATGATATTATTTAAAGCAGTAATACAGCATTTTTATTGTATTTTACAGTTTAGTCAGTTGGGATTCTCTGGAGTATCTCTAGGGCTGACAACTTATCAGATATGAGCATAGAAAGGGAAAATGAAATATTATGCATACCAATTCTGCCTTCATAGGCTACACACTACTCATTGGAGTTTATACATGTTTCTAATTTACTATCCAGGCAGAGAAATGTAAATGAAAACACCCAATACAATCAAAATATAACACACCATCAACAGAAGAAATTCCTATCCTCATTTCTCTGCCAAAATATAATCAATGTAGATAAAGAACATACTGGAATTCATTTTTCTCCAAATTTTCACAAAATAGAATATTCCATTTTCTTCCAACCTTTTTATGTCTTTAACCCAGTATTAAACCAAATATTATTCTTTCCAAATCCATGCATTTCAGCCTGTACTCAATTAAATCTAAGAGAGAAAAAAAAATGAGCTTTGTGTATAGTGAAGTATTTATTAGCTTATACAAAGTTCAAAATTTCTTATTATTGGTGTACCAACACTGGGCAAAGATGCTACACTATTTTTTTTTTCTTGCAAAAAATCATTAGTGTAGCAGTTTTTTTTTGGCACCCTGATATGGTTTAGTTCTAGTGGAATCATATTCCATTTTGGCAATTCTATGCTGTGTTGGAACTTCAGCAGTTTTAGCCGCAAGAACGGCCTAAAAAACCTGTGTTCTTCCTGTCAGCACGTGCAGTGTTAGCCCGCAGCCAGCCAAGCATGGTAGGGCAACAACAGAATTCTTCTACTCCACTGTTATTATATCACTATCAGGCCTAGTTTAAGAACCGGAATTACGTAGAGAGTATGTAAGATAAATTACATAACAACACTAACACACAAACACAGGAGTATCTCCTAGGATCAAAGGAGAGATAAGATTTAAAGCACGAGGAGTTACTACCTTTTTTTCACTTATAAAGTCAAGAAGAAGATTGTTCATTTCCCTTTCCTTATCATGATATTTTTTTTTTCAATTATCATCAAATTTTTATCATTAAACTGATCAAATAAAATCAGTATCCTTTGTTCTAAACATTTATAAGATTCCTTGTGAAAACTTTGAGAGAGCTTGCCTTTAGTTGACATTAGCTTGTCTGTCAGACATTCAGGAATATTCCAATTCCTGGCGCCTCCTTAGTAATACTCTAGTAATTACACCTACTGCTTCATTTAATAAACAAGAAAAGATAAAAAAAGAAAGAAAAAGAAAGAAAAAGAAAGAAAGAAAGAAAGAAAGAAAAAAGCTGTGAGTGACATAGAAAACAAATTGAAAAATCTTTCTCTTGTGGCTGTGAAAATTCTCCTCAATTTTGCAACTTTTTTTCATTGCAGGGATAGAAGCGCTACACCCCAAATAATCCCAGGAAAAGGGCAATACTAATTTGATCACATAAACTAGGTATACCCAAGAAGTAAAAATATAACACTGCAAAAAAAGAAGAAGACTGGCTCAATTGCCTGCAATTGGCATGCAGAAACTTTAATGAAGTTGGCGGTCTAACTCTATCCTTTCTCAAAGGGTGAATCAGCCAAGCTTCAATACACAGTGAGTGTGCCAATAAATTTACATATTCAAAAAGGTGGAGATAAAGTTTCATCTTGGTTGATTCTGAATGTTGACTGTAGGCAGTTGAGCCAGTGTTTTTTGTTTGCAGTGTAATCTCTTTACTTTAAAGAGTATAGAAAACAAAAATGGTGGGTGTCATAATATTTATGACTTTTAAATATGCAGGAAACAAGTACTTGATTATTTATTGATTTTTTTAAAAAAAGACCCTTCTCCAAACAGGTTTGAAACAATGGTCATTGAGCTGAACAATCCATATTTTCTTGATCAGGATAAACACAAAAAACAACATTGACATGATCTTTTTTTGATTCTGGATTAATATAACCAATGTAAAGATTCTAAATTCCTGCCCACTGGGAGCAGCCATCCCGGCATGATGTAATCAAAACAAAACAAAACAAAACCCACAAAAAAAAGAAGAAAACAGACAGATGAGCTCAAGAAGGTAAATTTAGACAATAATTTTTTTACAATGAACAAGTATCATAAAATTATAGACCATTCTCAAAAGTACTACAACCAATTTTAATTGTAATTTTTTCTGTTCTAAAAAAATAAATAAAAGGCAGCTGATTAAATTTAAGGCCATGGGGAAAAAACAAAGATGAAAAAGATGTTGGGCATCAGGGGAAAAAAAAACCAATCATCACTTGTCAACAATCAAAATGAAACCCAAATTAAAGCATGCAGGGGCCTGTTGTTTTTTTAACTTTCTCAAGTCTGGTGTAAACAAGTGTGATCATTGATTAATTTTTCCTGATATCTAGGCTCAGCTAACCATGGTGTGTGAGAAATCTGGAGGAATCTTAGATATTCTGAGAAACTAGTTAGTCCTGGGGGGTGGGACCAAGGATGAGGATAGATCAGAGAGGAATGGGGGGGTGGGGGGGGGGGACGGAAAGGGCAGGGGGAAGGGAAGGGGAAGGGGGGCGCGGGCGGGGAGGGGAGGGGAGGGGAGGGGAGGGGAGGGGAGGGGAGGGAGGGGAGGGGAGGGGAGGGGAGGGGAGGGGAGGGGAGGGGAGGGGAGGGGAGGGGAGGGGAGGGGAGGGGAGGGGAGGGGAGGGGAGGGAGGGGAGGGGAGGGGAGGGGAGGGGAGGGGAGGGGAGGGGAGGGGAGGGGAGGGGAGGGGAGGGGAGGGGAGGGGAGGGGAGGGGAGGGGAGGGGAGGGGAGGGGAGGGGAGGGGAGGGGAGGGGAGGGGAGGGGAGGGGAGGGGAGGGGAGGGGAGGGGAGGGGAGGGGAGGGGAGGGGAGGGGAGGGGAGGGGAGGGGAGGGGAGGGGAGGGGAGGGGAGGGGAGGGGAGGGGAGGGGAGGGGAGGGGGGGGAGGGGAGGGGAGGGGAGGGGAGGGGAGGGGAGGGGAGGGGAGGGGAGGGGAGGGGAGGGGAGGGGAGGGGAGGGGAGTGGGAGGGGAGGGGAGGGGAGGGGAGGGGAGGGGAGGGGAGGGGGGGAGGGGAGGGGGGGGAGGGGAGGGGAGGGGAGGGGAGGGGAGGGGAGGGGAGGGGAGGGGAGGGGGGGAGGGGCGGGGAGGGGAGGGGAGGGGAGGGGAGGGGAGGGGAGGGGAGGGGAGGGGAGGGGAGGGGAGGGGAGGGGAGGGGAGGGGAGGGGGGAGGGGAGGGGAGGGGAGGGGGGGGGGGGAGGGGAGGGGAGGGGAGGGGAGGGGAGGGGAGGGGGGGAGGGGATGGAGGGGGGGGGGAGGGGAGGGGAGGGGAGGGGGGAGGGGAGGGGAGGGGAGGGGAGGGGAGGGGAGGGGTGGGGTGAGGGGAGGGGAGGGGAGGGGAGGGGAGTGGAGGGGAGGGGAGTGGGGGGGAGGGGAAGGGGAGGGGAGGGGAGGGTGGGTGGAGGGGAGGGCGGGGAGGGGCGGGGGGGAGGGGGATTTTCTTTTCTTTTCTTTTCTTTTCTTTCTTTTTCTTTTCTTTTCTTTCTTTCTTTTCTTTTCTTTTCTTTTCTTTTCTTTTCTTTTCTTTTCTTTTCTTTTCTTTTCTTTTCTTTTCTTTTCTTTTCTTTTCTTTTCTTTTCTTTTCTTTTCTTTTCTTTTCTTTTCTTTTCTTTTCTTTTCTTTTCTTTTCTTTTCTTTTCTTTTCTTTTCTTTTCTTTTTTTCTTTTCTTTTCTTTTCTTTTCTTTTCTTTTCTTTTCTTTTCTTTTCTTTTCTTTTCTTTTCTTTTCTTTTCTTTTCTTTTCTTTTCTTTTCTTTTCTTTTCTTTTCTTTTCTTTTCTTTTCTTTTCTTTTCTTTTCTTTTCTTCTTCAGTAAAAAAAATATATATACATAAATGTGTTAAGAGTCACACCAAGCTGATCAACATTTTTTTTTACATGGTACATGAGAGACACGTGAGGGGCTTTTAGAAGCTACTAGCAGAGTAGCACTAGTACTACAAGAGCAAAAACTCCAGACCCTTCCATCAGTTGACATACTATAGGATACTCCAGTGTGACTGAGATCATATAACTCCCATATGATGGCATTTTTTTACCCTTTCAAGCACAGTGACTGTGCACAATGTGCAATATGAAAAGAGACGGTACATTGAAGCTTAGTTGAAGACACATTTAAGAAAGGCTTGATTGAGTAAGACCACCAGCTTGTTATGAGCTTCTGCATGACAACTGTTGGCTGACAGTTCCAATAATTTTTTTCTTGTAATACTAGTAATACAGCTTAATACACCAAACCAGCAAATTTGCTGATTTTTTTTTCTTCCTCAAGATGATTACAGATGATAGAGAACAGGAACAACCAAGAAAGTACAGCCATAACGGAAAAGCTTGTGGGCTTGTGAGACTGAAAATTCAAAAAATTGATTTTGGACTTTCAGCCACAGGTGTCCATACACGCCCTTGAAAAAAAGGTGTGCAGCCCACACACCTTTTTTTTTTATTGGCGTGCAGGCTGCACGCCCACTTTTGGGTGTCAGCACGTCTACAGGCGTGCGACACCCACCCAAAACAGGGTGTGCGGTTGCACACCCTATTCAAAAAAGGGTGTGCAACCTGCACACCCTTTTTATGTATATAGGTAGGGGTGTGTGTGCCCCTACCCATATACATAGAAAGGGCGTGCAGGCCGCACACCCTTTCTATGTATATAGGTAGGGGCATGCACGCCACCTATGTACATAGATGGGCATGCTGACGGCATAGTCCCCATTTTTTGGGACTGTGCTGTCAGCAGCCGCACGACTCGACTGGAGGGAATCCCTCCGGTCAAGGAGGTCATACAACCTCCTCGCCCGGAGGGATCCCCAGTCAAGGAGGTTGTATAACCTCCTAGACCAGAGCAATTCCCTCCGGTCGAAGGGGTTATACAACCTCTTTGGCCGGAGGGGAATCCCTCCAGTTGAAGAGGTTGTATAGCCTCTTTGACCAGAGGGATTCCCTCCGGTCAAGGAGGTCATACAACCCCCTCGGCCGGAGATATCCCCCCCGGTTGAGGAGGTTGTATAACCTCCTCAACCGGGATTCCCTCCGGTCAAGGAGGTCATACAACCTCCCCAACCGGGGGGGATCCCTCCGGCCGAGGGGGATCCCTCCGGCTGAGGGGGTTGTAGTCCTCCCCAGCAGGGCGTGCGGCTGCACGCCTGTAGATGGGCGTGTGAACTGCACGCCTATCTACAGGCGTGCCCACGCCCAAAACAGGGCGTGCAGCGCGCACACCAATAAAAAAAAAGGTGTGTGGGCTGCATGCCTTTTTTTTACGTTGGGTGTGGGCGTGGGTTTATCAACCCCCTACAGCCTGTACAGCTCAAGTGTACAGGCTATGGGATCACCTCTGGGCAGCCATTTGAGCCCCGGGGTCTTGCCAGGGGTAGCATGAGGGGCAGCCTTTCAACTCAATGAGTGGACTGCTGGTAGGGAAATCACACCAGGATTCCAATGGTGCAGCTCTCAAAGCACCAAACTTGCAAACAAAAAAACTGGAAAGTTAGCTTGTATCATACTGCTGTATGAAAGCTTCCATACAGGAGCTGTACCGGTTCAGAGGCTGAAGTTGGCAGTGGCTGAAGATCAAACAAATCTGCCTGCCCAACCGCAAGCTTTCCCGTTTCATATCCATATAACCCACACACACTTGAGTGTGTGAAAAATCTATACACATTATGTACATAATAGCTCATTAAAAAGAAGAAAAAAATAGTGTACAAGGGCTCATTGGATGACTGAGCATTTAAATAGATATATAACCATGAAAAAAACCTATATATATATACAATACAAGTAGAAAAAAAGGACCCAACAGAAAGAAAAAGTAAATATATATTTACAAGATGTGAGTCAATACAACAACAACAACAAAAACAGTCCTTGATCATTGAAATTCCCCCTTCCCATCCGAAAAAAAAAGTAGAGGAGAGGAGAGACAGATGAGACGAATAAAACAGGACTAAAATGAATGATAACGATAACCATAATCTAACCTAACCTAGCTTAGCTTATAAAAGTAGAAGGGGTACACAAGATATATAGTTAAATATATATATATATAAATGTTAAAGAATGCAACATTGATTTTTTGTAGTATTAGTCATGATCACGTCATCATTCAACAAAAAAAGAAAAGACACTAGAGTTTAGCCCAATAAGATTTGATAGGATTACAAGACTGATCACGATGGTGAAGGTCCGAGTCGGTCAATCTAATCTGAAGCCAAAGGTTCATCGGAGGGGATATATACGAGGGGGGAGAGAAGGGAAGCAAGGGACGATCAACGATGAGACAAGTCTTTGAAGAGGAGAGCAAGTGGAGAGAGGGAAAAGAAGAAGACGGACTGACTGGACTTCCTTAAAAGGCTCGAGTTTGATCTTCAAGTCTTTCAAGATTTTCGAGTTAGAGTGAGCCGATTGAGGAGGGGGAGGGGATGACGCAGAAGAAGAAGAGGTACTACTCGATTGGTGATTAGGGAGCAGAGGAGGCGGGGGGACCGAGGTGGGGTTCCAATGGAGGAAGGAGGCTTTGAGGAAGCTGAGCTCGGGACTGAACATCAGTTTGATCCGGTGGTCCTCGATCAATCCGCGTAAGCTCCAGGTAAGCAGGAACGGATTCGGCTTGTCCTTCGGGTTCAGACTCTGGTCGATGACCATCAATGAACTTGGTAGCACCCTCTCATCATCCGGCCCAGGTTCACTCTCATGATCGCCTACCGGGGAGGGTGATCGTACGTTTCCAGTTTGAGGAATGTTTGTTGGCGGCTCGAGAGGCGAAGAACTTTCGAAGAAATATCGGACAGCTAGACTGAGGTAAAGTGGGCCACAAGTGGGATAAGTTAAAGGGAAGAGTATACTGGAGAAGAGAGAGAAGAGACGAACGAAAAGACGTTAGGATCTTCGTAGAGGGTAGAGTGACCGACCCCGTATAAGCTACCGATGAGATAGTCGCTGAGGAGGAAGAGGAGGCCGTGATCGGAGAAGCCAGCGTTTCTGAGACGGAGACAGAAGACGACGAGGTTAGTGAGGAAGTCGGTAGAGTAGAAGACGGCGGAGTCGATGAAGAGCGCGCGGAGGATCGAAGGGTGGTCGACGGGATGGTTGATGGATGAGTATAATGGGACCACTTGGTCGTTCATCGATCCTATCAGAACATACTTGACCCCTAACTTTAAACAGTTCTTCAAGCTATCCCATACATGAGACGATTTCTACCAAGATGAAGGAAATATATATATATATAAAAAGGTTTACCTTTTGGATACAGCCTTGGATGCAGGACTGTGTGGGTTTTGAAATTCGAAAAGCTCATGAGCGGCAGGACCTTCAAAGAACTAGATGACGCACACACACATACATAAAAGGGATCAGAGTGATTTTTTTTTCTTTTCCTTCGAAAGAGAGAGAGAAAGAGTCACAAACTTTGAGGACGGGTTGGAGAGCGTAATTATTATTCAAGCCGACATAGGGGCCGTTCCAGATCCCGCACATCGCTAGGGACAGGAATCGATCACCGGGGAGTTTGAAGGAGGTAATAAGTTTCTCGATCAGTTTACAGCTGACCAGACAGCCCTGAGAATGGCTAACGACAAAGATGGCGTCTGCAGATTTGATAGCATCGATCCAATCTTGACGTTTGTTGAGTTCCTTGAAGAGGAGCATGACCCTATCATCCACTTTTCCATCACCTTCGAGTGGGATGAGAGTGGTAAAGTCAGGGTTGAGTCCGATAGCATCGGGGAGGGCCTGTTGGAGGTATTGACGTAGGGCGTCGTCCATCATGGTTGTAAACTTGGTGGAGGTACCGGTGGGCTTACCCAGGACGGATTCGAGCCAGGGACCGGGGAACCAACCATGGATGCCGATGACGGCGATCGTCTTGAGCTTACGCAGTTTACCGAGTCGGTCGACTCGGAGGAGGTCGAGTGCCTTGGGTAGCCGGGTGCTGATGTGCTGGTTATGGTGGAGGATGTCGGAAGCCTGACGACGTTTACGTGAGTTCTCTCGTCGACTAGGAAGGGCGTCGGCGGCAATGGTCTGAGGGAACTGGGGTGGGGCTGAGAAGATGAAGGCTTGAACGAGATCGAAGGTTTGTTGTAACTTGGATGGTTTGGGTAAGAAGGAGCGTGGTGGATGGTGGAAGGTATCTTCAAAGGTGGGTAGGACTAAGTTTGGGATCGATGCTGATTTCTGTTTGCCCTTGAGACTAGTACTAGTCGATTTGAGTTTTCTGGGTGGACTATTATCGGTCAATGGTTCGATTGGATGGCTAGATGGTGATGGTGATGGTGATGATGATGTTATGGTTGAACGATGAGCTTGTTTGGATGAATCGTTAGTTTCTTGATGGTCTGAGTGAGATTGAGAGGATGAACTGAGTTGGATGGACATTGATTCGATACTTTTATTATCTTGATTTAACTTGTGAATTGGTAATGACCTTCTTGATGAGAAGTAGTTTGACCAAGCTCTAGAGTTGGTTGGAATGGAATCGCTGATAGGATTTAAGCTGGTTTCCTGTTGGATTAGTTGATCGGTTAGTGGATTGATCCAGGAGTAAGCCCAATTACCGAGTTGAATGAGTTGATTGGTATGGTTATTGTTATTGTTATTGTTATTGGATTGAGTTAATTGTTCTGATCTTTCTGTAGTATTAGCTTGAATTGATAACCAGGTGGAGGATGAATTGGGTGATGATGATATGGATGGGTTAGATTCTTCTTCTTGTTGGTTTTTGAATTTCTTGTTGTTGATGACCATCTCTTGTGTTGATAGGGTGAGTGTTGGTTTTGAGATAGTTGGTTTGGATAACAAGTTTTGATTAAGTTTGTAGAGTTGATGTTGATGTTGTTGCTGTTGATGTTGTTGTTGTTGTTGTTGTTGTTTGAGTTGTTGTTGTTGATGGTTTGATGACTGCATATTGATGGTTGGAGTTAAGTTTTTAGTCCAACCAACAATTATAAATTGTCCCCATGAACCAATACAACTCCACCCAATCACAAACCCAGACTTATTCATCCTTACTCTTGGAAAAAAAAAAAAAATAACATTAATCCATTATATTTATGCAATTTCTTCTTCAAACAATTTACCTTGCCACTTAGGCCCTGTTTGGATGTGGTTATGTCTGGTTATGTGATATGATACACCTCATGCCACATTTATGTGGCATATAATTCGTAAATTCACATAACTTGTGAAATTTACATGATGTTTGGCAGCAATGATGTGATGTTATATTCATCACATCATTGTGGCCTGGTCGTTTCAGTCGTCAATGTAGGGACGTAGGGTCGGTAATCGGTATGGATTGCAGTAGGTGTTGCCCGGAGGAGACAGATGTAGTCTCCTCCGGCTGGCTGAGCCGCAGCCGAGTCAAACATGTGACCTAGGTCACAACACCCACCCCCTCGGCAAGGCTCCAAGACACCTGCCAGGGAGGTTAGAACTACATACAAACCAAGAGAACAAAAACATCTGGAACATGTAAGAAATAAAGAGAGAGAGAAAAAAATAATGAAGAAAGGGACCAAGAGAAAAGGTAATTTTGACTAAGGCTTTGAAAGAAGGGGAATCAAGCAGGAGAATAAAAGTGGATCAGATGTAGAAATTAAAAAAACTAATAAGGATCTTTGTCATAGCCATAGAAATCCTCCTCTTGATAATATTCATCACCTCCATCATCAAAACCACCATCATTGAAACCGCCATCATCAAAACCATCATCATCAAAACCGTCATCATCAAAACCGTCACCATCGAAACCGCCATCATTGAAAACATCTTCAACTCCATTGGACCTATCAAAATCATCTCCATCATCAAAATGATCATCCATTTGTTCAGTAAACTCGCCGCTGGCCTCGTCGATATCGTTGTAGCCACCTTCATCACTTTCAATTCCAAAGACTCGGTCATTGTCCAGGATTATATTGTGATTGGAGTCAATGGAGTGGTTGAGATAATTGATACCTTCAATGGTGTCTGAGGTGTAATCGGGATGTTCATGTGAATCTTGAGACGGCTGAAAAGAGTGAAGATTGTGGCAATGTTCTGTCTCAGGTTGATAGTCAATAGGAACTAGATTTGAATAATTGTTAATATTTTGGTCGGTGGCAAGGTAGGCATTGACAAGATTGGTTTCATCATCCATATTGGCCTCATTATTTTCTTCATTGATATCCCTGTTGTTGTCACATCCCAAGCCTTCTTTATCATTTCCGTACATTCCTAAGAATGGATGGTTAGCTTCGGAACCCAGCATAATGTCCAAATCAGACCGATCATCCCATTCACTTTGATCTTGATTGCTGTGATACTCCAAACTTAAGTCTTCATTGTCATTGACTTCGCTTTCTTCACGAGACCTGTGATAACTGCAAATGGGTTGTGAGGTTGTGTGTTTAGCAACAGACCAAGGGAACATTTGGTCTTGTGGATGGATTTGCATGTATTGCACTCTCGACGGGGCCGACGGCAAGCAATGAGGTGGTTGAAAGTTATGAGGTCGGCCTCTTGTTTGATTCCTCTTCCATGCACGAGATCGTTTTGTAGGTCTATTCGGCAAGAACAATCGTTGGAATTCGTCTTGCTCAAGGTGTGAAGCAAGTGCAGCTTGATTGACGGCAGGCTGGAGAACATCAAACGGTCTGAAAGTGTTTGCGCATGAGACCAAACCCAAAACGAGATTCAAGTCGGCCACAAACATCCAAATTCGCCTTCGAGCATCTTGAAAATGTGAATCCATCGAGTATGACAATCAAGCAAATCGGAAATCAGACAAAAAATCAAATATTGATAAAAAAAAAATTCCGGAATTAATCGTTGGTGTGTAAAGATTCAAAACTTGAGAGGATTGTGCCGGTAAGATTCGTCGGCAAGAGTTCGAAAGATTGATCCGGTATTAATCGTCGGTGTGTTTTCTTCAGCGTAGCCGGTATCGCAGGCTCATAACCTGTAGGGACGTAGGGTCGGTAATCGGTATGGATTGCAGTAGGTGTTGCCCGGAGGAGACAGATGTAGTCTCCTCCGGCTGGCTGAGCCGCAGCCGAGTCAAACATGTGACCTAGGTCACAACAGTCAAGTCAGCTCTCAACCCAGCTCTGGACCAAAAAAAAACTCAACACCATGAACTCATCATCGGATGAAGAAGACAGTTTGGAATGCTCAAAATCCTCAAAATCCTCCTCCATTTCAGCCCATTTGGAAGTCACCAACGATCCCACATCCCAAGTCAATTTCCTACTTCAAGTTGCAGTCCTTCTAGGTGCCTATCATCTACTCCATTCAGTCAAGAATCCGTGCAGCACTTCAACACTTACTGGTCGGCTCTACACAATCGAGCTCCTTCGTGGTAACGACCGGCGATTTTTAGAGATCACGCGAATGCAGAAGCCGGTGTTCAAAGAAGTCTGCATTCAAATAGCAAGGACCAATGTTCATCCGACTTCAAAATTGCCACTGGAAGAGCAACTTGCAATTTTCATGTACATTGTCGGACACTCGGCTAGCAACAGATCTGCCCAAGATCGCTTTCAGCATAGTGGCAAAACAATATCCAGGTAGGTAGGTGTTTATACTCAAGTGAATCTTACAATCTGCTGATTCTGGGAATTTCTTTTCTCTTTATAGGGTACTCCATTACATTCTCAGCGCATTGGTGGTGATGAGTTCCAAGTTCATCCGTGCCCCATCCCCTGCGGTTGTCCAATCACAAATTGAATCCAACACAAAATTCTATCCATACTTTGCGGGCGTTGATAAACGCACGCCAACGCCAACCCGCACACCAATTTGTTTTGGCGTGCGGGGCCTACACGCCATTTTTTTTTGGCGTGTAGGGTCTACACGCCAAAAAAAAGGGCGTGTGAGACCCACACGCCAAAAATGGTGTGTGGTTCCCACACACCATTTTTTTTTGGCGTGTGGGCCCCGCACGCCAAATAAAATTGGCGTGTGGGCCCCGCACACCAATGTTTTGGCGTGTGGGTCCCCCCTTGCTCACGTAATCAAATGGGAGGGCCCATTCAATTACGTGAGCGAGCCCTCCCGGCACAAGGCTGTATAACCTCGTCAGCCGGGAGGACTTCCTCCCGGCTGACGAGGTTATACAACCTCGTTGGCCAGGAGGAAGTCCTCCTGGCCAACAAGGTTGTATAACCTTGTTGGCCGGGAGGACTTCCTCCTGGCCGACGAGGTTATACAACCTCGTCGGCCAGGAGGAAGTCCTCCCGGCTGGCAAGGCTATACAACCTCGTCGGCCAGGAGGAAGTCCTCCTGGCTGACAAGGTTGTATAACCTCGTCAGCCGGGAGGAAGTCCTCCGGGCTGACGAGGTTATACAGCCCGGGAGGAAGTCCTCCCCCCTCCCATTCAATTACGTGAGCGAGGGGGGACCCGCACGCCAAACAATTGGCGTGCAGGGCCCACACGCCAATTTTAATTGGCGTGCGGGGCCCACATGCCAAAAAAAAATGGTGTGTGGGAACCACACGCCATTTTGGGCGTGTGGGTCTCACACGCCCTTTTCTTTTGGCGTGTAGACCCTACACGCCAAAAAAAAATGGTGTGTAGGCCCCGCACGCCAAAAAAAATTGGCGTGCGGGTTGGCGTTGGCGTGCGCCGTTGGCATGCATTTATCAACGCCCATACTTCGCGAATTGTCTGGGTGCACTGGATGGGGTCCATACCCTGCACATGTCCCTGCTTCTGTAAACACGGCTGCATACCGGAATCGCAAAGGGTTCTTGTCACAAAACGTCCTTGGTGTATGCAACTTTAGTCTCCAATTCACATATCTGCGAGTGGGCTGGGAAGGATCTGCTCACGATGGGCGAGTCTTGGCTTCAGCTAGAAACAATGACTTCAAGATACCAGATAACCATTTCTATCTCGCTGATGCTGGTTATGGCCTTTCCAAAGGCATTTTGGTACCTTATCAAGGAATTCGATACCATCTCCGAGAGCAGTATGGTGCTCTAAATGGGTGAGTTTTTTGTTTTTTGTTAGGTGTCCAACTCTTCTTGGTTTTCTGTGCTAATATTTGTTTCATTCTAGACCTGAAAATAAAGAGGAGTTGTACAAATTACGACATGCAATGCTGAGAAATGCGGTCGAACAAGTCTTTGGGATCTACAAACAACGATTCCCAATTCTGAAAAACCCGCTTGAATACTCTCTACACATTCAATCGCGCATGGTGATTGCTTTGGCCGTTATACACAACATAATATCCAAATACTCGGGTCATCTTGAAAACAACTTCCCGGACAAATTCCCAGAAACTCCCTGTTATGGTCTGATCTGTGGAGAGGAAGGCTCTGGGGTTCTGGGGTTTCTGGGGTTTTGGGATCCTAAAATGTAGATTGCAGGATGAGGAAGAGATGTGGATCCTCGTCCTGACAGACTATATAGTGGTCTGTCTGTGACATGTACGTGATAGACTATCTACATGTGGTGCGGGCTTTGGTGCGGGCAGGCCCGCAATACGGCTCATGACATTATCCCCCTTTTAATGGTAAATCCTCCACTCATTTGCCCATCAAGAAAAAAGAAAAAATTCCACCTCTTATCAATTTTGTTCCTCACTTCCTTCTCCGCCTCCGCCGATGAGTAGTTGCTGCATTCGGAAATCTTGAATTAAATCCCGCTACCAGTTCCTTGCAATTCTTCAAGTTTTCCGTTGGTTCCCATGAGTTGTCTTCTGTTCCAAATCCCTTCCAGCTGACCAGGTAATGGGTCTTCCTGCGTCGTCTTTTACAGTCCAGTACCTCTTTGACTTCCCACTCATCCCCGCCGTCCGCTGTAATTGGTTCCGGGTCTTCCCTCCGTCGTTCCGCAATTTCGTCGGGTCTGTGTTTGCGGAGTATTGATATGTGAAATACGGGGTGTACCCCCCGCATGGATATAGGTAGTGTTAGCTTATACGCGGATCTTGAGATTCTTTTACAGATAGAGAAAGGTCCCAGCCATCTATGTTCCAATTTTGGGCTGGGGCGGGTCGTTGAAATGTTGCATCCGTCTAGCCATACTTCGTCCCCTACGTCCCATTCCGGTGTTTCCCTTGTTTTCTTGTCAAATTGGCCTTTCATTGTTTCTTGCGCCTCTTCTAAGCAATGCTTGAGTTCTCCTTGGACCTCCGCAAGTTTGCGGAGTCGTTCCTCTACTGCGGGGATGCATTGTTCTGTTGAGGGGGTTCCGCTATATGCCGGGTTGAATCCGTAGTTGGCTTTGAACGGGGAAACTCCTGTCGAGGTGTGGTCGTTGTTGTTGTAAGCAAATTCGGCCATTGGGAGGAGTGGGGCCCAATCGTTCTTTTGGTAGCAAACAAAGTGCCGCAGGTATTGCTCGACTGCTTTGTTGGCGATTTCGGATTGTCCATCTGTCCTTGGGTGGTACGCTGTGGATGGCTGTAGTCTAATCCCCATGCGGGAGCTCAATTCACGTGTGATTTGGGAGATAAAAATACTTCCCCGGTCCGAGACAATTGTCTTGGGGGTTCCATGGAGTTTCCATACGTGTTCTGCCATCAGTTCCGCTAGTTGTTCCACGTTCATGGTTTTCTTGCATGGGATGAAGTGAGCCATCTTGGTCAGTCGGTCTACTACTGTTAGTATGCTGTCACTCAAGCGGGATTCAGGGAGATCAGTGATCAAATCATAGCTAATGTCCGTCCATGGGCCTGCAGGGATCGGGAGGGGTTCTAATGTTCCGAACGGCCGTCGAGTGCTAGATTTGACTCTTTGGCATGAATCACATCCGTCTACGTACTGGTTGACAAATCTCTTCATTCCACTCCACACAAAACTGCTCCGTACTAATGCCAACGTGCGGGATCTGCCTGGGTGGCCTGCGGACTTTGTGTTGTGTCAACTTTTGAGGATTATCGTCCGCAATGCCGAGTCCGCTGGTACCACTATCCGTCCCTTGTCATAGAGTACCCCGTCGGCTTCCGCATACCTGTTGTGGTCCCCTGTCGGTTTCTGTAACAGCCTAATCCAGTCAGCCAATTTTGGGTCATGTGGGGTCAGTTCTCTAATCCTGGCAATGATTTCGGCGTCAGACAACACTAGGTCGTCCGTTCCCGCATCTTCCAAATCAGTCCCCATCACGTCCACCTCAAACCAATGTTCCCCATCATCCATTTGAATTGATTCGTCCAGAAACCAGCTGTCCAATTCCGCACATTCCGCAAGCTCCTCAAAAGTCCTCTCGGTGATGTTACCTGGCTTTAAAAGCTGACCAAAGGTCAGCTTTTCTCCCGGTGCTGGGGCGAGGTCCGGTCTGCGGGATAGGGCGTCGGGTTTTGTTGATTGGCGTCCTGGTCGGAATATGATCTCGAAGTCAAAACATCCCATGGTCTCCGCCCATCTTGTCTGTCTTCTTGTGAGCTGCTTGGTTTTCATGAAGCTTTCCAAATTACGGTGATCGGTGTATACAATTGCCGTCAATCGGTGTGGGTTCCCCTCTAGGTATTGCCACCACTCTTTGAAGGCAGCCACAATAGCCAGTAACTCTTTTTCAAAGATCTCATAGTTGCGTTCCGCCTGTACAAGGGATTGAGACAGGTAAGCTACTGGGTGAAGTTCCTGGTCCTTGGTGCAAACCTGGGACAGTACTGCGCCGAGCGCGAAATCGGAGCAATCACATTCGAGGACAAACGGTTTGTACGGGTCCGCGATTTTCAGGATCGGGGCGGATGTGAAGGCGGTTTTGAGGGATTCAAATGCAGAGTTGCACTTGGCGTCCCACACGAAGGGGGTCTCTACTCTTGTCAGGTTATGGAGCGGTCTGGTCTTTCCTGAGAAATGGTCGATGAATTGGCGGTAAAAATTAGCAAACCCAATGAATCGTTGAAGTTCGGTGACATTCTTTGGTGCGGGCCAGTCGGTTACTGCTTGCACCTTTGCGGGGTCCATTCTGATCCGGTTGAATGATATCAATAATCCTAGGTATTCCACTTCCGGCCTTGAAAATTCACACTTTTCGGGTTTCAGCCACAATTGGTGCTTGCTCAATGTGTCCAGTATACTGCCCACCGCTTCCGCATGGTCCGACCCTTTCCGCGTGTAGATCATGATGTCATCTAGGTATGCAGCGGTGTCTTTCCCAATCCGTCCAAGGAGGATGTCTTGCATGAAGTATTGGAAGTATCCTGGCGCTCCCGTGGGACCGAAGGGCATGGTAAGCGGGGCAAATTGTCCTGCCCTGCAGATGAAAGCCAGCTTATCTTTGTCACCTTCCGCAACTCTGAGGCTTCCATATGTGTTGCGGAGGTCGAGCTTTGTGAATGTGTCCGCATCCAAAAGGCTGTCAACTAAGTCCATTGTCAGTGGGAGCGGGTACTTGTTCTTCACCGTTACCGCGTTGAGTCTCCTGTAGTCAAAACAGGGTCGCAGGTTTCCGTCCTTCTTTCCAGTGAATAGTACCGGTGCCGCCCACGGGGATGTGGTCCGTCGAATGGTCCCGCTCATCAGTCCTTCGGCAATCATAATATCAAGTGCCTGGTTCTCTGCTGGGGATAGCGGGATGATTCTTCCGGCCTGTGGGGTGGCTCCTGGGATCAGATCTACGCAGAAGTCATACTTTCTTCGCGGGGGAAGTCTCATGGCACTTGATTTCCGGAACATGTCAAGGTGCCGGTGGTAGCACCGCGGTACTAATTCTTCCGTAGTCCGCTCCGCAGTCGTGGCTTTCCCTTTTGCTGCCAATCGGGCTGATGTCGACCACGATGTTTTGGCCGCGCTTATCACTGCAGGGGTATGTCCTAGGGGGAAAAGAGGCTTGCCAGCTGTTTTGGGATTCAAATGCGGGGGAGATCTATCAGACTCACATTGCGGGGGTGTTATTGTGCTAACAGCACACACCCCCTCGTCACTAATCCTAGCTTTCCCCATGGGCCTGTAGACCGTATGCGGGGATGTTGGCGGAGAGGACAATACTGCCTTGGCAGTAGCAATAATTTCATCGGGTACCTGGTCAGACTGTCGAGTCTTGGGGTTCTTGGCGGGGGTTGCGAATCTATCTACAAGGCGTACAAGCTTGCCAGCTGTCTCGGGCAGTAAAGTATGGGGTGGGGGGTTGTCAAACTCACATTGCGGGGGTGTTATTGTGCTGCAAGCACACACCCCCTCGTCACTAATCCTAGCTTTCCCCATGGGCCTTTCGACCTTCTGCGGGGATGTTGGCGGGTAGGACGATACTGCTGCCGCAGTAGCACAAGTTTGGTTGGATACGGTTTCATTGGGTACGTGGTTGGGGTGTTGGGTTTTGGGATTCCATGTGGGGTTCTGGGGTCTATCTACAGGGTGTACAAGCTTGCCAGCCGTTTTGGGAATGATGTGGGGGATACGGATGTCGAACTCACATTGCGGGGGCGTTATTGTGTTCAAAACACACACCCCCTCGTCAATCTTCCTAGCTTTCCCCGACTCGCCGGTTGGGGTGTTTTTCGGAATAGACAAAACCGCCAAAGCGGCCGCAATGTCCGGGGTCCATAGGGTACGGTTTGTCCAATTGATTTGGTGGGGGGTTGATAAATGCACGCCCCCCCGGGCACGCCCACGCCGAACGCACGCCGATAAAAAAAAAGGCGTGCTGCCCGTACGCCTTGTTTTTATCGGCGTGGGGGCTGCACGCCCATCGGCGTGCAAGACTTCAGGCGTGCGGTCGCACGCCCTGTTCAGAAAAGGGCGTGCGACCAACACGCCCTTTCTATGTATATAGGCAGGGGGCACGCCCCTGCCTATACACATGCTGATGTCATGCGTACACAACAATGTACGCATGACATCAGCTCTGGTCGAGGAGGCTGTACAACCTCCTCGACCGGAGGGGTTGAGGAGGTCATACAACCTCCTCGGCCGGAGGGATGCCCCCTCCGGTTGAGGAGGTTGTATAACCTCCTCGGCCGGAGGGATCCCTCCCGGTCGAGGAGGTCATACAACCTCCTCGACCGGAGGGGGCATCCCTCCGGCCAAGGAGGTTGTATGACCTCCTTGACCGGAGGGATCCCTCCCGGTCGAGGAGGTCATACAACCTCCTCACCGGAGGGGGCATCCCTCCGGCCAAGGAGGTTGTATGACCTCCTCGACCGGAGGGAATCCCCCTCCGGTCGAGGAGGTTGTACAACCTCCTCAACCGGGGGGCATCCCTCCGGCCGAGGAGGTTGTATGACCTCCTCGACCGGGAGGGATCCCTCCGGTCAAGGAGGTCATACAACCTGCTCGACCGGAGGGAATCCCCCTCCGGCCGAGGAGGTTGTATGACCTCCTCGACCGGGAGGGATCCCTCCGGTCGAGGAGGCTGTATAACCTCCTCGACCGGAGGGGGATTCCCTCCGGTCGAGGAGGTTGTATAACCTCCTCGACCGGGGGGATCCCTCCGGCCGAGGGGCTTGCAGTCCTCCCCGGCAGGGCGTGCGGCTGCACGCCCTCCTTGGGGGTGTCGCACGCCTGTAGATGGGCGTGTGAACTGCACGCCCATCTACAGGCGTGCCCACGCCCAAGGATGGGCGTGCAGGACGCACGCCGATAAAAAAAAGGCGTGCGGGTTGCACGCCTTTTGTTTTAAGGGCGTGCGTGGGCGTGGGCGTGCCCGGGGGGCGTGCATTTATCAACCCCCGATTTGGTGTCCATATTGGCGGATCCAGGGCATCCCTAGGATCCCATCATACGAGTCTTTCAGTCGTGTAATGATGAATCGGGACGGGCGGGGTTCGTCGTTCAACATTAGGTCTATCTCATGGGTTGCTCTGCTTGCGGACCCGTCAAATCCGAAGACGGTTTGCCCCGAGGCCGAAGCGGCCTCGAGGAGTCCCCATCGGGATGCGTACGATTCACTCAGAACGTCGTGGGTTTCTCCGGAGTCTATGAGGAAGGATAGGGGGGGATAGGGGCTTTGGGGTGTGGCTCTGGGAGTTGTGATGGTGCATGAAAGGAAACATTGGGGATCAATTTCATTTACATGTAATGTCTGACTAGCACCAATACTGCATGACAACTCCGCTACGCTCGGGAAGGGCACAACCTTCATTCCCGAGCGTCTCCATTTTTTGACTTATCGGCCCGTCCCTTGTTCACCTTGTCCGCCTGTCCCTCCGTTTTGAGCGCCGCCAATCCATCGGCTAGCTGTCGGATCTGGTCCTCGAGTGCGGAGACTGAGGCGGGTGTCCGTCCTTTCCCTTTCTTGTTTGGACACTCCCAAGAGATATGTACTCGCGTCCCGCAGCGGAAGCAAAGTCCTTCCCGCATCATGCGGGCCTTCTCGTCCTCGGACAGTCGGCCGCTGATTGCAGATGTGTCCATGGCGTCGGGATCTGGCTGGGTCTTCGCAAATCCAGTGGTTGTTTCCGCCCCGTGCATCTCCGGATCAAGCTCCATGGCTAGACCCGCTGCCTCATTGACAGTGGTGAAAGTGGTGCGGGCCAGTACTAGTGCCGTCCGAATGTCCCGTTTTAAGCCCTGTCGGTATTGGCTGATGAGGGTCGGGACCTCCCATCCGGTGGCAGTAGCGTGGGTGAGGAATGTGTGGGTGTAGTCGGCCACTGTCCTCGTCTGTCGTAGCGTTCCTAATGCCCGTAAAGCCTTCCCTTTCTTCTCGGAGTCGAAATACATTGTTCCGAAATCCTTCGTCCACCCATCATACGAGAAGTCCGCCCCTTCCGTGACTAGGTCGATGTACGGGGCGGACCACACGGCGGCGGGTCCAGTAAGGTAGGATGCGGCGAATAACAGCTTTGTCCTGTCGTCAGGGAACATGGCGCTGTTGACCAATGTATAAATCGCCACTTGGTGGGCGAACGTTTCTGCCTTCGTCCCGCGTTCACCATCAAACTTGTCGGGACATGCAATCTTTGGTCCGCGGGTTGGGGTGGAACCGGTTGGTCGGGATGGTTGGTCCCGTTGTGCTTTGGCCGCTCTTTGGCGGGATCGTTTGTTCTCCCTTGCTTGAGTCATCTCCTCAAGCTGTCGTCGGAGTTGCTCTACTTCATCCATCTTTTGGGTGCGGGTGGAGTTGGGATCGTTCGGGTTGTCTGTCTGGTTTTGTTCAGGTGTCTGGGTGTTGGTTTCTTGCCTTTGTCTCCGTAGTGTTAGATCCTGCAATATGTTATGGTCTGATCTGTGGAGAGGAAGGCTCTGGGGTTCTGGGGTTTCTGGGGTTTCGGGATCCTAAAATGTAGATTGCAGGATGAGGAAGAGATGTGGATCCTCGTCCTGACAGACTATATAGTGGTCTGTCTGTGACATGTACGTGATAGACTATCTACATGTGGTGCGGGGTTTGGTGCGGGCAGGCCCGCAATACGGCTCATGACACTCCCTCCACTCAACATGATCCGATCCAAGCTACACACTTGGAAGATACTGAGAATGCTGTGACTACAGACCCCGAAGAGCTGTGCTCCTGGAGGGACTCAATTGCACAGTCCATGTGGGACAATTATGTGACTTATAATGATTGTCGAGGGCAAGCGGTCATGCATCAACCCCCCCATTCTACTCGTGGCTCAAGGGGGTGAGGTAGAAGAGGAAGACGCGCAGGTAGATAAAATTAGTATACATTATAAATCAAGAATTGTGTTTTTAAATATTTTCTCTCAGAGAAAATTAAAATTAAAAATTAAAAAAAACAGAGGAAATATTACTCCTCGCATACGACACTACCAGCATAATTGCCTAGGTTGAGTTCATCCCAGTTAAACTAGGATGAAAACAACTAATTTAAAATAGGTTGACCTCAACCAATGAAATATAAAACCAAGGGGGGTCCCTTGGATTTATATTTCATCAGTTGATTTCAACCAAGTTTAAATTGGTTGAGTGCATCCCAGTTTAACTAGGATGACTTCATCCTAGGCAATTATGCTGGCAGTGCGATATGAATGTTCTTAGTAGCAAACGAGATAGATGAGCTTTGGGCACAGACTTGGAAAGCTTGGTGATAGTTAAATGTCAAATACGCATTGTACAGTGTACACCAAAAAAGACCATCTGCCGTATCCTGAACAACATCATATCAGATAATGTCTCAGCTAAAGTTCTCATCAATTGATTCATGCTTTGTGGGTCTGATTACCTCTCTGCTAATCCTCTCATGCCCACTGAAATTGAAGACTAGCAATTGGCTTCTACTAGTTGGATTGGGATCCTTCCTGTCAATTTTCAGCTTGATGGGATCCTCCACTCTGGAGTCACCTGGAAAGCTGTACCACAAGGTTTTGGCTCATGATCACATCCATCATCTCAAGCTTCTTGAATTCAATCAAACTATTATCACAGAAAGACAGGCTGAGATCTTTGCCGGTTCTTTTGTCTGTGCCAGTGGAAGAGAATTTGCTATCTGTTCTCTTGAGAAATCACTCGTCCAAGTTAAGGCTGGAGATTTAAGAAGCTCCTCAAGGTCAGAGCAGAACTACTTCACATCCATCCACCCAAGCTGAATGTATTCTGTTAACTAGCTTAGTATTTAACAGACTGAAGGCTCTTACCATCGATGACTGGATAATAGATATTGACTATTGCCGTTGATCTTCCCCCGGGTGCAACCAAATCACTTTACTTACCGCTCACAATCGATTGATAATTTATCAACTAGAAGGGTGTGAAGACCTATGGGAGATCTGCTCTATTACTTGCCCAGATACTACGCTGCTATTATCAGGTGTTCCTCATCCAGGACGCTTTGCATTTGGTCTCAACTTTTTTGTGCAGCAAACATTTTTTTTTGTGCAAAGAATACATTCATGTTTGTATTCATTTTTATTTCTTTTGTAAAATAAAAAATTGAATACATACAAAAGAAAAACAATCTGAAATAAAAAAAATTAGATGCTATTAATCATATTAGCTCCAATCATCGAGTTCAGCCATTGGAGTCGCAACTCGCACCTTTCAATGGATATGTAGAGGGCCGCCTTGCGTTCAGAATAGAAAACGTTGATGATTTGCAACTGGTGGAAATCATCACATTCAGCCGCATCATGCTTTTGAAAAAACATCATTGCTTGGGCTCCATGAGTCTGTTTGCTTCCTGCTTGGTTCATTGTAATCAATTCCTTCAACGCGCCAGCAATTTGTAATCCCAAAGAAACACGTCCAGATGCACAATGGACTCGTGGGGCACTCGCCTCGGAATTGGTTTGCAAGGCAGAGACACTAGGTGATTCCGATTGCGGATGATCCTCACCAGAAGAGAGCTCCAACATCTCGCTAGGGGTATGTAAGTTGGTTGACGACATTTGATTCGATCCGGTCGCAACGACTTTGTCAAAGATCTCCAAAAGTAAAAGCCAATTGGGGAACGGTTTTCCCTTGAATTTTCTCGCATGTGGATGAGACTGAAGGAGAATCAATATCAGTATAATGAGAGTCAATTATTATGGTTAAATGTACAAACCATGAGATAGTTGTTCCAAGCTTGATCTGGGGCTGTGACCTCCCAACTCTCATCATTCCACCCAAAGCCACTCGCATTCTTCAACTCAAGGAAAGTATTGTAATCTTTCTTGAAACCCTGAGCAGCCAAAGTTATTACTAACAAAATAAGTGGGTGAATCAATGAGAAACTCACTTGATTAAATTTAGATTTCACTTTCTTTTCATCCAATTCCACATTGGGGAATTTTTCTCTCAATGCCATGGCAATCGCTCGGTGAGTTTCAGGTTTGAATCCATTATCCAACCTCTTCCCGTTACGGACCGCTTCCACATATAAATTTAGCGCTGATCTTTCTAACTTGGCCGTCCAAAACAGTTTTGTTGATTTGCGGCTCGTTGGGGTGTTCTAAGCCATGCCAGAGGGTTGTGGCGCCTCCTTGATATCCATGAAAGTGAGCGCAGGACCATTTGGGATTTCCTGTAGTTGACTTTGACTCCAATTCGAAAATGGGGTGCCATTTGAGGCAGCTTTGGATGTGTTGAAAGATCCACTCATTGGAGTTGAAGGCAGAATCAAGGATGAAGGGGCCATTCTTGAAGCTGGGTTGAAGGAAAAAATCCGAGGTTGAGGTGGGTGGAAGTGTCCAATATCACCCCAAATATTACCCCAGACCTATATTTGGGATTTGGCGGGGGCTATATTGAGTGATGACCTCAAACGTGATGTAGGTCATCATTTTGGCCTTTTGCCAAACACAAGAGTGATGTGATATGGGCCTCAGTGAGGCCCGGTTATAAAAATGGGGTGGTTATTACATAACATAACCGCATCCAAACAGGGCCTTAATAATTTAGGAAGGAGTTGGGCCTGCCAGTGTTTGTGAAAATCCCTTAGATGAAAATGAAATGGCAATCCTGGTTTGTTATTGGATTAATTAATCACTGTTTTTTTGACTGATTAGCTAAAGTCCCATTTCTTCTCATGTTTGACATTAGCAAGGACAGGAAGCAAGTATTCTTCCTAGTGGAAAGGCCAAATCATCTAAGCGCTATCAAAGGGCTGTGGATTCCCTCACTGCCAAAGAAAGGTCCCTTGACACAAGTGATTCAGAGGATTAATTTCCATCCAATTTACAAGCACCCTGCAAGAAGAAGAAAAACAAATTGTGCACCACTTTGACACCTAACAATGCTGCATTGGATCTCCTGCAAATTCAAACAAACCATTGCCAACTCAAACACCCAAGGACAAGCAAAGGGCATCCAACAGTGCAAACATAAATCCTAAGAGCCAATCAACCTCAGGGCCCAATACCCCCAATCCTTTCTCTCAATATGAAGAGTATGTGGTGAAGAGGGATGCAGGCCAGTTGGAAATGTAATCCTTGATCTGATTTTATTTAACTGATGTGCTTCTTCAAATTGATTCTTTATTAGGAAAGGCGCAAGTGGCTTGTTACAGCCTCAGTTTTGAGATGTTGAAGTTTGAACAACAGGTTAACAACAATAATAAGGGGGTCAAGTTAGAGGAAAAGAAATTCAACCACTCAATTGAGCTCAAGGAGAAGAAGTGGGATCATGGAATTAAATTAGAGGAAAAGAAGTGGGAACATGGAATAAAATTAGACTGGGAAAGGGAGGAGAAGGATAAGGACTAAAGGTTTGAGATGGCCAAGATGGAAAGTTTGGCTTGTCAGGAGCACATTGGGAAGAAGTATGACCTGGTGACTCAGTGTGTGGCTCATGCAAAGAGTACAGAAGAGATCAAACACTTGGAAAATTTATTCAAATAGTCCACCTTGTTTGGCTTTGTTCCCACCCAAAAAATCATTTGAAACATTGCATGTTACATATTAGAAAGAAAAAAGAAAAAACTAACTATTGATTATATTTTAAAGAGTTATCTAAAATAGCATCCATATCTCTAATAGTCCAGTTGCTTTTATTTGGATGATTAATATAGTGACCATCTCTAATAAGCTGAATGGCCTTTTGGGTTTTCTTGGGCAGTTGGCAAGATAACCCCATTTAAGTATGGGGAGCAGTTTTTGAGGGAAGGTTCAGGTGAGAATAAGCAGTGGCTTTCCATGCACACTCAACTATACCATCAAATCCTGCAAATTTGATGCCACAAGAATTGTCTGGGAACACATATTCACCTCCAATGACTTGAAGATTATTCTCAACTAGCTTCCCAGTGTGTTTCTAAATGGGAATCCATAGGACAAAGCTGAAGGGTGAAGAATCAGTGTCTTGGTGTGGCGTGTTTGCAAACTGGCCAACGGCAAACAACAGGTGTGAAGTGAATCCTTTGCAATGGGCTGCATATTGGGGAGCTAGTCCAGGGGCTTTGAGTCAAATGTGTTGTTTCTGAACCTCAAGGAATAGGGGTTTGGATACAGATTGGAAGCACCGGCCAAGGAACTTATCAATTTTTGGAACATCTTTTTGAAGCGCTTCATAACCAAGTTGATCTGTAGCAACTTTGGAAGAAATTCCTGTTGTACCAATTTGGGATTGTGCCTTGTAACCTTTTTGCCAGCCTAGACTGTACATTAAAAGAATCTGAGTTTGATTTCTGTATGACTAAAAAGGAACAAAGACTAGTGACAAGTTTTAGGTTAGGACTTGAAGGATAAGAGAAGAATAGAAAGTGATAAATGAAAATAACCAACTAGTTGTAGATCTGAATCATATAATAAAAGAGACTGAAGAGGGTTTGACAATAGAGAATAAGACAACGGTGTGGAAATAAAGACGACCTCGGTAACAGAAATGGTAGGTTGCCCTTCTTCCTGGTTGGGTCCGGTGGTTCTTTGATTTCCTCTGCGGGATAAACACTGTCAGCGGATAGTCAACTGGTTTCCCTGCAACACCTTATACTCAGCAAGGGGACCGTTCCTCTTGCGTTCGTCGTCCTGATGATGCCCTAAACAGTTCCGCTTGTCCGCACGCGCTGAATAATTGCTGAGAGAACTCGAAACAATGAGGTTTTCTTATATACGCTGTAGTTGATAGCTATCTACTAAGATGATAAGATAAGATAAGACCCGCAGCCCTGGTACAACCCTCTATTTATACAACAGTCCCCCCGATCATGTCCCGCATTCCCCGGTACTGTCCCTGGAGCCCTACTTGCCTGTCTCCTTGATCCCGCATCACACCGCAGCCTGTCCCCAACTACTATACCCCGTTGACCCCCGCAGCCGCCTGTCGCTTCCCTGCGCACGACTCCGCTTCTTCTGCCCCCGCTCCGCTTGCGGCCTGGCGCCCCGAACCCCGTGGTTCCGCCCGGTCCATTACGTCGCGCATACTGAAGCGGCTGTCATGAGCCGTATTGCGGGCCTGCCCGCACCAAAGCCCGCACCACATGTAGATAGTCTATCACGTACATGTCACAGACAGACCACTATATAGTCTGTCAGGACGAGGATCCACATCTCTTCCTCATCCTGCAATCTACATTATAGGATCCCAAAACCCCAGAAACCCCAGAACCCTCGAGCCTTCCTCTCCACAGATCAGACCATAACATATTGCAGGATCTAACACTACGGAGACAAAGGCAAGAAACCAACACCCAGACACCTGAACAAAACCAGACAGACAACCCGAACGATCCCAACTCCACCCGCACCCAAAAGATGGATGAAGTAGAGCACCTCCGACGACAGCTTGAGGAGATGACTCAAGCAAGGGAGAACGAACGATCCCGCCAAACAGCGGCCAAAGCACAACGGGACCAACCATCCCGACCAACCGGTTCCACCCCAACCCGCGGACCAAAGATCGCATGTCCCGACAAGTTCAATGGTGAAAGCGGGACGAAGGCAGAAACGTTTGCCCACCACGTGGCGATTTATACATTGGTCAACAGCGACATGTTCCCTGACCACAGGACAAAGCTGTTATTCGCCGCGTCCTACCTTACTGGACCGGGCGTTGATAAACGCACACCAACGCCAACCCGCACGCCACTTTTTTTTGGCGTGCGGGGCCTACACGCCAAAAAAAATTGGCGTGTAGGGTCTACACACCAAAATAAATTGGCGTGTGAGACCCACACGCCAAAAATGGCGTGTGGTTCCCACACGCCAATTGTTTTTGGCGTGTGGGCCCCGCACGCCAATTGTTTTTGGCGTGTGGGCCCCGCACGCCATTTTTTTGGCGTGTGGGCCCCGCACGCCAATTTTTTTGGCGTGCGGGTCCCCCCTCGCTCACGTAATCGAATGGGAGGGCCCATTCGATTACATGAGCAGGCCGGCTGACGAGGTTATACAACCTCGTCAGCCGGGAGGACTTCCCCCCGGCCCGAGGCTGTATAACCTTGTCGGCCGGGAGGACTTCCTCCCGGCCGACAAGGTTATACAACCTCGTCGGCCAGGAGGACTTCCTCCCGGCCGACGAGGTTATACAACCTTGTCAGCCAGGAGGAAGTCCTCCTGGCCGACGAGGTTGTATAGCCTCGCCGGCCGGGAGGACTTCCTCCTGGCGAACGAGGTTGTATTCGGCCAGGAGCAAGTGCTCCCGTCCGACGAGGCTATACAACCTTGTCGGCCAGGAGGACTTCCTCCTGGCTGACGAGGTTGTATAACCTCGTCAGCCGGGAGGAAGTGCTCCCGGCTGACAAGGTTATACAACCTTGTCAGCCAGGAGGACTTCCTCCTGGCTGACAAGGTTGTATAACCTTGTTGGCCGGGAGGAAGTCCCCCCGGCCGACAAGGCTATACAATCTCGTCGGCCAGGAGGACTTCCTCCTGGCTGACGAGGTTGTATAGCCTTGTCAGCCGGGAGGAAGTCCTCCCGGCCGACAAGGCTATAAAGCCTCGTCAGCCAGGAGGACTTCCTCCTGGCCGACAAGGTTGTATAACCTCGTCAGCCGGGAGGAAGTCCTCCCGGCTGACGAGGTTGTATAACCTCGTCAGCCGGCCCGCTCACGTAATCGAATGGGACCTCCCATTCGATTACGTGAGCGGGATCCCCCCACACGCCAAACAATTGGCGTGTGGGAGCCGCACCCCAACTGTTTGGCGTGCGCTCCCACACGCCAATTTTGGCGTGTGGGTCTCACACGCCAAATAAAATTGGCGTGTAGACCCTACACGCCACTTTTTTTTGGCGTGTAGGCCCCGCACGCCAAAAAAAATTGGCGTGCGGGTTGGCGTTGGCGTGCGCGCTTGGCATGCGTTTATCAGCGCCCTACTGGACCCGCCGCCGTGTGGTCTGCCCCGTACATTGACCTAGTCACGGAAGGGGCGGACTTCTCGCATGTCGGGTGGACGAAGGATTTCGGAACAATGTATTTCGACTCCGAGAAGAAAGGGAAGGCGGAACGGGCGTTACGAACGCTACGACAGACAAGGACAGTGGCCGACTACACCCACACATTCCTCACCCACGCTACTGCCACCGGATGGGAGGTCCCGACCCTCATCAGCCAATACCGACAGGGCTTAAAACGGGACATTCGGACGGCACTAGTACTGGCCCGCACCACTTTCACCACTGTCAATGAGGCAGCGGGTCTAGCCATGGAGCTTGATTTGGAGATGCACGGGGCGGAAACGACCACTGGATTTGCGAAGACCCAGCCAGATCCCAACGCCATGGACACATCTGCGATCAGCGGCTGACTGTCCGAGGACGAGAAGGCCCGCATGATGCGGGAAGGACTTTGCTTCCGCTGCGGGACACGAGGACATATCTCTCGGGAGTGTCCAAACAAGAAAGGGAAAGGACGGACACCAGCCACATTCTCCGCACTCGAGGACCAGATCCGACAGCTAGCCGATGGATTGGCGGCGCTCAAAACGGAGGGACAGGCGGACAAGGTGAACAAGGGACGGGCCGATAAGTCAAAAAATGGAGACGCTCGGGAATGAAGGTTGTGCCCTTCCCGAGCGTAGCGGAGTTTTCATGCAGTATTGGTGCTAGTCAGACATTACATGTAAATGAAATTGATCCCCGATGTTTCCTTTCATGCACCATCACAACTCCCAGAGCCACACCCCAAAGCCCCTATCCCCCCCTAACCACTATATAGTCTGTCAGGACGAGGATCCACATCTCTTCCTCATCCTGCAATCTACATTATAGGATCCCAAAACCCCAGAAACCCCAGAACCCCAGAGCCTTCCTCTCCACAGATCAGACCATAACAGCGGCCTTCGTCTGCTCGACCGATTGCCCGCGCCAACTATAGAATGTCACATGCTGCGCCCCGTGCTTTTCCCCGCGGAATGTCCAATGACATTTGGTAGGTACCCCCTTACCTCAGCCTCAGTCTGCCGCTGAGCCCGCGGCTGCGGGCTCAGCTTCAGTGCTGCACCTCTGGTATATAAGTTCTCCCACATCCCCCTTGCTTTTGAATCCTGTCCTCAGCGATTCCCACACTACCCACCACCTTCCCATACCTTTGATCATACACTCCCCATACCCACCTCCCTATCCCATACCCACCATGCCCCATCCCCGACCCCCCTGTGATCGTTGCGCCGCACGGTCCAGCCACGCTTCCCTCTCACTTACTCTATATGTTGTATCCCTTTCCCCTCTTGTATTCCCCTAAGAGAAACAAAACAAAAATAAGTTACAAGTGCCCGGACCGCCCCGGATTGAGAACCACTTAGTCCCCGCACTTCCATTTTGTTTTTTTGTTTTTTTTGTTTTTTTTTATCCCCGCAACGTGAGATACCAAATCCTGAACTGAGATTGAATCCTTGAGAAAGAAAAAAAAAACTTTCCTCTAGGCGAGCTATTCGGAGCGCATCCTCCTTACGGTCCTCAGCGACTGCTCAACGGTCCTCTGCAACTGCCTCTCTGTCGGCTTTAGACATCAGGATGTTCGATTCTTGGAATGCGAGGAGCCGACGGAGAATTTCATCGGTCGATAAAGCAATGAGGGGCGTTTTTCCACTCGACGACGGTTGGTCAGTCATCGCGAGAAGAGATTCAGGAGGGGGATGGAATTCAGGCACGTCCGCAGGAAGTGGTACGGAGGTTGGATCGATTGTTTCGACCAGTCTGGCTTGTTCTTGTTGGAGTAGAAGAGCTTCGCGGCGACGTTTAGCGTTCGCTGCTCGAAGGAGTGCTTCAGGGTCTGATAAAGGGCCTAGTAATTCAGTGACAATCGTCTTCCGCGTGGTCATCCAAGGCGGCGATTGGAGTTGGTTGTATTGGTTCAAGAAAAAAAAAGTGTAAGGGTTTACTCCCTTCACTAGTCCTTTCAGTATGAAGTGATCAGTGGGCGCTGAGAGAGACAGTTCTAGAACCACAGTGTGATTGGATTTCTAGTTCAGCAGATAAAGTAAGTTGAGTCTCTCTTTTTGTCAGTATATACAAAATAGGATTAATTATGAGAAAGAAGATGAAAGAGAAAATAAAGAAGAATAATTAAAGAAAGATGATTGATTGAAGTGAAGTGTTTCTGGCTTACCTAGTTCAGCAGATAAAGTAAGTTGAGTCTCTGCTGAACTAGGAGGGGGAGCGGGGGCGGTGAGTTGAAGTAGTTGGCTGTTCTGTGATTGGTTTGTGAAACTAGTGAGTTGGAGTTTCACAGGTACTTGAGAGAAACAAAACAAAAATAAGTTACGAGTGCCCGGACCGCCCCGGATTGAGAACCACTTAGTCCCCGCACTTCCATTTTGTTTTTTTGTTTTTTTTGTTTTTTTTTATCCCCGCAACGTGAGATACCAAATCCTGAACTGAGATTGAATCCTTGAGAAAGAAAAAAAAACTTGAAGAAACTGATGACTTGATGAAACTGATGACTTGAGGAAACTGATAACTTGAGGAAAATACCACGCCGCAATCCTGAGAGAAAGAGACACCACACCGCAACCTAAAGATGAGAGAAAGAAACCGCGCCCGCAATCTATGAAATCCTGAAACAAAAACCCAACCCGCCCGCCGAGGTACCTGGACCGCCCCAGATGGAATTTCCGCACCATTCCCCGTACCCCTCGCCATCCTGAATATATAACAAAGAAAACCAGTAAACCCATTCACAAAACACAAATACATCCCGCTTTAGGGTGACTGACATCCTGGGGTGGCTAGTTTATCCGGCTGTGGACCAGCTAGCGCACCCCCTCACCAATTAAGGCTTGGCCTATGGCCCCCATCCTCCCCCCGCTTTTGGCCGCTGTCCTCAGCGGTTTGTTCCTCGCACTTCGCCGCAAGGAACGCTCACCGGCCACCTCTTCATCGGCGCCGGGAGAATCCGCTCGACCTGCCTCATCGGCGGGCGGCTCCGAAGGAGTTGGCTCCAAATCCGAGTCTTCATCATTTTCTTCCTCAGATCCTGAAACAAGGGTTTCGTCGAACGACGTCGATCCCCGAGCATAGAACCGCTTCACGTGGGATGCCGCCGCCTTCCGCTTCAACGGGGTTCCGTCCAATTCTTCCAACTGATAACTTCCCCCCGGAAATTTGCTGACCACGCAATAAGGTCCGTTCCATCGGTTGGCAAACAACTTTCCCCACTGGGTTTCCAAGCTCCGATTGTACAGAAGGACAAGATCGCCCTTCCGTAAAGGGTCCCGCAACCGGTGAGCGCAACGCTCGTCCCAATAGCGGACCGACTTCGCCCGAGATTCCCGCAATCGCTTCGCCGCCTTCTCAACAACTTCCTCTCGTCGAAGAAGTTGTTCCGCCCGCACTTCCAACAATTCTTCTGAAGTTTTCACCTTCCACCAGTCGATAGCGAGATAAGTGAGCATCTCGATATCGACCGGCAACACAGGCTGTTGCCCATACAGGAGTTCGTACGCTGAATAACCGGTGCCCCGCTTGGTTGAGATCCGATCCGCGAAAAGGACTGCCGGAAGGAATTGATGCCACTTCCGGCCGTCTTCCCCGCACATCTTGACCAGCGTGTTCTTGATTGGCTGATGTCCCCGCTCAATCATCCCGGCGCCTTCTGGATAATACTTCGTGACCCTACCAAACTTCGCCCCGCATGACTGAACAAGCTTCATCAGACTTCCTCGGAATTCCGCACCCCCATCCACCGTGACCAGCCGCACACATCCGAACTGCAAGAACCAGAACTCCTCCAGGAATTGGCCAACCTTGTCCGCCGACAGCTTGACCAAAGTGATGGCCTCGACCCACCCCGACAGATCATCCCTCGCAACGAGTAAGTAGGCGTACTTATCCGCCTTGATGTGGACAACATCCAAGGAAATCCGACTGAACAACAAATCCTCCCCTGTCGAGATTCCCACCTCCTTGGGGAGCGCCGAGCTCCAACGCTGACACGCCTCACAGCTCCGGACCCAGTCACGGACCGACTTCACCATACCAGGCCACCAGAAACGCTGCCGAACGCGGGCACGCGTCTCCACCTCGCCCCAATGCCCCAACTCCTTGTGGAGGCTCCGAAGGATGACTTCCTGGCTTGCTCAACAAGTCGCCACCACCAGCGGTATGGGAGACCGCCGACGCCAAAGTTGACCTTCCCGCACAAAGAAGTTGACGCTATTCCGACGAACCCACGCTTTCAATTTGGTTGAAGTATCATCAGGGAAATTGAGGGTACTCAGGTAGGTCTCCATCAGCTCGTACTTCCCGCTCTGGCAAAGAGGAAGTTCGATGCCGACTGTCGTCGCGCCCGCTTTCATCAGCCGTTCTTCCACGTCCAACGCCTCTGCTGAGCGGAACCGCTCCGCTCCCTCCTCTTCTGCTACTCGCGACAATGCATCAGGCATTGTGAACACCTTCCCCGGAACATGGACCACTTTGAAAGAAAACAATTGAAGGTAAGCCACCCATTGAGTCATTGGAGCATTAGGGAGAGTAGGAGAGTTGATCATCCTTGCCAGCGCTTCCGCATCAACTAGGAGTTCGAAGAACACCCCCCACAACACGTGTTGCAGCTTCCGCACCACCTTGGTGACCCCGCACAGCTAAAGCTTTGGCTGGGAGTATTGCGACTCGGTTTCCGTGAAGGTGATCGACTCGTAAAGAACCGGCCGATCTTTCCCGTCCTCCTCTTGCGTCAGCACGCCTCCCGCACCGAATTCACTGGAGTCAACCGCCAACCGAATTCCATCCTTCCCGTAATCGAGATCCTTGAGCGTGATCTCCCTACCGACAATCTCCTTCAGCCGAGTGAACGCGCAATCGCATTCCTCGGTCCACTTCCACTCAGTCCCCTTGCGAGTGAGCCGCCTCATTGGGCTTGCGATCTCCGCAAACCGCTCGATAAACATCCGCACATAACTACACAACCCTAAAAACTGAAGGATGTGAGTTACGGTTTTCGGAACTGGCCACTCCAAGACTTTGTTCAACTTAGCCCGAGTGATGCTCCTTCCGCGAACTGAGACTTCATGACCGAGGACCTCCAAAGCCGGAACGCAGACCGCAAACTTCTTCCCTGAAACCGTAAGGCCCGCGGTTTCGATCCGGAACAAGATCCGCTCCAAGGTGACCGCATACTCCCAAATGAAACGCCTGATGCCCGGGTTGTCCACCAAGACCGTTCCGCCGTAATCCGACTTTGGTCCCTTGATCCCCGCGTCATCAATGAAGATCTGGACAAGATGAGGCAAGTCGTCCTGGAGGATCCACCGAGTTGGTGGCTCCCTGCGGAAGACGAGTCAGCTGCATACGCCCCAACCGAGTCTCGAAAGCCGTGAGTCGCCGCGACTCGGGGTGCAATTCCCGCTGATTGTACCCGCCCATGACATCAACCAACCCATAGCAAACCCGCCCTGCTATGGACTCCACGAACTCATCGACGCGCGGAGGAAGCCCTGCATCCAGAATGGTAACGGAATTCAGTCTCTGAAGATCATGAACAATCCTCAAACTCGTCCCATCCTGTTTCAGCAGCGGAAAAATTGGGCTGGAGTAGCTTGAGCAAGACTGCTCATACAACCCCGTCCGCACCTGCTCCCGTACCAGCTCCGTGAAGGTATCGCAAATGGTCGCCGGAACCGGAATTGGCTTGATCTGCCACGGTTCATGGGGTATCACCGGAATCCGATAAGGCTCCCCTATTCCCCTGTCCAACAGCCCGCGCTCTTCAGGGGAAAACGCCAAAGCCTTCGCCCGCAAAGTGACGACCTGGGCTAAGAGCTTCCACTCTTCCTGGCTCACCCACCCCGGAGGTCCAAAGTTGAGACTTGCCATCCGTTCATCCGTGATACGCCCTGTCGGCACAAATTCCGGAGGCCGCACCCAAAGTGGGGTAAGATAGGGGTCTCTCCCCCACTGGATGGGCTTCAATGGTGAGTTCAAGCTTTGCGGCATTGACTCATTCCGCAGCCTAACCTTCCGCGCCACCGGCTTATACTTTGCCCCGTACAATTCCACCCTCCGTGGAACGATGCCTTCTTCCGCTGAGATCCTGCGGACTGGGAAACCAAAGACTCTCGATTTGCTCACAACCGTGGCACAAGGTAGGTTTTCTCAAAACGTAGTAGATACCCTTGGCGGTGCACAATTGGGAGGACTTACTTCTGCACTATTTGCCCCCGCCCCAAAAGAACCTTCCGCCATTCCCTTCTCCGAACCCTCCCCACCCTCCTCCCAAACCTCCGTCGCCTGATGCGGACCAAACTCCTGAGATTCCCAACTATGATCGGACGGAAAAGGATCGCTCACGCATGTGGCACTCGGTAGGGTTTTTCGAAAGGTAGTAGAAACCCTTGATGGTGCACAATTAGGAGGACTTACTTCTACACCTTTTGCCTCCGCTCCATCGTGTTCCTCCTCCATCCCCTCACTCCACACCTCCACTTCATCTTGCGGACCAATTTCCCGATAACTCCGCCTATGGCCTGACGAAACGGAATTGCTCACGTACGTGGCACTCGGTAGGGTTTTTCGAAAGGTAGTAGAAACCCTTGGCGGTGCACAATTGGGAGGACTTACTTCTAGACTGGTTGCCCCCGCTCCATCGCTTTCCTCCTCCATTCCCTCTCTCCAGACCTCCGGTTCCGAGTGCGGACCGACTTCCCAGGATTTCCGCCTATGACCAGACAAAAGGAATTCGCTCACGTACGTGGCACTTGGTAGGGTTTTACGAATGGTAGTAGATACCCTCGGAGGTGCACAATTGGGAGGACTTACTTTTGGGTCTTTTGCCTCCGCCCCATCATCCCCTATTCCTTCCCGCTCTTTAGGAGTCGACCGTCCGCGCATGCTAGAGCTGACATCGTGCGGATTGACCGGCCGACACCTAAAAACCCCGTGCCAAGGGGGAAGCCTCCTGCTTCTCCCTCCCTCGGCACTCCTCCTCCCCCACCTCCGGCCCCAGCCGGGTCTCCCATCGCCCGCTCGATGGCCGACAGATCGTCGCCGCAAACCGTCGCCCTCGGGAGTCCGCCACCGAAAGGACCTCCTCCTTGCGGACCAAATCAAACCGAAGGCCGGCTCGGAAGGCGAACAAGAACGGCCGTCCAAGGATGACTTCGGAGGACCTCACCACCAAGAATGAGACCCTCCGCCTGGTCTTCGCCACCTCCACCCACTCACTCTCCACCACACCCGCCACCTCGCACTCATGGCCGCCGATTCCTCGCAAGCCGATGTTGGCTTGTCAGGTAACGAGATCCGAGTATTGCGCCACCTCCACCGGCAAAAGGTTGACCATCGACCCGCTGTCAATCATCGCCCATACTTGCTGGTCCCCGATGGTCATCTGAACATAACCAAGGGGGCAGGAGATGGAGTCCAACGGGAACTCCTCCGGATGGTGTTGGCACGAATGTTTGGCCTCCGCTGAACTCACGTCGAAGGCCACCCGATTACCTTCCGCCTTGAGGCCCGCACTCTCCTTAAGAGACGCTATGAGCTCTTCCGCCATTAGAGGGGAAACCGAAGCCAATTCTTTTGTGGAAAGAGTCAGCGGGCCATCCTCGTTCAGAGCGCGCTTGGCCAACTCCGCCGCCTTCTTTTTCCCGGTGGGCACTGCCACTCCTCCAGGCTGCAAAACTTCCTTCGCCTTGCCCTTCTTTGGAGGATCCACATCCATGCGGTCGTACCCGCCGTAGCGGTGTGGAAATAATGGCGACCTCGGTAACAGAAATGGTAGGTTGCCCTTCTTCCTGGTTGGTTCCGGTGGTTCTTTGATTTCCTCTGCAGGATAAACACTGTCAGCGGAAAGTCAACTGGTTTCCCTGCAACACCTTTATACTCAGCAAGGGGACCGTTCCTCTTGCGTTCGTCGTCCTGATGATGCCCTACGCAGTTCCGCTTGTCCGCACACGCTGAATAATCGCTGAGAGAACTCTAAACACTGAGATTTTCTTATGTACGCTGTAGTTGATAGCTATCTACTGTGATGATAAGATAAGATAAAAAAGACCCGCAGCCCTGGTACAACCCTCTATTTATACAACAGTCCCCCCGATCATGTCCCGCATTCCCTGGTACTGTCCCTGGAGCCCTGCTTGCCTGTCTCCTCGATCCCGCATTGCACCGCAGCCTGTCCCCAACTACTATACCCCGTTGACCCCCGCAGCCGTCTGTCGCTTCCCTGCGCACGACCCCGCTTCTTCTGCCCCCGCTCCGCTTGCGGCCTGGCGCCCCAAACCCCGTGGTTCCGCCCGGTCCATTACGTCGCGCATACTGAAGCGGCCTTCGTCCGCTCGACCAATCGCCCGCGCCAACTATAGAATGTCACATGCTGCACCCCGTGCTTTTCCCCGCGGAATGTCCGATGACATTTGATAGGTACCCCCTTACCTCAGCCTCAGTCTGCCGCTGAGCCCGCGGCTGCGGGCTCAGCTTCAGTGCTGCACCTCTGGTATATAAGTTCTCCCACAGCGGGCCGTCACCTCATCGGATTGGATGGCCCACACCTCTGATTGGACAGCCGGGGGAGTCCATCCAGACGTCCCGACAACTATACCCATCAAGGATTTGAACTCCGCCTTCGGGCCTTCCGCCGTCTCCCCCTGCCCTGCCGCCGCTGCACGAGCCACGTCGCGCGGCACGGCCGCCCCAATCTGTTCACGCAATCTAGGGAGGAAATAATCACCGTTATAGATCCTCACCCGCCTACCATTTAAGTCGTCTGTCAACTCTTGACATCAAGACTTATAATGGGTATTCGACCCGCAATAAGTGCAATGAAGCCCCGGAGGCCCCGCACGCGGAGGACCGCTCCGCTGACCGTTGGCCGGTGCCGACGCTTGAGGCTGCGACTCCCGTTGGACCGTCTTCTGCATGAACAAACAAAGCTCCTTCAAGGTGTCAGCCAACTCCGCCACTTCAGCGGGCGCCACTGGCGCCGTGTTCCGGGAAGAGATCACCGGCCCGATTCCGCTCAAGATCGCCACTCCCGAATTCTCGGCCACCAACTCCATCATGTCGAACTCCGCCCGGACCGCTCCCCTAAGCGACGCCAAGTCAGGCAACAGGGTCCCTCCATCCCTCGACCGCCGAATGAGGTTCTGATCGTACAGCCTCCGCTGCACCCGCTCCTGAACCGGCGTGGCGAGCCCCTTGAGGAAGCTCCGCTTGACCGACGCCGGCTCCCCAATGATCACCTCATTGCGGTTAAGGTACTTCACGATGCAATCAAAGGAAGTGACGTACTCATCGAACGCCCTACGATCATTGACCCCACCCAATGCCGCCTTGCTCGACGCGAGATTCTCCAAATCCGCCTCCCGATACCGTTGCTGACGCGGACCCCACTTCTCCAACATCTCCTCCCTCAGACGCTCCCAGTTCTTTGCCTCGTACCCCTCCATTTCCTTCACATCACGCAACTCTTCTTTGGACTGAATGAAGTTGACAATTTGACAAACCTTGTTGCCGTCCGACACCCCTTCGGTTTCCGCCGCCAATTCAAAACAACTCAAAAATCAATCAACCGCATCGATACTGAATCGGCCTGCGGGAAAATCCCGCGGCCAAATCTTGACGCCCGTCGGTGGGTCCGACGCCAACCCTCGCCTCCTCACCCCTACCGGCGCTTCACCAGCCGCCTGCTTCCCCTTCTGATTCTCCTCCGTTCCGTCGTCCATGTTGACCTCCGACGTGATGCCGTAGGTACCCAGACGGAGGGGGAGGGACGAACTTGGCGGGAGGGAGGGTGAACTTGGAGGAGGACGCTCCGCCCGACGCAGTCGTAGGAAGATAAGTGTCAGAACCACTCATCCTCGAACAATGATAAACGATATATAAAAAATAAAGAAAAAGACAAATGTCTTGAACCGTCCGCAGGTTGGAAACAGAAAGAATTTCCCGGCCAGACCCCCAATATGTGGAAATAAAGACGACCTCGGTAACAGAAATGGTAGGTTGCCCTTCCTCCTGGTTGGTTCCGGTGGTCCAAAGGTTGGGGCTTTTCAGCATGTATTAGCTCTAGAATTACCACAGTTATCCATCTGGTAAGGTATCATCAAATAAACTATAACTGATTTAATGAGCCATTCGCAGTTTCACTGTATAATTGTTTATACTTAGACATGCATGGCTTAATCTTTGAGACAAGCATATGACTACTGGCAGGATCAATATGTCATTACATAATCACACTATAAAACCCATGTATTTACAGTATGTTTATGTCCTCTTTCTTTAAGCAATCTGTTTCTACTTGTTTATGACATTTCAAGGGTGGTGTAGGCAATGTACAATGTGTGAGAGAACAAGCAGGGTTTTGGGGAAGTTCACAGCGACGATTGGTCTAGTATACTTTTCCAAATCGAACCTGACAGTGTGAATCTCCATATCAAAAACAGGATGGCTTGATCGTGGGGTCGCTTTGGGGTACAGGGCTGTCAAGGGATCCATGGATCAACATGGTCTTTGTGATTTTGAACGGCTTTACGGAGTTATAGTCGGGCTGTTTTTTGGGGGGCGGAGTAATTAAAAGCTTTTAGTTAGTACCATCGTTGGCAGTTAGATGTGGTCTCTGGCTCAGCTGGCCGTTCTCACTTTGTCTGCGAGTTTATCCAATTCGCTTATGTAACAGCATCGTGTGCGCCAAGGTACCTGGTCAGCATCAGAGACAACCCTATCTGTGAAGTATTGAAAACAACCCCTGGGCCGTTGTGGGAATTGTGCTTTGACATGCAGCAACCACCACATGGATTTAGAAGGATTAGCTCGCTTACTGGGGCCAACATTGTTATTCCACAAGGGCTCAGGGAACACATACCTGGGATCGTTGTGACTGTCGGGTTGTTGTTGTTATAATCTTTGGGCGTAAAACAGACAGCTCGCGTGTCAATTGGGCAATCTTGTTGAGCGTTCGAGACTGATGCGAGTGCAGACAATACTGCGATATGGTAGAACATTCTCATAAACATGGTGTACAGGAAAGGCTTCGCTGGTGAGGGTTGCTGAAAATGTAAGGCAGGGTGAGAGATGGAATGCTTCTTAGTGAAACTTTTAACGTCCGCTGGAAAATCTAGAAAGTTGCGAAGTGTCCTTATAAGTAGAGCTGGGGATAATCGACTGTTTGATGCTGGTTCGTCTCACACCTCGATGTTTGGTGAGGTTTTATACAAAATCTGTAGAGTAGTATCGTTCGACGAGGGCCGCAAGTCCATGTGGTAATCTCGTTGAAGGCAACGACAGTTTGTTGGAACGGTGGCGCGCGTAACGGCATCGGGGTGTAATGATCATGGCGGTGGCAGAGTCAGGTTGCCGTTGGCGGTGGGCTATTCCTCTGTCCATCATCGCCACAGATTTCTAACTTCTCGGCAACAGCCACTCCCCCGCCGGGAGCCGCAGGGACGCGAAGCGCCTCGCACGGGGCACGACTTCCTTCATGTGATACAGTCCCCGGCCCTGAAGGAGAGAGGCTGAAACCAACAATCAGATGTCGAGCTTAACGTACACCACCGGTGCATCGAGGCGACGCGAAATCGTCCTGTGCGGCGCCTTTAAGGAGTCAACTTCCAATTCAATCCCCCATGTATCCGTCTTCGAGTCGACCTGAGAGGCGCCCTTCGGCCAATATGTGGAAATAAAGACGACCTTGGTAACAGAAATGGTAGGTTGCCCTTCTTCCTGGTTGGTTCCGGTGGTTCTTTGATTTCCTCTGCGGGATAAACACTGTCAGCGGATAGTCAACTGGTTTCCCTGCAACACCTTATACTCAGCAAGGGGACCGTTCCTCTTGCGTTCGTCGTCCTGATGATGCCCTACACAGTTCCGCTTGTCCGCACACGCTGAATAATCGCTGAGAGAACTCTAAACAATGAGGTTTTCTTATATACGCTGTAGTTGATAGCTATCTACTAAGATGATAAGATAAGATAAGCCCCGCAGCCCTGGTACAACCCTCTATTTATACAACAGTCCCCCCGATCATGTCCTGCATTCCCCGGTACTGTCCCTGGAGCCCTACTTGCCTGTCTCCTTGATCCCGCATCACACCGCAGCCTGTCCCCGACTACTATACCCCGTTGACCCCCGCAGCCGTCTGTCGCTCCCCTGCACACGACTCCGCTTCTTCTGCCCCCGCTCCGCTTGAGGCCTGGCGCCCCGAACCCCGTGGTTCCGCCCGGTCCATTACGTTGCGCATACTGAAGCGGCCTTTGTCCGCTCGACCGATTGCCCGCGCCAACTATAGAATGTCACATGCTGCGCCCCGTGCTTTTCCCCGCGGAATGTCCAATGACATTTGGTAGGTACCCCCTTATCTCAACCTCAGTCTGCCGCTGAGCCCGCGGCTGCGGGCTCAGCTTCAGTGCTGCACCTCTGGTATATAAGTTCTCCCACAACGGATAGAGACTAAGGAAAGAAGTTAGTGACTTGAACAAGTGTGGATTAATAAGATAAGATACTTTAACCGCACCAGGAAGGAATGAGGACTAGGTGAGTCAAAAGTGAAGAGAATTGAGAGTTTGATCTTGAGGTGTGATGTGAGTATTGAGAAGTTTGAGTTTGGGTTTGAGTTTGATTTGATAAGTGAGTTTGAGGTTTGAGAGAAGAAGTTGAATGGAATAGTGGAAGGGGGAAATAATGAAAGGAGAGAAGGAAGATTACGGATTGGTTACTGGGTTGTAGAGTTATTGAATGAATTTTGTGACAGGTGAGATGTCACTGAGTCCAAATTTCAACATACATTTCACCCAAGTATGCTGGTCCATTGGATTTGTTGGAATTTTGAAATTTGGCCTGCTGGATGAGATGTTGGCTGAGATTTTGGTATTGTGCTTTGAGGTTTGCATCCATGGTTGAGAATGGTTGGAACTTTACCACAGCAATAACCTTCTTACAAGTTGCATTGGCCCAGCAGATAAAGGACTTTTTGAAGAATTGGATGTTGGCATTTGGATTGGGATTTGAGATGTGGACTGGAATATGGGACTGGCCAGAAAAATGTACATTGGCCCTTTGACGGCAAAGAGTTTGAGTGGCGGCTCTGTACTTTTTCCGCTTTATTTGTCAATTACTGAGGTTTGATCGCGGAGCCAGACATGAACCTTCTGCTTCATTGACCCCATTTCTGCCACATATATTTTGTTCTTGATAGTGATCACATTGGCAATAGATTTCACAAATTATGCAAGACTTTGATTCTGTCTGAGAAATATTAGGAGGCACGTGGGGATTGGGATTGGAGTGTTGCTTGCATGTAGGTGGGCAAGGTGGATGGCTGATTTTGACTTTCTTTGAGGATAAATCCAATGATTCTGAATTGTTGTCACTACTTTCATTGTTGGTAGAGGCATTGTCTGAGTTGGTGCTATCTGAATCTAAATTCTAGGTCAAAAAGGAAGGTGACAGCGGCTCCTGGTGGCAAGATTCATCCCCTCCTTGCTCCTCACTAATGTGCTGTGACTGTTCTAGATCAAGAGGAAGAGAAAATTGCCAATTTATGTTACAGTTCTTACTTGATCTTTGACCAGTCACTGGCACATCAGATTGTATTGGGGAGGAGATGGGCCAGGGGGGTTCAGAGGCCAAAGATTTCTCCCCTCCTTCCTTGTCACTAATTTGCTGTGACTGTTCTTGATCAATAAGAAGAGCACATTTCCAACATACGTTACAATTCTTACTAGATCTTTGAACAGTCAGCTGCACATCAGCTTGGATTGGCAAGGGGGTGGGCCAGGGGGTTTCAGTTTGGTTGGGTTCAGAGGCTAACAATTCCTGGTGTTTCATCCAATTAATTGTTGTGAGCCGTGGTTTCTTGCTGGGGTTTGGACCTTCCCTTTGTGACTAGCTCACAGATTTGACCTGGATCATCATCCATGGCTGGTCCAAATTCACAAGCTTGCTGCCACAGTATTTCCAGGGTTGCTTCATAGTGCATTTGTATCATGTCAAGTAAGAGGATCTTGTTGGCTTCCATCAGTTTGGATGAGCAGGTATGCAATTTGTGGGATTTGTGGGATAAAGTTGACTTTGATTTTGTTTGAACATCCAGTAAGATTTCAACAATAGCAGACACCTAGAAGCAACCAGAAAAACACTTGGTCAATCCAAGAGACAGTTCAGATGTCATGAGAAGCACTCACATGGTTGCAGAAGAACACGCAAAAGATGTCATCATCTGGAGCCTGGCCAAGTGAGTCCATAAAGGACATGAACACCTTGCTTAAGAATGTGCGGCTTTGTTGGTTGCTGTTAGATAATGTGATGAATGAGCCAACAATATCCTCATCTGGAACCTGGCCAAGCAATTCAATAAAGAAAATGGTTGCTTTGCTTAACAATATGCAGCCTGGTCGGTTGCTGATGTCCTCATCTGGAGTATGAGAGGACATTCCGGTGGTCACTTGCTTGGTCTTGGAGTTATGGAGAGAAAAGGAAGCTCCGGAGGAATTGGTGAGGGAGGAAGAGGGAACATTGTTGAGGAGAGGATGTCCGGAGGTAGTGAGATGATTGCGGTTGTTGGAGCAATATAGACTCCAGCCGTTGACGTATCCTGAACCCCACTCGTGACTAGGCTGGAGATGTAGGGGTTTACTTAGTGAGTTGGGCAGGTAAGTTTCACCGCTGGAAGGAGTCAGCTGGCCTGATTGAGGCACGGGGGGGATCAAGGTGTTGGGCATCTGGTTGAGCCACTGGGAAAGGTTGGCCAAGGCTACATCATCTGTCTGGGCACTTTCACTTCCAGGATTGATAGAGGCTGCTGAGATTTCAGCCGGCACCAAACAACTGCCCGCCATCCATCTACTGCCCAAGGGTTTGTTCTTCCCATTGACCGAGCTCTCCAAATTGGTGTGATAGCTCTCCTCCTTGTCCTCAAACATCCACACTTGTTGCCGCCGTTGATTGACTGCATCATCTACTTCCTTGGTGATCACTTCAAAAGAGTGAAACAGATGGCTGAAATGTTGTTTGCTGGGTGGGAGACAGGCATTAGCCTCCACACCAATTAGGAAGAGTCTCTGGAAGTTAAAAAGAGAATCAAAGTAGATAGAAAGGGGACGGATGTCAGCCTCTGTGATGCCAAGGAGTAATCCTTCTAGCTACACAAGGTGCAAAATAAGATATAAAGAGCAAAGAAAGCTCTGGGAGGATTTATAAAAGGGTAATACCAATATGGATATGAGGTATGAGGGGTTTTTAATAAGAAAAAGATGATTAATTATATTAAATAAATTTAATATAATTTAAAAAATATGAGGGGCCTGATAAATCAGGGGTGGTTTAATCCCTCAAAGGTATCTTGCAAGCAGAGGATTTAAGTACCTGAACACACTGGGGCCTGTAAACAGGGGTGGTTTAAATCCCAGATAAAAGATGGGGGGGAAATCTCAAGAGAAAGTTTTATCTACTTACTAGTAATAAATTACCTTTACAGACTTGAGGTTCTTCCAGGGGGAAATTGGACAGTTGGAAGCGCTTGGAAAGGGTGTTGGAAGAGCTGGATGGACACTGGGCAATTTCAAGGGAGTAAGAAGGGGCTAAAGAACAGATACTAGGACCTTACCAGACAGAATAACAATTGTAAAGCTATGTAAGTGGGTAAAGGTTGTAGTATATATATTAAAGCATGAGGAGGCAAAATACAGGGGGAACAAGGGCTCCTTAAATGACTTTCTGGAGCCCTGATGGCAAAACACAGGATTTATTTTTGGCTATGGGAAAAATAAAAGGAAGGGTTTAAGATTTAATATAAATGTATGTAGTTGTTTAATCAAATTTCCATATGTACAGGCTGTCTACTATTGGTACAGCCTGTCTAAGCTCTTTTGCTGGCATCTTGAGGCGCTTTTGAACCTCTGAAAAGGTTTTTTAGATGTGTTGATCAAAGGTTTTAATTACATGCCAAAATGTATTGATTAAATGTCACATGTACTTGTTGATCACATTTGTCAGAGTTTAATTGTTTTGTATTGTGTACAATGTGAAATACATGTATTTGTTTGTTCTGTGGGAGCTTCAAGAGCTTCTTGTTTGATCCCTTTCATGCAGGCTCTTTGGGAATGCATGACTGCAGGGATCTGTCAACAGATAATTTCCCACTAAGGATGTAATACATTTCTTTTAAACAGTTGTTTAATTATTATTATTGGGATGTTCTCATGTTATTTCCTTCCTCTTTTTCGTGGTCTCTGTCCCTCTGAAGCATCCTTAGTGTACTTAGTATTTAACAAAATAAATAAATACATAGATAATATAGTATATTACTAGTATTATATACTTTTTTATTATTAATGTCATATGTATTTATTTTATTATGTTTTTATTTAAATACATTTTTATTTCTTGGTTTTGTATAAGTGTTTTATGTTTTTTATTCTAAATTTTAATGTATAATAATTATTTCAGCGCTTTTAGTGGTAATATTCTTTCAAGTTGTTTTACCACTAGAAGTTTTAATTTATCTGGGGTAATTTGGCTGAAGTACCACAGGTTATTTTACACACTCTTCAAGATTATGAAATACTATTTCCACTTATTTTATTATTTATTAACATATTCATTGTTTTATACTTAATATTGTATTTGTTTATTTATTATTAATTTACTATGTAATAATGTGTTTATTATTTACATATTAATTTTTTATATTGCTTTATCTTATTATTATTCATTTATTACCTTTTGTTAAATGATTAATACTATATTTTTTATTTTATGTTTATTTCTGTTCTAGTCAGGTTGTCTCTGAACTAGTAGCAAGCTGACAACAGATCTGATCTGAAGGCAATATCTCTCATTGGAGGGGGGCTCTTTGGTAGTTCTAATGACCAAAAAAACATTCTGAGTCAACAAAACAAAAGATGTGTAAGAGAAGAAAGAAGGATAAATTTTATACCTGAAGGACTTCTAGATGTTGAGCAGATTTCCGCTTGCTTTCAACGATTTCTTTGACTACTTGGGCTTGATTGTCCATAGCTTTGTTAAGTTAAATACTGTGAGGTACTAATTCATTCTCTGATGGTGGTAGGAGTACTTCAAGTTCTTTGTTGTTGACAACAGATGAGGTGGTGACACTGCCAGCATAATTGCCTAGGTTGAGTTCATCCCAGTTAAACTAGGATGCAAACAACCAATTTAAAGTAGGTTGAACTCAACCAATGAAATATAAAACCAAGGGGGGTCCCTTGGATTTATATTTCATCAGTTTATTTCAACCAAGTTTAAATTGGTTGAGTGCATCCCAGTTTAACTGGGATGACTTCATCCTAGGCAATTATGCTGGCAGTGTGATGGGCATATTGATGGATACATTTGAGGGCTGGTGATGGTTGAAGGATGATTGGGATGAGGAAGAGGTGGTGGTTGCCATGGTGTTGGCGGTGGTAGTTACTTGAAATAATGTTCAAAACCAAATAATAAAAGCCCCTAATTTCCTTCAGAGGTTGTGCCCGTTATCTTGAGTGATGCAAAAAAAAAAATGGCTGGATAAGTTGCGGATCTAGCCTGGGTGAAGAATGATCAAATCAGATAAGTTCCTTGCTTTTTTGGCAACCCAATCAAGCAAGGAACTTACGCAAAGATCCAAGAATAAAAAATGACAGCCCCATCTTACCTTGCAAAGTTCTAGGGGCTGTTGGCCTGTTGAGGGCCTGTTTGCTTGGTTGACACACAAAAAAATCTGAATCAAGCCTGGAATGTGTATGGCTGGGTCCTAGAAGCAAAAGAACTGGTCAGTTACAGTTTGAATTGAGTATAGTAAAGATACTACTTTTCCTGATAAGATCACCTGATGAGATGGTGGGGGTGCTTAAGGGGCTGGATGGAGTGAGAAAGCCTAAACAGAATTGATGGAAACAAAGGAAATTTATCAGATTTGGAGGGATGGGAGTTTTGGAGTGTTGTGGCTGGTTTTTCCCAGGGCTAGAAAGATGATGGTTTCAGGGACTGTACCAAAAAAACCTCAGTCCGTGAAAATAATTCAGAGGTCATAATTACTCATAAAATTATGAATTAATCACAAAATTGTGAACACCAAATACTTTAGATAAAACCATCCATATTTATAGATGTTTGCACTTAAATATGCAACAAAAAACCATGCTCAAACGTATTTTGATCCAATACTATTTGCCAAAAAGGCACCAATGAGTGTAAAACAGTTATTAATTTGAATGAAGTTCAAATAGAGAAGAGAACAAATGTCTGTAATGAAGCAGAGAAGTCAAGAAACAATGGCACTGTGAGGACCCAACATCAAATGCTTGAGTCAGAAAGCTGGCAGTGTATTGTTCTTCAAGTCAATATTGAATTATTCACCTTAGTTGAAGAGTGCAAGTGTTACAGGGTGTAACAGTCCATGTAATCCATCATGACTGGATTCAACGTTTTCCAAAAAGGGGCTGCTTCTGCTTCCTCCTCATCATAAAGTTCATGCCACTGATCCTTGAGGTTGGCTAGAAGATTATGCAGAACAATGCAGGTGATGATCCACTTGACCATTGCCTTCATCTCACAAGGGTTTCTGATTTGTGATCAAATTTCTTGCAAACTGGCAAAACAACCCTTGAGAATACCAATGGCATGTTCAATTCATAATCTTGATTGGGCTAGATGGTAATTGAAATCCACATTCTCAGATATAAGCAAATAAGAACCTTTGTAGGCTGGAACGGTATGTTGATCACTTGAACAAGCAGAGTTGGCCAGGAGGAATTGGTGTTGGTCAAAGAATTGTTCAGAATTTTGAGAAAGCTTCATATTAGAGAAGAAATAACAATTGTGACAGGATCCTAGGTAGGATATGAACTTTTTGTTTATGTCACAAAAAAGAGTGACCAAAATGGAGTAACTGTTTAGAAAGCAAACAACACATCAGCTAAGAATCCATAAAGTAGTGGAACCAATGCAAACAATCCAACCGTTTTTTTTTATCCCAGTAGTGGTTACCATCCACTGGTGGCTTTTGACTCAGTGGAATAGTTGTTCCATCAAAAAAGCCAACACATCCAGGGAAGCCTTCATCTTGCATGACCTCATATGTTCTTCTTGATTTGGCCATGATACCAAGTGTGAGTGCATTTGATAAAGAATCTTGATCACCCAACAGGTGTAAAGGTTGATCGTTCCATAGCCAACTTGGAAGAGATTCTTGAGTCTGAAAACAGTCTGAACACAGCAGAACCGTTTCTGTTGGATCCAAGATGGCACATAGCAATAGAAAGTTGGACTGATGGGTCTTGTTGAGGATTCTGAGAGGAGTTGTGAAAGATTGTATTTGACTCAATCAGTTGAAGAAGATTGAGGAAACAGGGGAACAAAATTTGAAAAAGCTGGAGGAAGCATTATTTGTTAAAGAGTAAATTATGGAAACTGAGATTGAGGATGAGTTAATGGGACCACTGGAGAATGTAGAGATGGGAGGAGGATCTATACCTGAGATTGAGGATGATTTAATGGGACCACTGGAGAATGTAGAGATGGGAGGAGGAGCTATACCTGTGTGGTGACAGAGAACAAAAAGAGATAAGATGAATTACTTGATAAAGCCAGAAGAAAAGTAACAAGTGTACAAACATGAGATTGAGGATGAGTTAATGGGACCACTGGATAATGTAGAGATGGGAGGAGGAGCTATACCTGTGTGGTGACAGAGAACAAAAAGAGAGAAGATAAAGAAAAAGAAAAAGAAAAGAAGAGGAAGAAAATACATGTAGTAGACTAATTATAAAAAGAACTAATTAGACCCAGTAATTTTCCTCCACTTAGGCCCCCTTTTCCCAATTCCACCTCTTTTTACTTTAATATTATTGAGGAATTTCTTGAATGATTGAAAGTTCATATCAAGGATGGAATGGTGTAGTGGTGCCTCTGGCATTGAGGTATTGTTTTTGGAGTTTTGATCAACAATAAAAGTAGAAATCTTCAAGTCCCAGTAAATTTTTATCTGAGTCAAAAATCAATACTGTTGCAGCAGAGTTGGCTGATTGAAATAGTTGCTTGTGTTGAGAGGGTGCTTGTCGCATGTTTGTATGAGGTGAGGTGTGATGTTTGCTTGTTTTGACAAGAGGCAATGGCTACCGGTGAAGTGTGAGCTGATGTGAGATGTGATTTTAATGGGTTGTTTTGGAAATGAAGGATTTGGATGGAAAACCAGGGTTTTTCATTTTGAAAATCTGTTTGCTTTTTAGCTACCCCGTTTTGAAACCCCGTTGATTAGAAATCATGGATTTGGCAATTTCTAATCAACCGGTTTTAATTGTGGATTTCAGCTTTCTGTCCGCAACCAAAATATTGACACCTTTTTTCCATTTTCCCCCAAACAATCACCAATCCCTTCCCCCCACCTCACAGAAAGTCCCCTTACCCTTCCCCCCCATCCTGAGCTCTCATGCTCCCCTCTCCTTGCCCCCCTGACCCTGTCCGCCTAGGCGACGCGTCAATGATGGTCGGCATCCCGTTGGCCAATACTTCTGAAGTCCCCCTCCCCCCCAGACCAGCCGTGAACCCGCCATCATCAAGTCTCCACATCCTGCTGGTCAAATTGCTATCCAATCAAGCCAACCGCAATGTGTCTGGCGCGGTTGAAATCAATGCACATCTTGTCAAAGTCATTCTGGAACTCTCAGCCAACTCAGAGCGGATGATGCGTTGGCTTGAAGACAACAATGATCAACTCACCTCTGTCCTCAACAGACTGGCCGATCTTGAAAAACGTGTAGCAGTGGGCCAACACCCTCAAAAATTGGTGAAGAAGTCCTTCGCCACGGTGGCCGCTGCCAAGAATGTTTCATCAACTCCTGTCGTCCGACCACCTACAGCCACTGCTCTCTTGTCCCTGAAGCCAAAGCAAGTTGTTATCCACTCAAATCCTTTGAATACAACACTGAAAGATGTTCCCCGTAGTGCTCTTGTCCAAAAGGCCAACAAGGCTCTTCTCAAACTTGATGCCTCAGTCAATGGCGAACCTATTGCAATCCGCGGAGCCAGTATGCTCCCGTCAGGCAATGTTTCCTTTTACATAAAGAATTGGGCCCAACAGAAGTGGTTATCTGAAATCAAAAATATCTGGTCTAAGGAGGTCCACCCCGATCTTGAGGCCACCCCCAGCACCTATTCCTTTATGGTCCACGGTGTTCCCAAAACATTCGACATCACCAACGCAGTTAACCTCTTGGCGCTAGCCTCCAAGAGTAACTTTCAAGCGACTGACGTAGCCCGTGTACGCTGGATGGGCTCCAATGAGCCTTTGGCCAAGAAAACAGGATTGCTAGTCCTATCCTTCACAAACAAAGACCTTGCATATCGAGTCGAGAAGTCAGGAATTTTTCTAAACCACGACTTTCATCACACGGACCACTTCAAACCTTGACCCCCTCAATGCTGCCGCTGTCTCCGTATGGGGCACTATGGCAAGTGGTGCCGTGAGTCAGCCTGCTGTGCCAATTGCGGTAATTCACATTCTACCAACGAGTGCCCAGAAGGCTTGGGTGGCGTCAAGACTTGTGTCCTTTGCAAGGAAGGCGTCAAGAACAAGATCCCCGGTATTGATGATGTTCAACACACTCCATTTGACAAGGCATGCCCATTCAAGAAAGCATGGTACAACAAGCGCCATTTATCACCTCAATGATAAATACAACCTCACCAACCCCTGATAAAATTCCTTTTCTGCCCCCTAATACTCAGCAGCACTCACCCATTTTTACCCAAGACTTCCTTTCCCCATCTTCCCCCACCCCCCCCTGACATCGACTCCTTATCAATCTTTCAACTAAACTGCCATGTCTCCAAGGCAGTCACTCTTAGCGCACTCAATTCCTCTCCAGATTTTGATTTCCTCGTACTTCAAGAACCTTGGATAAACTCAATCAATCTCCAACCCCCTCAACACCCATCCTGGCGATCTTTCACGTCTTTTGAACACATTCCGGCTTTGTGGCAGCAGCGCCACTAAGCTGTTATCTATGTCAAGCGTTCCATCCCTTCTGATTCTATTCAACTCCTTGAAGGCGGCTCCCAGACCCTTGTGGGAACCAAAGTAATTTTGCAGGCTAGGAAGTCATTTTTTCTTCTTAACTTATACAACCCCCCCCCCCCCTTCTTTTGCTGCAGTCAATGAGATTCATGATTGGCTAAAATTACATTATTCTCAACAGATGCCAATGTTTCTCTGCATGGACGCCAACCTCCACCATCGCCATTGGAATCCCCCAGGCTGTAGGAAGACTGAACCCAAAGCCGTGTCCCTGCTAAGTTTCCTTTCTTCTTTTGGCTTCCGATTGGCCTCCCCAAAAGCTGTCCCCACTTTTTTCTCCTCTAAAGGCAGGGGCTCTAACATTGAACTGATTTGGGCTAACTTCCTAGGCTCCAAAATTGTGAAGAGTGTTCAGATCTCAAAAAATAACTTTGGTTCAGACCACCAAGCTCTCCTCCTCCAGTTATCAACCCAACGTCCTGTCCCAACCTACCACTGGCGACTACCAAACTGGCAGTCGCTCTTGGCGGCTTGCCTGCCCCCCATCTAGCTAAGTTCCAGTCTATGGACGATAGTGATATCAATGAACTGAACACGCACATGGTGCTGCTGACATCTTTACTCGTTTCCACCCAGGAATCCCTAGGCCGTAGAGTGCGCTCTGACTCATCCAAATCCAAATCATGGTGGTGCAAGGAGACGTTGGGCCCGGTATTGAATATCCGCAATCGGGCGCGATGGTGGATGATCTTGGCTAAGTCCCCTGACTCCATTACCTGTTACAAAGAGTGGAATACCTATTTTCTAACTCTAGTTTCCTCTCTTAAGCAACATCATTGGAGGACGCTTTTTGAACAGGTTGGCTTGTGGAGCGGGACTCCCCTTAAAGGGCCCTCACGGAGTCATCATCCATGACAAAGATAAAAAGGCTGAGCTTCTCTTTAACGGGAAATCCGTATCAGGAGTGCCCATTAACCTTACTGACGTTCCTTTAGACCTCAATTGCAGGTTTGTCAACTACCCAGAGGTGTCCCCTAAGGAGGTGCAGTCGGCCATGGATTGTTTACGCCCCAAAAAGGCGGCAGGGATTGATGGCATTGCCAAAGAAACGCTTAAGTCACTTTCCTTGGCTTTGATAAATCCCTTAACAAGGATTTACAACACTATTCTAATCAGAAGTGTTTCTGTTACAGCCATCATCCGCGAACATGGTAAACCAGACTATACAAATCCAGGAGCCTACTGACCCATTGCTCTCCTCAGCACCATGGGTAAACTGTTTGAGCTGATCATTGCTAGGCGGTTGACTGCCTGGGCAGAGACTTCAGGAGTTCTGGCAGACAGGCACTTTGGCGGAAGGAAGGGATTGGGCACCAAGGATGCTCTCTTTGCCTTGGAGCACTGGACCAAAGCTGCTGGCCTCTTCCTGGATGTCAAATCTGCCTATCCCTCCGTCCATCCGTCAAGACTGATACATTACCTCTTTCACAAGAAATGCCCTACTTACTTGACCCTCATCATTGCAGATTTCTTACGAGGTTGTTCAACAACCATTTTACTGGATGATTTTGTTTCTAAGTCGTTCAACGTGGATATAGGACTCCCGCAAGGCTCCCCTCTTTCTGTCATTCTATATATCTTATACAATAATTCCTTACTCATTCCTTGTTTCTCTATACTGTCTGAAAGAGTCTCAATCGGCTAACTTGATGATGTTGTTCATCTTGTTTCCTCCTCATCGGCATTGGCGGCTAGGGATTCCCTTATTGAAGAAGGGAAGAGATCACTCTGTTGGGGTGATACCCATGGAGCTATCTTTGACCAAGCCAAAGCACAATTCTTGTGGCTCACTAAAAGGAATCCCCCCGAAGGGAACCTCCCTTTTGGCAATCAGCAGTTGAATCCGGCGACAGAAGTGAAGTGGCTGGGAATTTGGATAGACAGAAAACTCCTGTTCAACAGAAACTTTCGCGAACTTGAGGCCAAAGCCACCAGAACTGTCAATCAACTGAAGATATTTGGAACCTCAAGGTGGGGAGCTCAAGAAAGCAATCAGGCGCGCATGGTCAAATGTGTATTGGTCCCTCGCCTAACCTATGGGGCATCCATGTGGGCTACGCAGGCCAACAAAGGGAAGGTTGAGGCTCTTGCCAGAAAAGTCAATTGTCTTAGCAGCCTCTTCACCTTGGGCGTTTTCAGATCTACAGAAACTTCTTTTATTCAAGACAGGTCGGCTTCACCAACCTTATTAAACGACATTCTGAGAACCTGTTTTTCCTTCTTCTTCAGAAAACTAATATTTATCAAGGCTAACAACTGCATTCACTCAATTATTTTGGCCAGCAGGTTGGACTCCTTTGTCTGTTTCCCATACTCAGCAAAATCAGGACTGGCCGCGGTTGCAATCTACTCCGCCATGAATCTCAACCCCGAGACAATCAGGCTCCATTACAATTTTGCACATAACCCACGAGTCCAGCTCAAATACCTCAATGAGGGTCTGTCTAAAGAGCTGGAAGTGGATTCTGTTAAGTCTATAGTTTCTTCTCAGGCAGGGGACCCTGGGTCCCTTTTGATTTTCAGTGATGGTTCCTTTCACCCGGAAAAAGGAGGAGCAGGTGCAGCCGTTTGCCCTGAGCCGAATCTTTTTCATGCCTACTCGCTGGGTGATTCCACAGTAGTGTCCAATCATGAATGTGAGGCAGTTGGCGTTCTGGCGGCGGTTGAAATGGCAGGAGAGATTAGCAGGGACCCACCCCATGTTTTTTGTGATCTCTTTGTCTTTGTGGACAACCAAGGAGTCATCAGCCGCGCAAAATCACCAGGGATCCCTAAACCAGGTCAACAGCTGTTTGACATGATTTCCTCGGCCCTGGATTCATTGAGACACTTTGTGTTGAATCTACGTCTCAGCTCCTTCTTCATTCGTGACACAAGTGTGAAACCACACTGTAATTTTCACTCATAACCTAACTCAAAAAGTACCGGTCACTCCTCTCCTCTTTCTTCACTTCACTCATCACTCGTCCATCTTGAAGTCACTCATCAAATCATCAAAGATCAACTCAACTCAAGAAACTCCTGAAGAAGCTTTAGCATTGGCAAGCCTTCAATAGCTTCCAACTTGGTGAGAAATGCAACCACCGCATTTCACTCTTTCATACAATCTCATTGCTAACTCCTGTTCATATTTTTCTCAGTCTCTTCCTAGTCTTTGATCCTGTTCATCTCATACAAAAACATCATTACTCACTTTAGACCTAAATTATCTAGGGTTTGTTTCTCACTCATTGCTTCTCTAAAAATCTCGACTCACTAATGTTTCTTCGCTAATCTTTTCAGTTCATCTGCAAGCTTAGGCCCCGTTTGGCGGCAGTGATATTATATAATAATGACCCCTTTTGTATATCCGGGCCTCACAGAGGCCCATATTGTATCACACGCACGTTTGGCAGCTTCCAAAAGTTGTGATGTACATCACAGCTTTTGGCATCACTGCTCATAACCCCCGCCAAATCCGAAATACTACCCCTGGGGGTGTATTTGGAGTTATATCCGTAGTCCCCCTCTCAACAGAAAATTACATACACATATCAATCAACTTCAACACTTCTCGACTTCAACACTTCTCGACTTCAACACTTTCCAACACAACCTCAATGCCACCATTCAACCCCTCCATGGCAACCACTCCATTCTCCTCTATCTGGTCCGAGTCTCATAGATCCACCCTCACCGACGTTGATATGGAGGAAGACCCAACTCAAAGTCAGCCACCGCAAAGCCTCACCCCTGAGACCACAGCAAGTCCTCGCAAACCATCCAAAGTATTTTGGACATCCAAGATGGAGCGTGCAGCTCTTGAGCTCTATGTCCAGGCAGTTCGCAAGGGTAAACGATCCGACAACGGCTTCAAGCCCGAGACTCATCGAGCGATTGCAGCAACCTTACAGTTGAAGTTCCCAACGGTTGATTTGGACGAGAAAAAAGTGAAGTCCAAATTTAATCAGGTAAATCATATTTTCTTTCAATAATTAATTTAAATTACTGATCCATCCATCCTTTTCTGATTCATTCCAGGGATTGAAAAAAGATTACGACATCTTTCTGGAATTGAAGAACCAGAGTGGGTTTGGATGGAATGAAGAGAGCTGCGAGGTCACAGCTCCAGAGCAGGTTTGGAACCATTATATCATGGTAAGCTCGGTAGCATCAGATGATCTTTTATCAAATCTGATTGCTATGTATGTTTCATTACACAGTCTCACCCACATGCCAAGAATTTCAAGGGCAAACCATTCCCGGAATGGTTCTTACTAGTCGAGATTTTTGAAAAGGTTGTTGCAACCGGTGCAAATCAAATCTCGTCACTCTCAATTAATACTCTTAGCCAAATCAGCAGTGAAATTGCTCCAAGCATTGGGTCTCAGCTCACTCAGCAAAGTGAAAGCCAGCAGTCTGCCGAAACCTCTCAATCAGAAGCTTCAGCATCACCACGGGTCCATCGTTTGGCAGGAAGAATTTCGACTGGTTCTCAAATCGCTGGTGCTTTGAAGGACTTGATTGCATTAAATCAGCCTGGATTGAAGCAAACTCAAGGTGCGATGGCCATGAAATTTTTTCAAGAAAACGATGCCGGTGATTTTGATGATTACCAACAACTCGCAATCTTCAATTTATTCTACTCCAAACGTCGTGCTGCTCTTTACATGTCAATTCAGCAAAAAGATTTACGAATCTCTTGGCTTGAAAACTTACTCGCAAATAGCCCAATGTAGCTTGTTGTAGTCCTTATATCTAGTGAATGCTCCAACCAAAACTCCAATTTGTATTTAGTTCTAATCGGCTGCTTTTCCTCACTGAAATCAATACCAACATTCCTCTTCCTGCCCAGTCATCTGCCACAAGCAAAACGTTTGACGTGACTTTCAGTTTCCTCAAACCTGGTTCACCTCAACAAATCGCACAAGCCACTCATCAATCTTGAACTGATAGGTTTATATTGTTAATGGTTATCTCGTGTATTTCTAACAAAACTTGAAATACTTAGATAGACATATTGAAAATATGTTTATTCACAAAAAATGAGTTGAAAGGAAGCATGTCGTAATCCATAATTAATTCAACTTCATAGAAGCATGTCGTAATCCATAATGAATTCAAGTTCATCTCGCAACCCATGTACCCCTACAATTGATGAGCATCACCTCTGTATTGAAAACAACACCTCTCATCTATATTTGTATGTTATTCCGCCTCTTTCTAGAAAACAATAATCAATGCACTATTGTAAGAGTTCAAATGACCTACTCAATAGACGACTTATTTTAGATAGAAGGAAACAGTATGAAGAAGACAGGTTGGGAATAGATTGGGCGGCTGTTTTCTTATAAGCCAGGAACTTGTCGCGCGTCAGTAAAAACACCGTCTGTCGGAATTTGATGAAGCTTAGAGCTGAGACTTTTAGCAATGAGTGTGTTATGTTTTTCGCGATCAGACGATTCAATCTGAACTTTCTGAAGATAATCGACGATATGTAGAGCAACCAAATCAATGGGGTCGGCCACGTCCTCTCCTCCTGGTTAGTGGACCTCTGGGGCGGTGAGATACTGTCCTTCCTCGAGTTGAATTGTATGATACATAGTCCTTCCACATGGCCTCGGCAAGCTCATCCCTCCAGGCCAAGTCTTCCATGCAATCTTCTGACATTCGTTCGCTTTCATCTGGCATTTCAAGACTGTTGGATTCACCAGGCCTCTCTGGAAAATCATCTATGTGTGTTAGTCCATCTCTCATGATGTGATTGTGAATCACAGCCAAGCAAATTACTAGTTGTCCTTGTATTGGCACCGCATACTCGAGTGGTTTGGTGAGGATTGGAAACCTACGTTTGAAGATTCCAAAGATCCGTTCAATGGCATTACGTAACATTGCGTGTCGAAGGTTGAAAAGTTCTTCGCGATTTTCTGGCCTAAAAATGATAGTCAGAAAGCTGTTCAAAATTTGGTTACAAGAAAAAATACACACCTGTTGGCTGCTGAGATTTGTTCTCGCAGATGATATCTGATCCCCCTATAAGGCACAAGTAAGCCCCTGGCTAACCCATATCCTGCATCAGCTAGGTAAAACGAGCCCATGGGTATCTTGAAATCGTCCGCCTTTGCAGATGCTAACACTCGGCCATCATGCGCCGATCCTTCCCAGCCAATGCGAACATAGGTAAAACATAGGTTGAAGTCGCATACTCCCAGTACGTTTTGCGATAGAAAACCCTTCCAATTGCAATAGGCGACTGGGTTATCTGATAATGGGACATGAGCCGGTATGTGGACACCGTCTAGTGCGCCAATGCAATTTGAAAAATATGGCATGAATTTCGCATTCTGTTCAATAGTCGGATGGATACAATTGGTCGGCGGTTCCTTAATATAATCCGAGCTCAAGGCCAGAAGGCACTTGATGATGTAGTGAAAAACTCTTAAGCATAAAATCAGCTTTTGAGTGAGTTAAATGAAAGAGATAGATAAGAAGACATGAAACACTTACCTCAAGATAGTTTCACCACTGTGCTGGAACCGATCCATTGTGTTTCGGTTGCTAGCACAGTGCCCAACAATGTAAAGGAAGATAGCTAGCTGTTCTTCTAATGGTAATGCTCTTGAGGCTGGTTGAACTTTTGTTTTAGTTATTTCTTGGCAGAGCTTCAAGAAAACCAATTTATTCATCCGCATCATATCAACAAATCGACGCTCGTTCCCGCGGAGTAGTTCAGAAAAATACCTATCGCCTGTCAGGACCGAAGTATTGTATGGGTTCTTGATAGCGTGGAGAAGATGGTACAGGGTCATTAGTACCATCACCAACAACGTAACTTGAATTCGACCATCATGAGTTGGTGTTTGATTTGAACAAGAAGTGATTGTGGACTGGGTGCTGGATCTTGAAGATTCTGATTTGTCTTCAGAGTGACTGCTGTCATGTTCTTCTTCAGTTTCGGACTGAGGGATGACACTTGCTGTCATTTCGGTGGTGCTTCGCCAAACGGTTCGTGGGGGTTATGTGTGATCTGTATGACCCGACTACTTGTAGCCAAACAGTCGAGTCATATACAAAAAAATCAAAAAATCGAGTTATACACATTACCTTATGTAAGCGGGCGACATTATATAATATCACTGCCGCCAAACGGGGCCTTAGTCTTGTCTCTATCATCTTAAAACTTATATTAGATACTACATCAATTCAGAAGGGTTTGTTTCTTGTTATCTTTTCTCTCAAAAATCTTCTTTAGTCTAATCCTTTTGTTTTCTAGTTTCTGGTCTTTTTTGTTATCAAGCAATTAAAAAACATTCATAGGTTCTTTACTTTGAACGCATCACTTTTGTGTGGTGTCCGGGCCATAGAGATCTCTTGGGAAATGAGCTGGCGGATCAACTTGCCAAAGATGCTCTGCTGAGCCCCAGCACTCCAATCGTCCCAGTCAAGGGAAATTTCCACAAGATTGCACTTTGGGCGGTGAATCTTGTGAAATTGCCAAGTTGCAAAAAGGACCTGTCGGATCTCCCCATTTTCTTTTCCTCTCTGATCAATCAGCTGGCCTCAGGCCATTGCTCACTTTACAACTTTCTTTTCCGCATCCAGAGACGTCACGATCCTCTCTGCTCGGTCTGCAGAGTTTGGGAGACTGTCACTCACCTGATGAATTACTGCCCCAGATTCAAAATTCAGCGGGCTGAACTCTGAAGGCAACTCAGAAGGGCTAGGGTGGTTTTCAAGTCGGATGGACTTGACAAGACCCTTTGAAATAGAAAGGCGGACTGATCATTGGCAATCTTTTTGGAAACAGCCAGTTGTTTCCCTATTCATCTTGAGAATTAGTTACCACGCTTGTTCATGCTTTCCTCAGTTGTATCTCAGATTGTCTCACCTTTCTCTTTTCTCTTCATTCATTCTTTTCTTTTCTCTAAGTGTTAAAATCCCTGACCTCTCATCACAACATTAGCTTACGAGTAGTTTTGTTATACTTTCTTCACTTTGTATTTACTTTATTGATGTGTCTCAGATTCATAGTGTGCAATGCCATAGGCCAAAATTCACTATAAAAAATAAAAAAAATGTGGATTTGGTTATTTGATACCCCCTAATCATAAGACTCTCTTTTTTTTTTGTATTTATTTATTTATATTTCATATCTTGATTAATTAATGATGTCTACATCATCTTGATCATCAACAACAACACAACAAATCTCTAAAAAAAACACCCTCCTAGATGATCAACCTCAACCATCAAACTAACCAAATCTGTATCTTTCAGTAATATACAAAAGAAAAACTTAACCAACAAAAAGAAGAAGAAAAAATGGCATTATGTGTGTGTATATATTTATATGTACATTGAGACACGTGCGGGTGGGTTGTATGATGATGATTATATATATTCTGCATCTTACTAATATTCAAATAGAAAAAAAAGGAAGAAAAAAAAAAAAAAAAAAGAGAAAAATCAAAAAATTACAAATCAACTTAAAAGGAAAGAAGAAAACAAGAGCTAGCTGATGATGATGATAATAAGTTGCTAAAGAAAACATCGATCACCAAAAAAAGACAACAAAGACAAAAAAGACAAAAAAGACAGTTAGACGGCCAGGACCTGAAGTCCAGCGACCCATTCATCATTCAAAACTTCGTCGATTTGGACCCTACCTTCTGGCTCAGGTTTGAGCATTTTCTTAATGATCTTCCGCGAGTCTTTGATAAGATTAATGAGAGGAGTAGGGGTGAGAGAGGATTCGTAAGATTCGAAGAAGCTCATAAAGCTCGGATCGCTCTTCTTGGCCACTCTCCACGGAAGCTCTTGGATACAACAACAGTAGTAGACTATTCCACATGACCAAACGTCCACCAATCGTGCATCATACTCTTTCCTCTCAAAGATTTCCTTGGCTATAAACAAACCCCCAAAGTTGTTTTTTCCCCCCTAAAGTTAGCGTCTAGTTAGGTTTCTCATCTCGACTGTAAAAATCGAGAGCTTACGAAGGTACGGCTCAGAGCCACAAAGCCCTTTACTGAGATGGGTAGTTTTTTCCCAACACATCCGAAAGACGTCAGAAACCCCAAAGTCGGTAATCTTGATCCTACCCTTACCATCGAGGAGCAAGTTCTCGGGTTTAATATCCCGATGGGCCACGCCCATCTGATGAAGGTAAGCGATCCCGTTGAGGATCTGTTTAAAGTACGAGTTGATCTCAGGTTGTTTCATCGATCCCCGTTTGATGGCCGCATATAGATCCCCTCCTGGACAGTACTCCATCACTTCACACCAATGCTGGTTCTCATCTTGGACAAGATCAACTGTTTCGACAATGTTCTCGTGATGCCTGTTAGATAAAAAAAAAACCAAGATTAAATACCCAAGGCCGGCATATCTTGATGATAAGAACGAGGTGTGACACATACAGGGTTGACGAGATACAAAATTCACTAGTCAGCTTCTTGACATACTCCTTCTCGCTCTCGTTCTTTCTCCGTTTACGGAACTCTTTAACCGCATAGAGTTTGTCGGTCCCTCGATCCCACTTGTGGGCGAGACGGACGACGGCGGTAGCCCCTTTGCCGATAGCAGCCTTCTCGCAGACGCCATACTTCTTGAGTAAGGAAGTTGTAGCTTGGCTTCCGGCACGACTCCTGTTCTCACCATCCTCGCTCTTACCGTCTTCGCTGCGTCCCCCCTTGGAAGAAGAAGGTTTCCGACCAAGTTTACCACCAACCATGTCTCTAAGCTTGGACGAGCCCGCAAAGGTCCTCTCTTCCCCACTCCGTTCACTCGTAGCTTTATGCTTGCCGTCGAGGTGTGTGGAATCCAGGGAGCCTTGTAGAGCCATGAGTCGAGCTGAGATGTTCTCGGGGGGATGAAGAGCTGCAGGACTACTAGGATCGCTGGGGTTGGGTACTTTGCTGCTCGGCTTGCGACTCACTTTGCCGTTAACGGTTGGGCCGGATTCGCTCTCGTTCCCACTACCTTCGGTACTAGTGCTTCCACCGTTGCCAACCGATCTAATATCACTACGACGGTCGAACAGCTTGCCAAAGACGCTCTTCTTTTCAGTTAGCACAGGCGGTTTGGGTGGGGGTGGGTTGTGGAAGGTATCAATAAGAGAGGGGGGCGGTTTAGGTGGGGTTGGGTTGACGGGCATGTCGACAAGACAGGGAGAGGCTTTAGGAGTGGGAGAGGGTGGATTGGAGGTCATGTCGATGAGGCAGGGGACGCCGAAGCGAGTTGAGCAGATTGGCAGGCTGAGTAGATGTTGGGTTGTGGTGTGAGTTTTCAGGTAGGGGACCGAGCCCAGCGAGCGAAGGGGGTGATGGGCCGAGGAGAGTGCTGGTAGGGATGGATGTTTTGTTGGCTGACGATGGCTGGGAATAGTGAACCCAGTGTTGATAGAGAATATTTAGATCCCATCAGATCACATCATACAGACCAGTCAGGAAGATGATAGATCAACAACGACCCAGCCAAGACGAACGACAGAAGAAGAAGAAGCACGTTTATCAGCCCTGAGATGAACACAAAGACCAGACTATGATCAATGACTATCACTGCTTGGAGGGTTCCAGAGGTCAAGTGGAACATGGCAGGGTCTACCAATTAGATTCTCATGTAAAGGAGATTGGGCCAGTGGATATGATGACCATTCTTGTGGGTTTTGTGGGAAGGGAGAGAGAGTCAAGGGGAAAGATGAAAAAAAAAAAAAAATGAGAAACTTACGTGAAAGTTGAAGGAGTAGGTGGGTCGAACCAAATAAAGGATTGCTTACTGTTCAAGCTCTGGTTAAGGTTGGTAGAGGTAGGAGGAGGTTGAGGAGGGTTATTGTCGGTACAACTGGTGATGATAGTCGGACTGAGGCTGGACCTATTAGTATGATGATGTCTGTCGTCGAAGGGTCTATCTGATCGAGGAGAGGTTGAGGAAGGTATGGAGTTGATATGATGTTGTTGAGCTCGGTTTGTTAGAGGTTGTTGGTTAGAGGTTGTAGGAGGTAAGATGACTGATGTTGGTCGACGTTGGTTTTGGATCCATTGACGGAAAGACTTGATGGAAAGTTTGTGGGACAACTTGGGTCGACGGAGGCTGGGACTACCCGTCTCCGGCGCAAGGATCCGCACAGCCGGTGTGGGACGGATCGACGGACTGGGTGTCCGAGGCTCATCCGCAGTCTTGTTGGTCTCACTCCGAGAGCTGGTCGTAAGATATCCGACCTCCTGATCAACCCCCATCTTGATCAAACCCTCTGTCTCCAGCCTTGGTAAGATCATCTCCCGTTTAACTCGTCCCCGGTCTCCATACCCATCCCGGAGTCCTAGGGTTGATTTGGCGAGCCGCATCCTAAATCGATGAGGGTGAATCAAGTACGAGATGATAAGTGGTTGATTTAGAGAGTAATATAAAGAGAATCACTTGTGTGATAAGCAAGGGATTCCTATCAGGACGAAATCTCTCGAGAGATACGGTCAGCGAGGACAGTTGGAAGGTTAATTAAAGTCTGAACAGAGTCGAGGAGGAAATTCCGAAAAGGAAAGAGAAGAAGAAAAAATCTTCCCCGTTCCTTGGGGGATTTTTTTGAGGATTATCTAATAGATTGGATCCCAGTATACACTCTCTCGGGTTTACATTCCAGCCGGGATGCCACACAGCAGTTTGGAAGAATATCAGTTATGACTGCAAGAAGGATGATGTAGGAGTCAAGCTTGGGTGTTGGTTTGTTTGTATGGATAGGCCAAAGAGGGGGCGGAGGAGAGAGAGGCAGGCTGTGTGTGTTTGTTTGTTTGTTTCTTGCCTCAAATGAGACCTTTATCATCGATCTCCCTTATTTTGAACCCCAAGTACCACCCCCTGGGTCTTGGCAGACAGGTAGCTGATCCCTTGAATTGGGCTTGAGAATCTTTGGATGTCAGAACACACCGATCAGAATGAGGGAGGAGGGGAGGAGGGGGGGTGGATTGAGATCAGAAGAACCGAAAAAGGCAGGAGAGCCAAGCGATAGTTCGTCTGAGGCCCAAAGCTATCGTCAAGGCTCGGTTGGAGGCCATCGAATGATTACAAACAGTAACACAGGATGATGATGATAGTCATATTCTGATTGGATCTCGACTTCCCAACTGGAGGGGAAGAGTAAGAATGATACAGAGATGGGTTCTGAGGTGGTTGTTATTGTTTTGTTTTTTTTCTCCCTCAGGATTTATAGCCAAGGCCGAGGGTTTCTGGGGATGATGAACCGAGTTAAGCGGTAAAATAAATAAATACTTAAAAAAATGAGAATTCTTTCCGAGATCTATAATATACACCCGGCCATCTCCCCCAAGAGAAGGGTGTACAACAATTTAGCACTATCATTCATCCCCATGCCTCGATCAGAGCCAGAGACACACACACACATAGCATATCGCCCACACAGGCATAGGTGTTTTTTCAAGGCGGATTAAAGATGCAGATGATAGCTCGAAATCTGGGAAAAGGAAAGATGAGAGAGAGTGAGGTAGACAGACTCACTATAGATTGGCTTGGGGAGGGTTTAAATCGAATTTTAAAAGATAAGTGTTGGCTAGTAATATAACAATCACATCCACTTCCTGTGAATCAACTAATCTGGATTGGATGGGCTTGACCTGAAGCGTATAAGGTAAGTCGACTCAAGATTTCTTGCCAAAAGGTTTGGTGATGGTTGATGAGAAGAAGAAGATAGATAACTCTTGGTAATCTACAACCGAGCTGGAATCAACTTGGATAGGGTACGCCAAGAGGATACTAGCCGAGTTTGCGCGCGTGGCAAGAAGTTTGAATATATTATAAATAGTTTTTTTTTTTTTTTTTTTTTTGATGGAGAGAAGAAAGATATGTACAAGAATAGTTTTATTTATTTATTTATTTTACTAGTGCCCTGCAACTAGAATGAGATATAATAGCAATTGGCTAAGGGGGTGGTACTCACTCACTCCGTAGGATATCATCCCATCATAATATATAGCTTATCTTGGCCAGTGAGCCATCGAGATAGGCAAGAATTGCTTCAAGAGCTGTAACGATCAGCTGAGATGACGATATGTACCTAAACTGGCTATTGTCGGGTCTTAAAATCTGTAAGAAATATTATAAAAATAACAACTCATCGTAGCCGTCGTGTACCAGATCCTACATCATTTTACCTCGCCGCCAATCCATAACGTGTTTGATGAGTTGATAGCTGGGGGTATTTTAAACATCTAAATATTTGTCTATCCGACACCTGAGAGAATACCCCCAGATAGACTTAACTGATAGGCTTTAAAACTTACCAATACTCCTGCTCGGTCATACATATTTATATAACACTCACATCATATATCACATCAAACATGTTTTCTATCATCTACAGCCGAGCTCACTCAACCATCCCTCCCAAAACAAAAAAAAAAATAGACTTCTCTTGGCAATCGATGCCCATCCCGTCTGACGTAACGTATGTAGCTCATCTATTTAAAGACATAAATAAATAACTCGCGAGGAAGTTCGGCTAGGTTGTCATACAGTCCCAATCGATTGGAACATAAAGATTTATATAAACCATCTGACTATTAACACAGTAACACTCGTTCAGATTAAAACTCTCTAAAAACTAAAGATTATTATCATCTGGTTAAAAAGAAAAACTCTCCTTAGTGAAAAATATCATTATTAGAATTGATCCCTAAGTCATCCACTATAAAAGAACTACAACCACAACACCCACTAAGGGTCTGGTCCATAACAGAAAAAGAAGAAGAAGAAAAACTTTTTTTTGGGGGGCCAAATTACACTTTCTTCTGATAGTACCGTCACACCAAGATCATCGAGTGAAACAGGCCTTTCAGCACTGAATTTCACTGATAAGCTCCTGTAAACACTAGAGCTGAAACTCAACAAGGATATGGTTTATATTTGGTTGTCAACTAGGGAGCCCTAGAATCAGAGCTATGACAGACTTTATAAGTATAGAGTCAAGAAGTAAAACTAAACTAGATCTCTCTCTCTATATATAAATATATAGAGAGCTTTTTTCAAGCATTAAATCACTGACAAACTTGCCCCTAATCCAATCCCATCACCAGAGAAAACATAACCCAAGGGGTGACAGGTGTTGTAGCACAGAGTAACCCCAGTTACGGGATTACTCATTACTACTGTGTAACATGTAAATACATAAACTCAACTAAGCTATGACTTTTCTACTTTACTAAAAATAAATTTTAATAATCCACATACTGTACATCATGAAATTATTACCGCACTAGTGTTTTGCTTCCAAGATCTTTTGTACACTTTGAGAATTTCCAACCCAGGGAAAAAGTGGGATAGAAGCTTTGAGAATGGCTAGGGTGCTGAGTAATTTGATTACCTGAGAAGATGAAGTCTTTTGAAAATGGTTTATTTGATAGGTTGGGGCACTTATTAGAATGATGATCTGGTGAGCAGGATTTCCAGAACAGTCATAGTTTGGCAGCCAGACCTTTAATTTCACCCTCCAGAACTGAAGCCTGATTGACCAAGCCAGCTTCAAAATCTTTTATTGTTCCCAGAACAGGTCAAAGAAAGATTTTCAAATTGGCATCATATCCTGTTTAATATTGTGAGAAATCCTTTGGGATGGGGGCAGTTCTGCAAGGGGAAAAAAGCAGTTATAGTATTTAAGTTATGTATCAATCTATTGAAACTTTTTAAGGTGGATTGAAATGCATTCCCCTATATTTAATACAAGAGTTACCCCCAACAATTATTATTTATTTTTGTGGCCAATAAATTTCTTTTCATTTGTTTCAAGAGAAATATTTCTGTAGTAATCTCTTATCAGACAAATGATCAAATTTCAACTAAAGGGAATTAGTAATGAGAGTAATGAGTGTGATTATGGGATTAGGGAAGTAGATAGTGGGTGGATTGATACATAGGGGGTTTTTTTTGAATTGAATACAAGTTTCTTTTGGAATTGATTAAAAAAGTTTTTACATGTGTATGATTTGTTCTTGTTTTATTTTTAGGTGCAGTCTTCAGCAAAGGAGTACAAGAATTTTTTGGTATAATGTGAAACATTCAAAGTTTCTTACCCTCTTTGTTAATCTTTAGCTAAAAGAGCAAAAAAATTCCTTTAATCCCTTTGTTTATTTTGAAATGATATGAAAGACTTTTTGTTGTGGGTCACCTGATTAAGATCACACTGCTATATGAATGGGTAATTTATTTAGTTTCTGGCTAGATGGGAGTGGTGTAAATGCCTGCCCTCCTTTTTCTGAAGAGGGGGTGGCAGCCTCCTTGTATAGTAAAATATGAGGGATTTTTGCTGGTGTAACATCTGATTGATTTATTTATGCTGGTGGGGTATCTTGTTCTACACTTGCTGTATGCATGGAGTGCATAAATTGAGCTATTTATTCTGGTGTTTTCTCTAATCTTGCACTGCCTCATGCATGGAGTGCATAAATTCAGCTATTTCTGCTGGTGAAGTTATATAATTAGGCTGTGCCACAGAGCATGTGCATTTTCTTGTGACTGAATACTGGCTGCATATATTAAACTAATTTATGCAGGTTTTTCATGTGACCAGACACTTAACTATGTACTACTTCTATATATATTATGTACTTTATATTGTTTACTATAATTCTTCCTAATGATATATCTTTTGATTTAGCTGTGAAATCCTTAAAGCTTGAATGGGTGACTAGAAATTAAATCAACCCCAGAACCCAAATATTCAATAATGTAGCTGATTTCATAGCTCCTGATAGCTGATGAGAGCATATTACACTGACTGATACTTGAAACAGGATTTGAAATACCACAAGGTGTAACAAGCTCAGCATAAATTGTTGGTGCTCAAGGAAACAACACACAGGTGAGCAGCTTGAGTGGGCTTTGTAGATGGGCAACCTTTGTGGCTTGAAGAAACACATGAGGATTGCTGAGCCCTGTCACTGAGAGTGTAGCAGCACATACAAACACAATTGCCAAATAAGAGCATCCACCACCATCTCTGTAAAGTGGCTTGGTAACCCAACTTTACAGAGACAAAGCCCCCGCGCACCACCCTTGTGACCTCTTTAGCCCTCTTTAACTGAGGAATCTTTAAGATTCTCCTTAGAGGTCTCTAACAAGCTTGGTAAGGTAAGTCCTCTGTTCCCACGATTAAATCCTTGACCCCCCCGTATAGCCCTGCTTACCAAGCAACATGGAGAGTCCCCAAGGGTGGGGACACTTGGTTAGCCAGCTGCAGAGCCCCCCTACAGAGTCACAAGGGCGTGGTTTCTTGGTAGGGTAACCATTGCGCTTGCTAACCCCTCCGCAGTTGCGGAAAAGCCAGTGGGACAATGGTGGATGCTCTAACACATGTACTTTTCTAAGAGTTATTCTGCAAGAAACTTGGTTTTTTTTTGATTGTTCCTTCTGCCTGGAAGATTTAATACTCTGTATCTCTTCCATTCCTGACCAGAAACAGACAAAGGTAGTTGAGATTTCACCATATCTTAGGCTTGAGAGAGGGGCTTGGATTGGACCAAGGAGCTAATAATTAGAAAAGGCTCTGACTTCATGATTAATTTCATATGCAAGGAGCAGGTTTAAATACTAACAACTAGAGAGCCCCCTTGCAAGATCCAAAGGGGCCGGCCTGCAAATGACTAAAGCATAGTAAACAAAGATACAGGGACAGGACATGGCCACATGGCCAGAAAGGACAGGAAATAGACCACTTGGGCTGACGGACCAGGAGACAATAAGACCACATGGCCTGACAGGATACCACTTGGTCAAACAGGAAGGATGGGACCACTTGGTCAAAGAGGGGGGATAGAGATGCCAGAATTCTGACAAAGGTAACAACAGAGAAACATTCGGATGAGAAAATACACAAAGTTGAAAAGAAATTTTGCAATTTCTTTGCAAACCGGCATTGTGCAAGAATAAACGCCATGATCAATGATAAGCGTTGCTCATCCCTCGGCCTGGGTTTGTACATGCTTTTCTCCCATGACATTCGTCAAGTAACCTACAGGTAAAAAAAATTCCTTCGGGAAAGTGCATTGTGCTTTTTAAGTTTTGGTCTCGTTGAGGATATGTTCAGGATGTTCAGGGGCGGTCCACAAGTCTGGCTCCATATGGACCGGGCCGTCGACACATTTAATACATCAACGGCCGAGCGGGACGACAAGAGCGACCGGTTCGACTGGTGTTTTGTAACGCCAGTTACATCTCATACCTTGCGACTCCTTGATTGCCCAAATCCGGTTGTCAGTCGAAAGCCAAGATGCTGCGCAGAGACAAATGACAAACCGACACATTCGCTTGGAGGAAATTCGATTCACTTCGAAGGGTGTCTCCATGATTCAGCACCATCCCCAATAGTGTTATTGAATGCAGCGGCTTTCGCCTTGGAATCTTTCTCCTGAGCCCGTTGGGCCATGATGTTTGATCTGCGCTCAGGATCGCAAAGGACTCTCTACATTTGGCTCGAATGTGCCCACTTGAAAAGCATCACTTCTCTAATGTCGCGCTAACTGCATTCGCCAGATCTTTCCTCCATCGCCTGCTTTGCTGACTACCGCAATGGATTGCTTTCGAAGGAACGAATGATGGGTATAAGAGCAGACTACTGCGTGTCCCCCTGACCTATCAATCACCCACCCTAATTCAAACCTCACTGAAAAACCAATCCCAAGCCTTCAACAACCAGTAAAAACCACTCCCTTCGTGCGCCATAACCCCTGCCAGGCTTCCTCACCCAAACCCCTACAGCTGCCCTCTCCATCCACACGAAGAATTGGGTCAAAATTTGCAATGCTTGTCATAACTGCACTGCTTGTGGCCCTAAACCTTTTCTCAGGTGCTGACACCTTGGTCGTCCGTGCCGAATCAAAGCCTACTATTTCAGTCTACTACCCCGTAAGTTGGCTCAGCGTGCTCCATATTGAGCCTGATGAATGACAAAAGAACAAGGCATGGATCGGCTGCCTACCTACATTTTTTGCTGATCAAAATTGCTTTCAATCCAGGGATACCATTCCGCTTTGTTGCCCCCTGAGAGAATCCCATGGGACCTCTATACCCACCTTGATTACTTCGTTGCCACCACTGGCAGTGAAGCCAGCGAGGATTTGAAGATTGAGAATGAAGAAAACCTCAAGGCCGTTGTTTCTGGTGCCAAATCCCATGGAGTTTCCGTTTCGCTCACTGTTGGTGGATGGACCGGAAGTAAGTATTTCAGCAAGTTGGTTGCCGACGAAGACAGTCGCAAAACCTTTGCGCAAGCCTTCTTGCGCGCCGTCAAAAAGTATGACTTTGACGGGGTTGATATCGATTGGGAGTACCCCAACGTCCCAGGGAATGATGGCAACATCCTCTCAAAGGATGACTCGGCCAACTACTTGAAGTTCCTGCAGACACTTCGCCAAGTTTTGGGTCCCAAGGCCCGGATTTCTGCAGCTGTCTCCGTGCATGGTTTTATGGGTGCAGACGATAATTATCTGACTGACCACAAGGCTTATGCTGAGGTTCTCGACTTTATCACCATCATGGCATATGACCTCTACAGCCCTTCCTCCAGCGAACTCGTCGGTCCAAACGCCCCATTGTTTGACACTTGTAATGATCCTTCCGCCAAATTCTCGGTGGAGCGAGCAATCAAGACATGGACCTCCTCTGGATTTCCTGCCTCTCAGATCCTGTTAGGCTTGCCGGCCTACGGGTACAAGTACACCATGCTAAATTCTGAGCTAGCACCTACTAGCTTCGCAGGTCAAGGCAACCTCACTAGTTTATTTTTCTCCAAATTTGACAAGTCCGCCAACCCTGTCCCCGCCGAGAAACCACCAACTGGGCCTACCGCCTGCGATGGTGAAGAAGACGGTCACACTTGGCTCTACAAAGACCTTGTCAATTGCGGCATGCTCAGTCCTGATGGAACTCAAGGTCTCAAGGGTTTCACCCGTTACTATGATCATTGTTCTAGGACTGTGAGTAACTGGTTCACTAAAATGCAACCCAGATGAAACCAATGAACTGATTTTGTATCTGATTTCCTTTGAATCTTTCTCAGCCCTTCCTCTTCGACCCGTCGAGTAAGACTTTCATTTCTTACGATGACCCTAGGTCCCTAGCCCGCAAGACGCGCTTCGCAAAGTCTAACGGACTGGCCGGAGTCAATGTCTTCGACGCCACAGGAGATACCCAAGACCGAGTCCTTCTCAAGGCTATCAAATCCTCCCTCTAAGCTCAATATCCCATCACAGAAGGGCTTAATATCTCCAGCCCCTATTTAGTTTCATAGAACTCAAGCAGCTTAAGATGCTCGCATCTCAGCCGATGGATTTTCCAGTTCCTACAATCGACTAATAATACTTACTACACACATAAATAGACCAATAACCCCTAATGGGCACTGCTGCCTCTTCCAAGCAATAATAATTACCACCATTTGTATTGAGAAATTAACATATTTCATCTTGAATTATCCTCTTGAATCACTTGTATAGTCAGAGTAGTAACTTTTTGAACCTACATGAGCTAGTTGAATAGTCAGGTTGTATCGCTACTCTATTTTTCTTGTCATTCAGTTTTCTACTTCTGCTTCAACTCTTCAGTCACACTACAGCGTGTCTGTCGTCGTCTCACTCAGTCAGTCAAGTCTAGTGTTCCCACTTTGTGGTTGTATAAAAGACCTGGGTCAGTGAACATGCACAAGAGGCTTAAAAAGACGTCTCGCTCTAGTAGCCGTCCAATTCTTGTCCAACTTGAAGTTGGTAACGTTGCTGGCTAACTTGACTGTATATATCATTGAGAGAAACAAAGTGGGCCGATCGCTTCCTACTTTCTGAGCTGAGGGGGCGCGATGTAGGTAGCCACTAGTACTAAATTAACAGTGCAAAAATTACGATACACAAGCATATGTTTAGGCCCGTTTCACATTGGATTTTAACGCTAATACTATCGCATCTTGCCTTGGTCAGAGTCATCTAATTCCACTTTTCCTGATGGGTAAAGATTGGTGCAAACCTCTATGATCATAAAATATGATAAAAACGGTGTCAAAGTCGCCAACGTGAACCGGGATTGATTGTCATGTCCCAATGCATGTACTACAGCTATCACAGGAGAGCTTGGGAATCCAAACGGCTTGTTCTTTGCATTTTTAGGTAACTTACCGAATGGCTAATTGGAGACTATCCAACGGTGCCACATACCTCTTTGCTGTCTTTTTAAACATAAACTTGCAACGAATGTACACAAAAGTACCGAGTCTGTGCCCCTCCAGTCAATTCTTTTTACCTTCTATTTTTCTATTCCCAGCAGAAATTTTATTGCCTCAAGCCAAACGTAAAATCACTCAACAAGCGCCGAATCACGTAAAAAAGGTCTCCCTTACTTTTTCATTGTTGTCCTTTTACTTTCAACGAAAAAGGGAAATGATTTTGCGTCTCAGTTTGTACAATGAGGATATCACTTCAATTTGAGGGTGGAATTAAAAAAAAATCTACCTCTTTTCCAGCCTGCTTGTGTTTTACTCTTTTCTCTACTCCACTTGGATGTTCCACTATATTTTTCCTTGAACTCACAGCCCAAAGCACCATAAATAATAAGCAGCCAAAAAAAAAAAAAAAAACTCCCAGTATTTTATCTTTTGAAACATTAATTGTCTCTCAGGATTTCTTTTTCAAACTTACTTTTAGGCAGCAACTAGTAGAATAGCCATAAAAGATTCCTTCAAAAATTACAAACTCAAAAGGCTGCAAAACAAATCACACCTCACAAGCCCCATATTTTTCATGTCTTTTCCTTTTCCTCTTTTCATAATCTTAGTCAAGGTTGATTGATACGGACGTCAGTGCACAAGAGTAAGAGCTGCGGGCTATTCAGTGCTCTTATACCGTTGAACGAAGGGGAGACAAAGTCGCAAGCGTATTCTGGAACCACAGGCTTTTGCTTGCTGGTCCAGTGAAGAGCAGTGATCGGTGGTCTCTACTACAATTCCTGTGGGTCAAGGAGGTTGGCGAAAAGGAGGAGAAGAAAATCCATACCTGGTTCGGTGGAGAGCAGTTAGTGATGGTCTTTACTGAACCAAGAGAGTCAGATGAGGAGAAAGCTAAGTATAAATCTCTTATGTAATCAGGTGACAGGGAGTGTGCAATTCAAACAAGATCATCATTTCCTGCGAGATGTATTTTTTTGTGAAGATTTAGATACTCGTTTGGCTTGTTTCTTAACCCTTGCAATTGATCGAGTAGCCTTGCTTTCATAAGGAATCTTCTTCTTTATCTTACTGCTACTCTTGACTTTATTATTGCCTGCCGTATTCGAAGACTGTCTGGCAATAGGCCCGTCCCGGTATTTGCGAGTGGCAGAGGAGGCAGAAGAGGATGATTTTTTGACATTGTGAAAGTCGCGGTCAGGGTGGGGTTGGTAGGGGTAGTGAGGCTGAGGATTGGCAGGGTGAGCCATCAGAACAGTATGGTCGACTTCCAAGGGCTCGATGGTAACCGTGGTGGTGGTATGTGACAGGCCGGAGACATCGCCATCATTTGTCCGCTCGACAAACTTTTTCACGGTACTTGCAGGCCTCAACTGACTGCTTTTTGTCTCATCGATTTGTCCCTCAAATGCATCGACTGGCATGGCCCATCGAGAGAGCCCGATCAGAAATTGACATATGTAGATCCGGGAAAACATGTGATGGAGGGGACTTACTGCCATACCACTCTTTCTGCTGATCAATCGCCTCCTTGATTTTTGACAGGCGGGCATCCTTCAGCTGACGCCTGAACTCCAGTTTCTCTTCCCGTGCTCGTTGAGCGGCTCGTTCCTGAGCAGCAAGTTTACCGGCCTTCTTCCTAGTCGAGAATCCAGTAAGATACTCACTATACATCCATTCCAACCATGCACGTATCAGCGACGGGAATCAGTTAGCAGAAATAGCAGTTTGACTAGGTTGTTGGTACATACTAGCGATCCTTCTCATCGTATTCGACTAGATGAGGTCGACGGACGGTAGTCCTGGAACTGATCGAGCTACTACTCCTTTTATTTGAGCTCGGTGGTTTTCTATTTGGCAGCTTGTTCCTCTTGAGCCATTCTTTTGAATTGGTGTGTGGCATCGTCCAGTCGGAGTTCTGTAACGTGAAGGCACGTCTGTGGGTGGTTAATGAGGGAATTGAACTCCCCGTTGATACACATCCACCCCCGAGCTTCGGGGGGCGGAAGTACTCTCAGCGATCCGGGGTTCAGCCACACAAGAATAACCACACTCGAACTTATAATCAACATAATACCTTAACGGGCATGGCCATCAACAACGCATCAGATCCAACCGAACAGGCTAGTCCATCATCATCAGCTCCTGCTCGATCGACCCCAAATCGGAAACGGGACTGGAAAGCAAACAAGATATTCCTCAACCAACTCAAATTTATCGGTCCTGGAATAGTTGCTGCGTCAGTTCTTCTTGCTCTTTCATACATATATATAAATCTGTCCCATTTATTAGTATGTATGAACAAAGAAACGAATGAAGTACTGACACTCTCTCTTCATCTTATTCTTCTAGAGTAGCTTATTGTGACCCAGGAAACGTAAGTACTTATTTACATACATAGTGCCCTGGCACGCAATCCTGTACCCCACATTCTTAATCCATCCAGCAATTCAATTCTCTCCCTGACCTCGTTGGGTGCCATCTACTTTTGTCATAATTCAGTGGGCAACTGATCTGGAAGCCGGTTCAACATTTGGTTATGCCCACCTGTTCGTGATCCTTTCAGCCTCGATGATGGCGATAGTCCTCCAAATTCTTGCAACTCGGTTAGGGTATGTCACCGGGAAAGGTCAGCCCCCCTCCCCCCAAAAAAAACCCTACAATTTTCACCCTGGACCGCTGTCATTAAGCTCATTGAGAATTTTGTTCATCAGACCTCGCACAGCACTGTAGGCTAAGATTTTACGATCGCCCAGCACACCCGAAATTGTGGCGGTGGTGTTGTTTATATCCTTTGTATGCTGTATGTGAGGCTGGAATCATGTACGTTCCGTCCATTCCCCAATCTTTACACAAGCTTAACTACATCTCTAAACTCGATGGATTATTCATGATCTGAAGATTCACAGATTTGGCTGAATTATTGGGTTCCGCTATTGCACTGAAAATGTTAGAAATATTTCAATCACTTCATACTCCACTGTTTATATGAGAGAGAAGAATATAGCAGAATGTGAAACTGAGTGATCGTCGAATTATGAATTAGGTTGATTCCAAGATTACCGCTTTGGGTTGGCGTCCTACTTACTTCCACCGACGTTTTCATAGTCCTAGCCTTCTTTAACTCTTATCCTGAAATATCCGATCGCAACCGCCGTTCAATGCACATCTTCGAATTCTCAGTCTCCATACTTGTTTTGATCGTCCTGGTCTCCTTCATAGTTTTAATTGTTAATGTTCAGCCGAATTGGGGGGATACCTTCGAGGGCTTCTTACCCAGTCGGGCCATGATCGTGAATGGCGGATTGTATCTTGCTGTCAGTATAATTGGTGAGTGTTCCGTAGGTCATCTATGTGTAAATTCAAGTTGTGAGGAAAATTGATCGACGCTCGTTTATTTGACAGGCGCTACTGTTATGCCTCACTCCATATTTCTAGGTAAGCAAAGTAGTTTGTTTCTCTTCCCATGACCTGTTTCTGATAGTAAAGCTTTGGATCCATTCAACCCATAGGTTCCAAGGTTGCCATTTCAGATCGATTGAAGCCTTCGCCTATCGATGATAAAGAGACCCAATTGGGGCGATCACCCGTCCCCAGTGCTTCTGAAAATCTCTCTCCTATCCAAGCATCTTCGGATCTCCCCCCCATCCAAATAGCTCATGCTACTGGTCTACGTTTGCGACAGACCTCACCCGTCAACGACTGCGTTAGTTCGGTTGAACATTGTAAAGTACATCTTGCCCATGCTAGCTTCGACATAGCGATCTCTCTTTTCACCCTAGCTTTGCGTAAGTCATTTAAGTTAATTTGTTTATCATGTCGAGTGATTCATATTTTGGTCCTATTAAACTAATGACGTATCATGTGTAACGACAAAAGCCATCAATGCAGCTATCCTTATTGTCGCAGCTGCTGCGTTTTACTATGCTGGGTCGGATGGCCCATCGCAGGTGGCAGATCTAGCATCAGCTCATCAACTGCTGACGAGTCGCGTTGGGGTTGGATCAGGCTATATTTTTGCCATTGCTTTGCTGGTCGCTGGACAAGCCGCTTCTATCACGGTCACCTTGGCCGGTCAGATTGTCTCTGAAGGCTTCATCGAATGGCGTACTCGTCCTGTCGTTCGGAGATTGGTCACTAGATTAATCGGAATCGTTCCTTCTGCTATCGTAGCTGCGTCCGTGGGACCGCAGGGAGTAGACGATCTTCTGGTTGGGAGTCAAGTGGCACTCAGTATGGTTTTACCGTTGGTCCCTCTTTGGTTTCTTGACTTGCAGGTAATATGAGAGAAGGTAAACTGATGATTTCATTTTTTTCTTAGATTTGTCGTTCTACCTTTAATCATCTTTACATCAGACCCCCAGACGATGACCATGCCTAATTACCATGCGCTCCCGTCAGGATCTCCGATCGGCTTTCCCACTTTCCCACATTCGACCAAACCAACGGGCGAAAATGAAAACGAAGGCACTCTTCCGCTCATGTCTTCAACCGAGTCCACGTTCGAAAATAACCTGCCCACAAAGATTATCGTCTTCCTCATTTTCTGTATTTGTTTCATAGCTAACGTTTATGCTATTGTACAATTAGCTCAAGGCAGGACTTGAATCGTATGTGCATTTTGTATTTAAGTCAGCGTTGGATCAGTTGACTTTATGTAAAGTTTCCCATTCAACCCATTTCGGGCGATTGAACCAATAGATTTCGCCTTCGTAGTCGAAAAAAGCAGTACACTATTGACATTTTTTGTTCATTTCTGACTACCTTCTGATTTAATTTCATCACGCTTTAAGGCTTTGTAAGCGTTGGCTAAGACTGGCCCCCTCGATCATGTGTATTCACGTATCCGTGGTCTCTCAAATTTTTACGCGCGTCAGATATAGACGAAGCAAGACATCTGTATTTGTTTGTTTCAGTTTCCAATTTTTGGTTATTTCTTGCTCGATCTTGGGTCTTTTTTACATTGCACAAAAAAATCCATGAGAAACATAAGCAATTATTTTAGCCTATGGAATTGTGGAAATGTGGCCTCAGACCATCTCCACTGTGGGGAGTCATCCAAGCTGCTAACACTACAAGAAAAACTCTAGCAACTGGCAGCAGTTGATAAGCAGAGGCTCAAAGGAAGCTTGTATTGATACTCAAGCCTTTCTCAAAGGTTGTTTCAACCAAGATTGGATGCACATTGTATAGTCACTGTGTGTGAAAGGGTATGATGGAGTCACATGGAGTTACAATGGCAGCTGCACTGGGGTATGCTGCATGTCAACTGCTGGCAGTGTCTACAGTGTTTCATCTAGTGTAAGAGCATCCAAAATCATCTCTGTAAAGTGGCTTGGTAAGAGCATCCATCATTGTCTTGCTAACTTTTCTGCAACTGCGGAGAGGTTAGCAAGTGCAATGGTTACCCTACCAAGAAACCACACCCTTGTGACTTGGTAGGGGGGCTCTGCAGCTGGCTAACATAGTGTCCCCACCCTCCAGGACTCTCCAAGTCGCTTGGTAAGCGGGGCTGTAGGGGGATCAAAAATTGAATTGTGGGAAAGGAGGAGCTTGGGTGGATCTTACCTTACCAAGCTCGTTAGAGGTCTCTAAATTTAGAGACCTCTAACAAAAATCCTAGTGATTCCTCAGTTCAAGAGGCCTAAAGAGGCCACAAGGGTGGCGTGCGGGCTTCATCTCTGTAAAGTTGGCTTACCAAGCCACTTTACAGAGACGGTGGTGGATGCTCTCCAATTGTTTGGATAACTTTTTGACAACTGTTGAGCTCTTAGCGAGCTCAACAGTTATTTTATCGAGAGTGTCCCCACTCGCGGCTTGATAACCCGGCTCTATTGCTGGGTTATCGAGCCGTTCCACACTCGTGCTCCTCTGCAACTCAAGTTGCAGGGGAGCACTACACGGGGTGGGTTTTTATGGGTGGGGATCTCTCGGGGGTGTCGAATGGGGGGAGGATTGACTTGTGAAAGATATTCACGAGTTAGCTTATCGAGCTCGATAGAGGTCCATAAAGTTATGGACCTCTATTGAGAAATTTATTGATTTGACAGTTATGGAGCGCTATCAAGCGCACAAGTGGGGCTCGTCTCGATAAAGTTGGCTTATCAAGCCGACTTATCAAGACAATTGGAGATGCTCTAAGCCAACTTTACAAAGATGGGGACCCCCTGCGGGCCCCACTTGTGGCCTCTTTAGGCCTCTTTAAGGAGAGAATCCTTAAGATTCTTGGTAGAGGTCCCTAAATTTAAGGACCTGTTAGCAAGTCCCTGAGTGTGAGGAAACTCAGTTTGGCAGTTGCAGAAGCTCTGTACCAAGCCATAAGTGTGTGGAAACTTGGTGGTAACCACAGAGGTCTGACCTCTCCTCATTTATGGAAAAGTTAGCAAAACAACTTTGGATGCTGGAAGTTGCCTGGGCTGCAGTCTTGATACCCTGCCACAAGGTTGCTACACACTACAAGCTCCATAGATTGTAGCTTTGAATGGTGAAAGCCATCCCCCCAATCTACCCAAGATGTGCTGGTAACACCTGTACTATGATCATAGAATCTTGTGTTGATAGTCTTTGGCAACTTGAGTCCAAAAAGTAGCTCCCTCCTGGTTTGTTCCAACCAAAGGGTCTTCTGTAACCAGATCCAAGAGTCGAAAATTTAAACATCCTTGGATTCCTGACAATTTGAGCGTTTTTTTTGTTGTTTCATTTGCTTCACCTAGATAAGATGATGACGAAATGATCAGCTGTTTTGTTTAGAAATTGGAAGTGTATTACATACATTCTTCAGTGTTCAACTGGGGATTAATTGGCCTTTCTGACATTTTAGACACAAGCCAAATGGATATATTTGATATGTTTGAATTGAATTTTGGGGTACCCTGATTTAGCAGCCACAATTGAGATGCTCACCAACAGTACCCAAGTGCATGTCTTGATTGACAGCAATCTAAACATTTTTGTAGGTAAATGAACATGCATCACATCATAAATAAAAGTATGAAGTGCATTTGGTAACCTCCACCACACACCCAGCAGCACCCTTTCCCCCACAACAGTTGATGTCATGGAATACTTATCTAGGACTTCCAGGGGAATTGCACCCATTTGCTAGGGCAAGGGGTATGAGCCAGGGGAATTGCACCCATTTGCTAGGGCAAGAGGTATGATGTAGTAGTGATATTCAAATTTGAAACCTAGTGGGAAATCTGAGTGCAGTTAGTTAAATAGTTCAACTTGTATCAGTTCCTATTTGTCTTTCTTGATTCAGTTTTCTCACTCTACTGTTTCAAACTCATCTTGCACAAATCCGGTGTGCTTGCTGTCTTCTCATTAAGTCTTGCTGTTTAGTGTTCTATGTAACCCTAGTTGCTCTATCAAAAAGTGTGCTTTCTGTCTTCTCAACAAGTCTCTTTGTTTAGTGTTCCAACACTAGTTGGTCTATCAAAAAACCCTCTGCGCCTACCTTTCCTATACGACTGAAGGACATACCGTCGATATATTATCGGGGTGGGGAAAAACGAAATTCCGACCTCATTTCCATAAGTTTGTTGACAAAACCATGATTCAGATAATGAAGTTTGGAATCTCAGCTATCATTCAAATGACAACACGAAGTCCTCCAGTGATTAATTGATTCAATACAGAAATTTTAAGAGAGATGAAAAACTGCGTAGCTCGGCGAAGCTTCTCAGAGTAGCCCCCCGCCAAATTTACCCGGGTCGCCAGGTTGGGCGTACAGCATCAAGTTTGGTCATGGTTTGCCCTTTAGCGATTGACTCACACAAATTGTACCCCAAAGGTTCACGACACCCCCCCAGGAAAAAAGAAAAAAAAAACTAATTAGAGTCTATGCTGCAGTGCAACTTCATCACGAGAGCAATTGTTTTGCAGATCAATCCTTTAATTTGTCTTCATTGCTGACCTTGAGATAATTGAACGATGGCATATATGTTAGAGACTGAACATAGAACAAAAATCAACCAGCTTATTATTTTGATTATGCGTCCGTTCGCAAAGGACACCGTTGGGCCAAGGGCAGAGCCAGGTGTTTCGTTTTTCATGGGCTGCTTAATTCTTTTTTGATAGGGCACAATCCCCTCCAGAACTTCAAAATCGGAACCGGTTTGAGCTGGTGTGATTCTTACCAAATCGGTCTTGGGACACTTCACGCGCATGATTTCCGGGTCAGAAGTAAAGATGATAAGTGGCGCCAAAACAAAACTGCACCACATTTCATCAAGAACATGTATTAGCTTATTTTAAAGATACTTGATGGGGGTTGAAGACCTACGGTAGCACAAGACTCAGTCCGACTTGGCTTCCAACCAGCAGGTGATCAACCCCTTGAAGGCCACTGGCGCCTGCTACGACTGCAGATGGTACAATTCCGATCATCCTTGTGACCAATCGCCGAATTACGGGCCGTGTGCGCCACTCTAAAAAGCCCTCCGAAACAATTTGCCCCGCTAGGGTAACAGTAATTGAAGCCGCTTGTCCCGCAACCAGAAGCGCGATAGCAAAAAGGTAGGCTGCTATCGGTCCAACTTGACTCCCAAGAAGCTCATAAGCGGATTGCAGATCAAGCGATTCTTTTTTCCTGACACTGGGATCAGAACCGTAGTAGGAGGTTGCGGATGCCACTATCAGTATTGATGCGTTAACAGCTTCAGGTAGTTTGGTGCACATGGGCGGTTGATAGTAGGACCACAGTTTGTCAATTTATAAGGTGTGCAAGATATTCATGGTATCCCTGGGACTCACGCAAAGCTAAGGCAAGTAGAGAGGCGATGATGTCAAAACTGGCATGTGCAAGGTGGGTTTTGGTGCGCTTCACAGAGACCACAGTGGCTTCCTGGCTACAAGCGTCATGTTCCCATCGGCTTTCGAAGTCAGGTGGCTGGTTGATTGAACTGAACTGCCCAGGAACTAAACCTGTGTCTATTTGGTCTAGATGGAAGCTTTGTGTATTTTGCGGCAGTGACTTTCCTAGCTGTACAGGAATAGGACGCAGTCGCTCAGGAATGGCCACTTTGGACCCTTTTTGGTGGTAGTTGATAGTTAGCGCTCATTCTGCTTTTTTGAACTATTTCCTTCTGGTGATGGAAAGAGAGCACGTACCCAAGAAGATGGAGTGTGGCATCACAGTGGCCCCTGAAAAAAAATTGGTCGCAAGGAGGTCGCGGAATGATCACATGTTATCAGTGGGATCAAAAAACAAAATTGCTCTCTGGACGTCGTGATGATAGGTGCGACAAACCGATAAGGCTGACCGATACGTATAGTCCACCGTTGACGATCATGCGTCGATTAGGAATAAATCCCTCGAAAGTATCCCCCCAGTGAGGCTTGACAGAGACAAGTAAAATGATGAAGAAGATCACAACGATGAATATAAGGAGGGCAACAAACGCCTCAAAGAAATGCATCGATTTGCGATGCTTGTTCGAAACATCCGGATATGAGCTGAAGAAGGCAAGAACCACAAAGACATCCATCGAAGTTAACAAAACCCCAACAAAGAGCGGCAGGCGAGGAAAGAGCCTGGAGGGAAACAAAGAAAGCGGTAGTGAGTTATTGGATTGCCTTGAGAGGATCACTGGTTCCTGCATCTTGAATGTAGAACCAAAAACTAACATGTGTAGAGCTATGGCAGATCCCAGAAGTTCCGCTAAATCAGTAAAGCTTCGTTTACATTGTATGCCAGGATTTAGGAAGAATAAGAAGTGAGTCAGTGTCGCGATCAAAGCGATCTTATCAAATAGTAGATTGGGATAAATTTACATGATGCCCCCTTCACACAGGAAGTAAAGCGGATATAATACCCCCCATCTCCAAAGAAGCTTCCGTTTCGGTCGGTCATAATACCTGTCCCTACAATGTTGAGCCAAGTCTAGAGACGCAGGCGATTGAGACGAAATCAGAACACGCAGGCGATTGAGACGAAATGAGAACACGCAGGCGATTGAGACGAAATGAGAACACCACCGAGATGAAAAAGAAATGTGGAGTGAACATCAAGCTTCATAATACCTACCTTTGCCTGTTATGAATCCCAGACGAGTGGCCAACACTTGCAAAACACTGGCCATCACCGAGGCGGAAAGGATGACGAAAAGATGGGCGTATCCATAAGAAGAACCTGCTCCTAAGTCGGTAGCCCACTTTTTTGACCGAAAAGAAAACAGGCGGAAGCAAAATCGACAATGGACAGCCAAAATCGGCCGGTATTATGAGGTTATTAGCAAAGAATGGCGATGGCTACTTGGGACGATGATTGTGTCATTAGGTCTCAAGTTCAAACAAAATCTATTTACATTTCCCGGGTCACAGTAGGCCACACTAACAAAAGAGTATGGAGCTCGTCAGTTTGGGTAAGCTTATAATGAATAGGCCTGCAGTACTTTTGATGAAGGATTGATAGGAGGAGTAAGCTTTTGTTTATAAGATTTCAGCTAGTCTCGTCTAAGGTACCTTTGAGCGTTAGCACATCAACATTTGTATATTTTGGAGGAAAGGAGAGGTTGATGAGGCCGCCATAGTTGGAAGTGAGAGTAATCTGGGGTTTAACCTAGAGATGTCAACACTTTTTGACTCACGACGCCACCAATCCTGGTCCAATGAACCTCAACTGAGTTTTACAAATTTGTTTGATCTTTGTGCACCAACTTCTTAGGGACGTCTTTGAATGAGGGGCCGGGAAATCGAAGCTCGACTGAGCGTGCATCCTTCAAGATAATGCTCGTTAAACTTGGTTTGCGTTTATAGACTACGGAATGTCGGCTAGATTTCCTTTTGTTGATAAGCCGTGACGCGAGGTACCGCTCCAGGTCCACCCGACCTTCGCCCTTCCGGCTTGGGCCATCACGTTTCATTACCCTACTAGGCTTGAGTATCTTTCCGACACAGTGACATGCGCATCCTTCAGGAAGATGAGGGCGACATTTCTCTCTTATCTATCATCTTTCCCATTTCCTGTTGGGGCATAGCCCCGTTTGTAAGTCTGTACCGGCGGGTTGGCCACCAATACAATACAGTTTAGAATTATAAACTGTAATGTCCGGCCAATACAACACGTGACACCAAATGCAATATGTACATGACCACGGGTGCAGTTTTAGCTCCTTGGGGCTGACAACCCGACGTCAAGTCATCCCCGACGCCACCTCGACCCCGTACACCACGGACACACATTTTTCGATTCAGTTCGAACTGACATTGAAATTGACTTTTGGGTTTCCCGATGGATTCGAAGAAAATTCAAAGGCAAGGTAGAATCTGTAGGTTTTTGGGATTCACGCTTTATTGCAGCACAACTAGATAGCTAATAGTAGTAAAAAGTCTTTAAACAAAGAAAAGAAAAATAATAATGATAAGTAATTGAAAGCAACGAGATAAGAAAATAATTAATCAGTGACATATAAGAAATGAAACTAGATAATTACCTTCTTACACCACAGAAAAAGTGGTCTCACCTGCATGAAGGTGCTCCTGGTGTATCTCATGCTTATCTTATGCATATCTCACTGTTTATCCCCCAATTATATTACTGTTTATCTCACACTTATATTATTCTTTATCTCATGCTTATCCTACTGTGTATCTCCTGCTTATCTCATCCTTTTAATTTTTGACCACTGAGTAATAAAACAAGTTTCAATTTTTGCTTGGAGTCATTATGACCCCACAGAATGGATGAATTGACCTGGGTGGTTATACTTTCTAAATTAGACTTTAATTTCCTCTCAGTACATGCAAGCTTTTTTTGGTGGCAAGAATTTGGCTGGAATCAATTAACTCCAAAAAAACTTTACACTGGAATGAGAAATGATAATGTAGAAAAAGAAGTGATCCAACCACTTATTAGTTATTTCAGTAAACATATCTAATAGGTTTAAAGAAATTAATTTTTGCATGAAATAAAAGTGTAAATTCTAAAGAATTTGCATAGCTCAAAGCGCCTGGGGATCCCAAATTAGCAAATTTCTGGACATGAATTCTCTTTTAGACCTGTAAGTAAAAATCTTTAGTGACTGCACAGTGTAGATTCCCAGGAGAAGTTATACACTAAATTTCCTGGTGTAATTAATTAAGCCCATACAGTTGGGGTAGGGATATACATTGAATGTGAATTTTTTATACTGACTGACTTCTATTCAGCCAAAATCCAGCAGTTTTGAGCTACCCTATTAGGACAGATCACTTGACATTTTTGCTGGTGCGTTTAAGAAGTTAATTGGTCAACCCAGAAATCAATTCTAGGGATTTGAGTGTGCAGGCACAACAAACATTCACTTAAATAATCAAGCTTAAGAGTTGAAATTTACTTATCTCAGCACCAAAATTAATAACAATTTAGAAAGATAAAGTTGTCATAAGACAAGACATACAACAAATCTAGGTTCTAGGTCCAATCTAAAGAAGTTCATTTTATCTCAAGTAAATTTGAGTGGACCAATATAAAAAGGATTCAACTTCAAATCTTATCGCAGCTCCTCTTAAAATTGGAAATGAATGCTCTTGGAACTTGTTTCCTAAAATATCCCACAATGAATCATTAATTGAGCCCTCAATCATGGTAAGGTTTTATTGTAATCTCTTAGTTTCCTTGTTCATCAAATTCATTCTGTCCCCCTTCCTTCTTCTCTTCTGTCTATTATCATGTAAATCTATGTTTCAAATTCTCATTTAACCCCTTAATTTCTTTGTTTATTCAATTCATTCCATGTTCCTTCTTTTTTCTTGTCAACTCCTTCTTTCTAGCTCTATTCAACTCCATGATTCAGTAAAGCGGTTAAACTTTCACTGCTTGCCCTGGTCAGTTTTGTAAATCTTTCAATTTGGGAATTTAGCATTTGGTTCTTTGGCTAAACCCCCACTTCCTTTTCCCTTTTTCTGATTTTATTTTTCTAGTATTTTATTTTTGAAACATCTCACTTTTCAAATATTCCACCTCTTTGGTGCTTCTTTTTCAAAGCATTTTGGGGCTTCATGATTATTTCAAGTAACAAGGTTAAACCTATTTTCTTGAAACTTCAATGATCAAGATAAGTCAAATGTCTTGTACTGGACTGTTAGTTTATTCCATGGGATTCTCAAATTTTGAGTAAACCATTTTTTCCCCAGACTTTCTTTATATGAAATGTTGAATCACAATGAGGAATAAAATTTGAACACATCAGTTCCCACATCCTTATCGTTATTTCTTTATAACGCAGGGAAGGGATGAAACCCTTGAACTTTTATATATAAATATATATATAAACAATAATAATATCATTTTTTGGATATCAAGTCCTAAAAAGTAGAGGCTTAATTGTAGAAGAAGGAGAAGGAGAAGATCTGGAGAAGCCAATGATTAAGATACCAATGATCCAACTATGACCAATCAAGAGTCCAATACTACTTAATCATACCGCTCTATATCAAGTTTCAACTAAGAACTCTAATCAATAAGCTTGAGATAACCAAATCACCTTTTTAAAGAAAAGAAGTATTATAAATTGATTTATTACTGTGAATCCAAAACCAGACTGAAAGATAAAGGTAAGTTTAAAATACATGATGAAGATAAAAAAAGAAAAGAGAATTTTTTTGTACCACTTGGACTATGTATTTATTTATTTTTAATAGTTAACTGTTATGAGAAGAATAGATAGAAAGAAATACTAAAGAAATGATAGAAATCAGAATAGAAATTGATAGGAATTAGTATGTCGACATCAAGAACATTAGAGGATAAGATCAGTTCAAAGAGGATAGAAGATACCAACATTATTCTTTTTTAGAGTTAATTTTTTTATTAATAGTAATCACTTGTGCGATAAAGTTGATGAGAGCCTAAAGAATAGAATAGAGAAATAAATACAAAAAGAAATAAAAAGAGAACGGGATTGATGATACAGGTGAGTGTGCTATTTTGATTTGAAAGATACTGTAGATTGTAGTTTTACTTTACGCAGGTAGATTATCTTGATAAAAAGATCAATCTTGAGTTAAACTTGAAGTGTTGAGTCTTGAAGAGAGTTGAGTCGACTTGACCTTCAGGAGAGTGTTGAATTGCAATTGATTGAGGAATGTTGTTAACTCAATCTTGAGTTCTTAAAGACTAAAGCGTAGTGGTTTACTTAGTTGCCCAAAAAAAGGGGCTTGTCTTTTATACACCCTCTGAGATTTACAACAAGAAGATCAGAAGATTGTAAAAATTACCACATGTTTTGAATCATGTTGGGTGTCTGTCTGGTTTAGATAGAAAGATAAGATCAAAAAAGTATTTATTAGCTGCAAAGACGCTTTCAAACATACAGACAAAACAAAGGCCAACAGCACCAAGGTTTGGGCCAAAATATTCAGGGTTGCCACAGGTTTTGTATCAGCTCTACTATGGTCCAAAGGCTGTGTATCTTGTGGTGTAACGTTATTAAGTCCAGGTCAATTGAGAAGGCCATGCACACTTCCAGGTCACGTTGTGTTATACTAGACATTGAATCAGGGGACAGTCAGTGCTTAGGGTTTTACTATGAGGTATTAGGAGACTGGTGGACTAGGAGTGTAGCCTTTGTAGAAAATAATCCTACCAGGGCTGCAACTCTAGCTAAATCCGTACGCACGAAGCGCTGTATGATAAGGAAATGGGACTGGTGAGGTGATAGAAGAGACAATGGATGGTGATTGCACACTGTTTCCTCCCGGTAAAGGTTCCGGGAGGGAATATATAGGGACTGTGGCGAGTCATTGGGTGCGGAGCCCCTCTGGGTCACAACACTGTAGACTTGTTGAAGGACTGGACAAATCACTGAAATCAATGGCCAAGATTTGCAATGGCAATCTGGATGCAATTGTGTACGTAGCAGACGCTAATGAGATTGGTAGGCACAAACCCTTTCTACAAGAGATAACAAGGACTGTGGGTTCCGTCGTTTCCAATTTCAGTGCTTCCCATGCATTACCTTGCATGGAGGTGTTACTGCTGGTGAACCTCAAGGTCTTTAGAGCATCCACCATTGTCTTGCTAACTTTTCTGCAACTGCAGAGAGGTTAGCGAGTGCAATGGTTACCCTACCGAGAAACCACACCCTCGTGACTTGGTAGGGGGGCTCTGCAGCTGGCTAACCAAGCGTCCCCACCCTTGGGGACTCTCCAAGTTGCTTGGTAAGCGGGGCTGTAGGGGGGGATCAAGGATTGCATTGTGGGAAAGGAGGGATCTTACCTTACCGAGCTTGTTAGAGGTCTCTAAATTTAGAGACCTCTAACAAGAATCTTAAAGATTCCTCAGTTAACAAGGCCTAAAGAGGCCACGAGGGTGGTGCGCGGGGGCTTTGTCTCTGTAAAGTTGGCTTACCAAGCCACTTTACAGAGACGGTGGTGGATGCTCTTAGGTACCCTTATCAATGGGGGGGGGGGGGGGGGTTCACATAGGTTGGTGTTGGTTTCTGATCTCTAATGGTTTAATTTAGCCTGTCACCCAAATCTTCAAGCTGGGTGTTTACTGATGGGGTGCATAATTTCAATGATGAGGGCCCTCTATGTGGGGCCACCTAATATAGCAGCAAAAAATACAGAAGACTTCAACATATAAGCATGACACAAAGTATTTTAACTATTTTACAAGTGAGCAAATAACTAGAGCAGAATTTGACTAAATTGGTTGAAAAGAAAGTAAACAAAGTCTGGAATTGTTTAAGTAATCTGACACCGAACATAATCATTTATCATTTTAGGGTTTGTTTTTCTGTGAGAAAGCGGTAGAAAAAAAATGAAGATCTTTGCAAAAAAAAGGCCACCTCCTTTTAGTGGCAATTCCCAGACACACAAATAAAACTAACAATTCAAAAATACAACAAAGTGGTTAAAAGATGATGCCGATGATTGAGCTTATTCCCAATCAGAATCGTCGTCGTCGTCGTGTTTGTTACTATCAGCAGAGATAACAGCAGACTTCTTTGGCTTCTCGTCCGAAGATTGTTGGGCACTGACAACGTCAAAGCTATCGTTGGTGTCTGGTTCAGAGGCCGAGTTGCGTCGACCCTCGTTGTTCGAAGTCGAGCTGGTTTTGGCGGTGCTACTGGACGCGGCTGGTTTGGCAACTGCCTCAGCCGAGGTCTCTATCCCATCAACTGGCGAATTCGGCCAATCATCCTCGGCCGCTAACTGTTCGTGTTTCTCGACCGTCGCCGATGCACTCATTTTCGGATTCGAGAGCTTGGACAATTTTGGCGTCTCCGCTTGGTCTTCTCTTTCCCCTCTTCTTCCCTCTTCTGCTACCTTCCCACTGACTTCTTCGATTGGCTTCACGATCACTGCTGGCGACGGTGGCTCACTCTCATCTTCCATGTCCCATGAAAAGTCACCCTCGTTTTCTTCTTGCGCAGCACCTTTGATAAAGTTTGGTAATAGAGCCGTTAAACTCTGCATGATTGACAATAGAATTGCTGAATGACTTACTCAGGACGACTCTTCTGGCTGCTTCATCTTGATCGATTTGATGAATTCGGAAGAAATAGCGAGTCCAGAAGGTTTCGTCGGTCATATAGCTCGGAACTGAGAGATTTGAAAACAAAGGGTTCAATGAAGCAGAAAAGAGAGACAGTAATTGAGATAGAACTGACCGAGTTTTCCAAGTAACGCTTTCAATGCTCCTTGATCTGAGTCTTCTGACTCTAGCTCTGCCTTGATTCGTTTCTCCCAAGCCTCGCCTCTGAGCCCACCGGCTTGCTGTACACCGGCCATAAACTCATCGAGCGCATTACGTAGACCGTCATTCTCTTCACGGGGATCAGCTAGCAGTTGGGATTCGTCCCGTCTTAATTTAGAGAGCATCGCCTCGCGTTTGAGGTCTAGCATCTTCCGTTTCTCGGCTAAATCAACAATGCCAGATGGTGTCCTGGCGCTGGGACCTTCTTCCGGATGGTCACCCGCTTCTGATTCTGATGGTGGAATGACTTTCACGGCATCCTGAACGAACTCTTTTAATTCTTTTCCGACATCTTGTAGGTAGACTTCACCCTTGGCTAAGTAGCCCTCTGCTAGTTTCTGAACTTCCGAAAGGTCAAATTTGCCCGAAGGTGTCAGCCGCGCCGGTACGTCAGCTGGATTGGGTAGATGAGAGATTTTAGATTGTATGGCGGCCGTTAACGATTCGCCATCTTTAGTCAGCTTGCTAAAGAATGAGCCAAGACTACTTGGATCGAAAGCCGAGAGAGGATTGGGTGATGGGCTTCCTTGGTCATCAGCTTGATTCTGATCTGGGGCTCGTTCCTTTCCCTTTGGACTGGAGTTATTATCGTTGGTGGTAGTATTAGAGGAGGAGGAGGATGATGGTGATGAGATGACTCGAGGGGCCGCTGGAAGTTCTATTCCGTCAACATTAACGATCCTGCCTTCGGTCGATTCGAGGTCGGGGCCTTTCTCAATTTCAGATGAGATGACTGCATAACCCTCTTTAGCTTGATCGCCTAGTCGTTCGACCTCTTTCTTTGCTTTTTCGATTAGGTTCAACGAAGCGAGGTCCTTGCGAGCAGAATTGATCTGAGCAGTTATGTTTGTGGCTGCAAGAGCCTCAGCGGACTATGTATCATCCACGGGTAAACATGGTTTGTTTGATTAGTGTCTTCATTTTTTAAAAAAACACGGTTGATGTTGGCGTTTGGTGGACGATGAGATGAAATGAGACTCTTGCCTGTTTTTGAACTTTTCCCCACCAACCACCCAAACTAGCACTGACACCTCCCAGGGTCTTTTTGAGATCTATGATTTCCTGGTCGAGCGAGATGGGATTCGAGCCACTTGCTTCGGAGGTAGCTGGTAGGTCTGTGATAGTTTGAGCTGATGGTTCAGTTAGGCTTGATGTGGTTTTATCTGAGACTGTATGACTGCCTTGGCTTGAGCTCTTAGTATTTGGTACGGTTGTCGTTGAGCTTGCTGTTGCGGTGGTAGTGCCTTCTGGTAGTGGATGGTCATACTATGTGTGATTTTTATAAGACCAGGTAGATAAGTGAGTCAGTTATCATAATTACTCTCTCCCTCTCTGGTTCGTTTGTTAACTGTTGACTTACTACTGAAGGAATGTCCATCTTGGTTGTTCTGAGCTGGTTGACTGACAAAGTTTGGGACTGGCCGTGTGGTGACTACCGGGCTCGGGCTCCCCCGCTAGCTTCATCACCCGGTTGAGCACCGGTCGGCATGAGCCCGATTCGCGCTGGGCCGACGTCGAATCCAAGAGTTTGAGAAAAAATAGAACTACAGTTTTAAGTCCCAGGTCAATCAAGAAATTCGGACCCTTCTGGGACCCTGGAGAGCCCCTGATCTTTTTGATGTTTTTTTTTAAAAAATTCTCCTCATGAAAAAGGATCTGTATTGGATAAGTCCAAAACGCAGATGTACATATCAAAATAGTATATACTTGTAAGAAATGTGAATCTATGCCCCATTTTGTGAAATTTAAAGACAATTTGCATTCCTGTGTTCAATTCCTATGCAGAAAAGCTATTTTTCATCTAAAATACCTCATGAAATGTGTAAGGAAGCCCCGCAGGGCTTGCTTTGAGGAAATATCCTCCTCATCTACCACATATTTAAATCCAATTTTTGGAGAAAAACTGGATTTTTGCACATTTTGGTAACCTGTTCCTGGTTCATCAAAAGTCACTTTGACATAGTTTATGTCAACTATTTCCATCATTATAGTTTTAGATTCAGATTCTAGACCCAAATTTATACCCAGTCACCCTCTTACGTTTCCCACAGGATAAACACTAAATGACACTGGTCGTTTTACTATTCTTCATATCACCTGAGTATTTCATTATCTTCATCCCCTTCAAGGATAATTTCACATATTATTCTGTAATTACTAATACTTCATCCTCACTATATACATCAGTCATCTGTTACATATTTTTTTATCTGCATCTTTATTACATTCTTTATTACATATACTGCAAACAAAACTGGTGAGTCTGCATTAATTTAAAATGCAGAAACTCTAATGAGGCTTTTGGTGTTACTACAGCCTATCTCAAAGGGTGAATAAACTAAGCTTCAATTCACAGTCACTGTGCACATGTAAAATTGAATGTGCCATCAACACTACATGTGTAGACAGGTGGAGATACAATTCCAGCTTATTTTTGCGCATGCTTTTCAACTGTAGGAAGTTGAGCCAGTTTTGCTTTGAAGTGATACATTTTCCAACAATTTATATGACATTTCATCCTTGCCACATAATTCAAAGTAACCTACATCAGGATTATAGTCCAAATCTTATTTCATCATCACATCATAGCTCAGAGTACAGCATTGCATCATATAATCCAACTACTAGCTTGGAATAATTCAGTGCTGCTTTTTATATTGCACAATTTAAGCTTATATGTTACACAGCTTACATACTAGTTATTTAAATATTGCCTGATACTCCTGTGGAAGCTCCTGTGACACTTCAGTCAGATGATCCTCCCAATTCTATATTATTGCCCCAGCTCTCTGGAATAATCATTGGCTGCTGTGGAGATTATATATGTGGTGGGTGAAGCAAGTGCTCAGGCGGGCCCCGCGGTGCATTTTGAGTGGGGAGGCAGGCTGAGTAAATCATTAGAAGGACATTTTCAATGGATATCAGCGATGACAGCATCCAAATGCATAATTGTGCTTTTGGAATTGTAAATGTACCGGGGATAGTGCATCCAGAACGGGGCAGCACTTAAAACATGTGGGGAAAGCACAGAAAATTCTACAGGGGTAGAAACCCAATAGTGTGTTTGATGGTTACACAAATGGGGGAAACAGTGGTGGTGCAGCAAGACAACCAAGTAGAACCACAGGGCTTGGGGAAATTAGGGTCTGCAGTGGGGTTCATTGCAGATGAATGTGCGCAGGTGTAACTGGAGAAGGCAGGGGGCTAAGGGGGGGGGGGGATTCAGAACAGCAGATGCATATGTGGCAGAGTGAATATTACCATTTAGGGCTGCATTTCTACCAATTCTAATATGCTCTATAGAGCACTTGTTGGCTTGGATGAATTCCCAATCTTGTGAAAAACTGGCCTTACCAACAGTGCAACTAATGTTGGAATTTCACAGGTCTCTCCTTCTTCTTTCCCCTCTTCCATAAATTTCACTCATTCCCTGAGTTCCAGATGCATATTCAGTTCAACTTCTGTCCCACATTTTTTCCCTAAAAACCCTGCAGATTCAAAGCAATATAATCATAAGTTCTCTGTGCCTTTTCCCTGAGACCATTGAGTCTCTTGTAGTGCGTAGCTTTCTTCCCCTCACAAAATAGCAGTTTTAGACCCTTTTGGGCTTCTTTTCTCTTCATTCCTGGTCTCAAGCCTTTCTCCTTGCACCCATAAAAAATCATTCCCCTGCCTCAGAAATATCACTTGATCAACCAACCTCTGTCTCTCTCACATTCCACATTTGCTGATCTCCCTATCTTTTCATAGTGCTTTGTTCCTCTTTGTCATGTGTCTTTGGTTGTCTCCTCTATTTCTTTCTGAAACTTCTCTGGCAGTAAATCTTTTCTCTCAAATCAACTCTACTCATTTTTGATGTCTCTTGTTACTAAATTCATTTTTTCTCAGTCTGGTTCTAATTATAGTATTAAAAAACTAAATTGCAATACTAATTCACACTTACCCATTTAAATCTTTTCATATTTTTATAAACCATAGGTGCACTACATAAATTACTAGTTCATCATCATTTTGAAATTTTACCTTGGCAAATTGATCAGTCTGGTCTACTTATTCAAGCTCTGCGCTACTCTATTTTTGGTCTGAATCCTCCTGGGTACCTGCTGTTAATAGCACGGGAAATTTAAGACCTTTAAAACTGAGGTCTGTAAGAAGGGTTTGTTTTGCTTCCAGGAATCATTAGTGGCTACAAGGAGAAACAAATAATTCCAGTCCAAATCCCTGCTCACATACTTTGTTTTCATCCTTGTATCCATTATATATATCTTAACCCCCTTCAAAGCTTATGTAGCTTGGTTAATCTTAGCAGTGTTCAAAATTGTATAAACATATCCAAAGCTGTTTGATTTAGGAAAAGAGCATTAGATTTTTGTTGTTGGCAAAAATTGATTGATATCAAGTGTCCACCAGCAAACAAGGTTCAGGAAGTCCTCCATTGTGTATTCTAGGAAGTCCTTTATAATTTGGCTTTTATGAATTGACACAACAACTTTGGACACCCCAATTGAAATTTGATGTCAATTTCAGTATGTGTTAAGTAAAACTTTCATCAAACTTCCTGCGGTCGAAATTCTATCATAAAATTCATAAAATTGGTGCTGTACTTGATGCCCCCACAAACTGCATGAATCTTATTTGGATTAGACAGCACTTTTTTCTTGGCAAGTAGCCCAATCTATCAATTTATTGGTCATGTGTTTGTCTACCATCTTGACACTGCAGCAAGGAAAAGTAGTTCAACTGCTGCCAGTCGACAAGTAGCACTGCTGTTGTGACTCCCCTCAATGAAGGTTTTTTCTGCCCAGTGACTGTGGCATTGAAGCTTTGTTCAAGTAGCTTTGAGAATGGTCACCACCAGCTTTATCAAACTTCACACATGTCAATTGGGGGCAGTTGTTCGACTTTTTCTGGTGGTGTGAAGATTGAAGAAATATGATATATTGGGGCCATTTGCTCGTTCATGTGCGAATGTAGGAAAATAACTGGCTGCATACTTATTCAGGACTTCGTGAGGCGCTGGATCTCACTAGATTACAGGTTATCAAATGGGACTCCAGCCTTATAATAGGTGTACACCACTAAGGAGTTGGTGATAGATATCAGCTGGTTACGTTTTTGTGCCGATTTTTGTTTGAACAAAGAAGGAAATAAAGAGAAAATGTGAGTAGTATTGATAACCGAATGGTGAGCCTAGGGCTCTGGGAGGCAACTTGAGCAATATCTTTGTTTAGGAGACGGCTGTGGTATGCATTCGAAAGCAGCTTATACGACTTCCCCGATATTCACCGGCATCTCATCAATCTATCAAAAGGAGATACAGCATCAGTGGAGAACTCGAGATTCAAATACCACAATGGCTTAGTGGGAGTAAAACCTACTTGGGCACTGTAGTACTGTTCAATATCCCGTAAGATTCGGACGTCTTCGTTGGTAACAAACTGCGTGTTTTCACATGAGCAGGGCCAGTGAACCTTAATAAACACGTCGCTATGCTTTGATACTGGAAACAAAAGGCCACTTACATTGATGGCAACACCTTTGCGACCAAAACGGCCAGATCGGCCAATTCTGTGGATGTAGTTTTCTCGATTGGAAGGAAGGTCATCTGTTACATCAAGCTGAATGAGTAAAAGCTCTGGCAAAGGTCAAGATTGATTAGAAGTCATTAGCTCACAATTAATAACCAATGATACTTGTTGTACGTCGATCCCACGAGCCCATACGTCGGTGGTGATCAACACTCGAGAAGAGCCGTTGCGGAACTCGCCCATGATGGCATCTCGTTCTTTTTGAGGCATGTCACCATGCCTGGAATAAGGGCGGCGCCCGGTTTAATCAGAAGATTGTAGCTTTGAACATCAGAGGTGGGGGGTCTACTCACATGGACGAAACAGTGAAGTTGGCATCACGCATTTTGTCCGTCAACCAGTCGACCTGAGACTCGCAACGTGTTGGCCATGAGCAAAAGAAAAAGATAGTAAAGAGTGCTCACTTTTCTACGCGTGTTACAAAAGATAACAGCTTGAGTGATTGTCAGCGTGTCGTAAAGGTCACACAGGGTATCAAACTTCCACTCTTCTTTTTCAACAGCAACAAAGAATTGTTTGATCCCCTCCAAAGTCAATTCATCACGTTTGACTAAAATCCGAATTGGGTCAGTCATAAACTTGGTGGTCATCTCGAGGACATCATAAGGAAGGGTAGCCGAGAGTACGACTACTTGAGTTTGAGGAGGTAAGTAGCGGTAAACATCGTAGATCTGGTCTTTGAATCCCAAATTGAGTAGCTCATCCGCTTCATCAAGGACAAGCATTTTGATGTTTCGAGTGCGAAGATTACGACGTCGGATCATGTCATACACCCGTCCAGGTGTGCCTGAGACTACATGTTGTCCGTGGTCCAATTTGCGAATATCTTCTCCAATGGAAGTTCCACCGATACAAGCATGACATTGAACTATGATAGATCGTGACCATGTCAGCCAGTGGTCGATGGGAAAAGATTTAGATTCTAGTATTTACCGTTCATGTAATCACCTAGCGCGAGAACCACGCTCTGGATCTGGGTGGCTAGTTCACGGGTGGGACTCAGGACCAAAGCTTGTGTTTCGCGAACTTGGGTATCGATTGCTTGTAGGATTGAGATAGAGAAAGTAGCAGTTTTTCCGGTACCAGATTGAGCCTGTGCAATCACATCTCGGCCTTTAGTGATCGGCAAAATCGCTCTTTGTTGAATGGCCGATGGTTTCTCGAAGTTGTAAGCGTAAATCTAGATTGTAGGCATGAGAAAGTTTGAGTGAACACTGTATCTTTCGGAGATATCCAGCTGAGGCTTACACCACGCAAGAGATCTTCCTTGAGACCCAACGAGTCCTGGGTGGCCGGCAGATAGTTGAAAGGTAGCAAGAAACATCGACGTTAGGAAAGTAAGGGTAATTTCATAAACCATTTAACTTCTATGTGGATAAGACAACTAGAGGGGAACAGTGATTAACTTACAAAGGTCGGAGCTACCGGAGGGTCACGAACGCATGTCAGACACCTCCGGCTGGAAGCAAGACAAGTCTTGGAGAGCTGAGAAAAATTTAGTCTTACCGACCCCAACCTCCTCTGAGGTCTCGAACAAAAGCTACAATGACAGTGACCAAACGAACAGATTAGTACAGAGAAGATGTAGAAGGTGGGTTGAGTGGTTTCTATTAACCTTGTCTTGGTTTGGGTTGAGCTATGAACAATAACAGGACCGGTCAGCTTAGATATCCAAAGAATACGTGCAAGTAGTTGTTCACTTACAGCCATGGTGAGATGTCTTTAGTGATGGCTTCGATTCGTTTTCTCTGAGGATAGTACTGAAGAACACGTTAGCTGAAGGTGGTAGATGGTGGCTGGTGACCGTTGGAATGGACACAAGGTCCGGACGACCGACCGACCAACAGGGGCCCCGGGCCTATCAATTTGAAAGGGCTCAACTCAAACTCAGACAATGAAGAGGGGGCTCTTACCTTCTACTTAGGGCGCGTATCACAGCGCATCCAAATTTTGAAAATAATTTTTTACAGTTTTTTTCTTTTGCGCTTTTTTGAAAACCAATTTTGCAATCCGGAAAAACAGAAACACGTACCATAGTGTACCAAAACAGCTAGCCATCCTAATTGAACCCAGTCATTGGCCATCACCGAAAGCGATCCAGAGAATCGCAAAAGATCTAATGAAGCGAGAGGCTCAAATTCAAGCCAATATCACCGCGCTGATGCCTTTGATGAAGGCTATCACAGCTCACAGCTCTCAATACATAGGTGTAGATCTTACCAATTACAACGGCAGCCCAGGACAACAAGCAACGTATGGAAGCGGAAGGTCTCCACCCGCTCTAGAGTTCGCCAAACGCAGGGCTTAAAATTTTAAAGTGTGACGTGGGCATAGAGGCATCATGCCTAGGAAAGGGCATTAAATCAAACGGTCTGAAGTGAATGCCAATAGGAGCCAAGTCAATAAATGAACAACATCAGATTGTTGTTCCTTCGAGGGTCTGCATTTACCAAGATTAATTTGGTCTCCAATTTCAACACGGAAAGCAGGGGAACAGGATAATGAGAAGAAAATAAATATTGAAAGAAACAAGCAAAATATAATAAATAATTGCTAATTAGGATTCTTTTTGAGTTCTTTTTCTAACCAGAGTTGGCAGATCTTCTTTGATGAGGTTTCAACAAGAGATGTGAATGTTGCTGCTTTCTTTTCATATTTGATAATCAACACATAACATACATATTTTTTGTCTTCAACTTCATTCAAGAATAAGTCGGCCAACAACTCTAGAGCCATGGCGCAAGTGGATTCAGATTTTGATCTGGATTTGGGTTTGTACTGATTGCTGTTGACATTGTTAGAGCTGGAAATTGCTTGACTGGCTTGGTTGATGGCACCAATCAAACTATTGATTGACTTGCTTACAATCAAACCTTTAGTTTCCCGCACTCGCTTAGTAGGTGATGTCAACAATTTTGTCGTGGCCTCGGACGGTTTCTCATTATCCTCCAAACTTTTGATGTCAGATGAACTAAGACGGCTGATCTTCTTCCTTTTTTTATGTTTATCCTTTCTATTCAACTTATCATTTCCTTCAACCAAGCCTGGATCTTTGACTGGAGGCACAAGACAATTTGCAACCTTGCCGGTGGCATACGTTGTGGAAATAACGGCGACCTCGGTAACAGAAATGGTAGGTTGCCCTTCTTCCTGGTTAGTTCCGGTGGTTCTTTGATTTCCTCTGCGGGATAAACACTGTCAGCGGAAAGTCAACTGGTTTCCCTGCAACACCTTATACTCAGCAAGGGGACCGTTCCTCTTGCGTTCGTCGTCCTGATGTTGCCCTACACAGTTACGCTTGTCCGCACACGCTGAATAATCGCTGAGAGAGCTCTGAACAATGAGATTTTCTTATATATGCGCTGTAGTTGATAGCTATCTACTCCGATCATAAGATAAGATAAGAATCCCGCAACCCTGGTACAACACTCTTTTTATACAACAGTCCCCCCCGATCATGTCCCGCAATCCCCGGTACTGTCCCTGGAGCCCTACTTGCCTGTCTCCTCAATCCCGCATTGCACCGCAGCCTGTCCCCGACTGCTATACCCCGTTGACCCCCGCAGCCGTCTGTCGTTCCCCTGCGCACGACTCCGCTTCTTCTGCCCCCGCTCCGCTTGTGGCCTGGCGCCCCGAACCCCGTGGTTCCGCCCGGTCCATTACGTTGCGCATACTGAAGCGGCCTTTGTCCGCTCGACCAATCGCCCGCGCCAACTATAGAATGTCACATGCTGCGCCCCGTGCTTTTCCCCGCGGAATGTCCGATGACATTTGGTAAGTACCCCCTTACCTCAGCCTCAGCCTGCCGCTGAGCCCGCGACTGCGGGCTCAGCTTCAGCGCTGCACCCCTGGTATATAAGTTCTCCCACATCCCCCTTGCTTTTGAATCCTGTCCTCAGCGATTCCCACACTACCCACTACCTTCCCATACCTTCAATCGTACACTCCCCCATACCCGCCTCCCTTTTCCCATACCCACCATGCCCCATTCCCGACCCCCCTGTGATCGTTGCGCCGCACGGTCCAGCCACGCTTCCCTCTCTTCTCCTTGCTTCCAACCCGCGCCTGGAGCTGCCTGCACGGCCTGCGCTCGGTCCCATCGCCAATGCTCCCTGTCCCGCAGAAACGGCCCTCGTCCCCAGCCTCGTTCTCGCTCCGGAAATCAATCCCGTCAGAAACGGCGCCGCCGCGAAGATTCCTCCGAGACTCCGGACCACTTTTCCATCTCCTCTTCCACCCCTTCCCCTCCTCGACGCCGCCATCGCTCCGATCGCGTGAGAACCCCCGTCGGAACTGATTGAATGACTCAGAAACCTGAACGGAGGAACTTCCCCGATGGACCGACCTGGGCCGCCGCCCTCCGAGCCTGGGCAACTCGCCACCGCGTCAACATTGGCGCCGGAATGGACCCAAACGCTCCTCGCCGCTCTCCAATCCCTCCGCCGCGCCCATCCCCGGTTCCCCTTCCGCGCCGCCGAGCCCAGACTCCCTTCCATGCTCCCCCTCCTCCATCACCTACCCCTCCTCCCCCACCTTCCACCCCACCTCAACCACCCCCTCGAACCACCCTCTTCGTCCCCCCTACCCCAGACCTTCCTCCACCCCCTTCGCCTACCCCGCCACCTCCACCTCCTCCAACACCACCTCCCCCCCTTCCCCTACCTTACCTCCTCCGCCTTCACCTACCCCCTCCCCTCCACCTATGACCTCCCTCCTACCACCCCGCCCCGCTTCTTCTCCCCCTCTCCGCACTCCTTCACCGGCTCCCGCCCCCTCCTCCTCCCGACCTCTTGGCCCTGCTCCCGCACCCAGTTTCCTCGAGTCGCCATACCGGGCCGCAATCCCCGACGACGAATACGAGTCCGGTGTCCCTGAAGCGTACCTCCTCCCGTTCCTGGAAGGTCAGGCCTCGCTGGTCAAAGGATTGTTGAAGAAGGCGGTGACGATCCCCGCCGAAACCCGCCGAGAAATGCTCCAAGAATTCCACCGGTCTTCCGCCGCGCTGCGCGCCCGCCTCCGACCCGCTGTGTTCTTGGACTGAGCGCTTCGGGCTCCTCTCTTTCACTCACTTTCCTGCTTGTATTTCATACTTCTTCTGTATCCCTTATGCTGAAATAATATGCGTCCTATGCTCACCCCGCTAACCTGAGACAAACACCTGTGCCATAATGGGATACTTGAGAGAAAACAAAACAAAAAAAGTAAGTTACAAGTGCCCGGACCGCCCCGGATTGAGAACCACTTAGTCCCCGGACTTCCATTCCATTTTTTTTTTTTTTTTTTTTTTTTTTTTTTTTTACCACCTGAAAATTGAGATACTGAATCCTGAAACTGAGATTGAAACTTTAAGGAATACTTGAAGAAACTGATAACTTGAGGAAATTGATGACTTGAAGAAAACACCACGCCAAAATCCTGAGAGAAAGGGAAACCACACCCGCAACCTAAAGATGAGAGAAAGAAACCGCACCCGCAATCTATGAAGTCCTGAAACAAAAAAAACCCAACCCGCCCGCCGAGGTACCTGGACCGCCCCAGATGGAATTTCCTCACAATTCCCCGTACCCCTTGCCATCCTGAATATATAACAAAGAAAACCAGTAAACCCATTCACAAGACACAAATACATCCCACTTTAGGGTGACTGACATCCTGGGGTGGCTAGTTTACCCGGCTGTGGACCAGCTAGCGCACCCCCTCACCAATTAAGGCTTGGCCTATGGCCCCCATCCTCCCCCCGCTTTTGGCCGCTGTCCTCAGCGGTTTGTTCCTCACACTTCGCCGCAAGGAACGCTCACCGGCCACCTCTCCATCGGTGCCGGGAGAATCCGCTCGACCCGCCTCATCGGCGGGCGGCTCCGAAGGAGTTGGCTCCAAATCCGAGTCTTCATCATTTTTGTCCTCAGATCCTGAAAAGAGGGTTTCGTCGAACGACGTCAATCCCCGAGCATAGAACCGCTTCACGTGGGATGCCGCCGCCTTCCGCTTCAACGGGGTTCCGTCCAATTCTTTCAACTGATAACTTCCCCCCGGAAATTTGCTGACCACGCAATAAGGTCCGTTCCGTCGGTTGGCGAACAACTTTCCCCACTGGGTTTCCAAGCTCCGATTGTACAGAAGGACAAGATCGCCCTTCCGCAAAGGGTCCCGCAACCGGTGAGCACAACGCTCGTCCCAATAGCGGACCGACTTCGCCCAAGATTCCCGCAATCGCTTCGCCGCCTTCTCAACAACTTCCTCTCGTCGAAGAAGTTGTTCCGCCCGCGCTTCCAACAGTTCTTCTGAAGTTTTCACCTTCCACCAGTCAATAGCGAGATAAGTGAGCATCTTGATATTGACCGGCAACACAGGCTGTCGCCCATACAGGAGTTCGTACGCTGAATAACCGGTGCCCCGCTTGGTTGAGATCCGATCCGCGAAAAGGACTGCCGGAAGGAATTGATGCCACTTCCGGCCATCTTTCCCGCACATCTTGACCAGCGTGTTCTTGATTGGGTGATGTCCCCGCTCAATCATCCCGGCGCCTTCCGGATAATACTCCGTGACCCTACCGAACTTCACCCCGCATGACTGAACCAGCTTCATCAGACTTCCTCGTAATTCCGCACCCCCATCCACCGTGACCAGCCGCACACATCCAAACCGCGAGAACCAGAACTCCTCCAGGAATTGGCCAACCTTGTCCGCCGACAGCTTGACCAAAGTGATGGCCTCAACCCACCCCGACAGATCATCCCTCGCAACGAGTAAGTAGGCGTACTTACCCGCCTTGATGTGGACAACATCCAAGGAAATCCGACTGAACAACGAATCCTCCCCTGTCGGAATTCCCACCTCCTTGGGGAGCGCCGAGCTCTGACGCTGACACGCCTCACAGCTCCGGACCCAGTCACGGACCGACTTCACCATACCAGGCCACCAGAAACGCTGCCGAACGCAGGCATGCGTCTCCACCTCGCCCCGATGCCCCAACTCCTTGTGAAGGCTCCGAAGGATGGCTTCCTGGCTCGCTCAACATGTCGCCGCCACCAGCGGTATGGGAGACCGCCGACGCCAAAGTTGACCTTCCCTCACAAAGAAGTTGCCGCTATTCCGACGGACCCATGCTTTCAATTCGGTTGAAGTATCATCAGGGAAATTGAGAGTACTTAGGAAGGTTCCCATCAGCTCGTACTTCCCGCTCTGGGGAAGAGGAAGTTTGATACCGACTGTCGTCGCTCCCGCCTTCATCAGCCGTTCTTCCACGTCCAACGCCTCTGCTGAGCCGAACCGCCCCGCTCCCTCCTCTTCCGCCACTCGCGACAATGCATCAGGCATTGTGAACGCCTTCCCCGGGACATGAACCACTTTGAAAGAAAACAATTGAAGGTAAGCCACCCATTGAGTCATTGGAGCATTAGGGAGAGTAGGAGAGTTGATCATCCTCGCCAGTGCTTCCGCATCAACTAGGAGTTCGAAGAACACCCCCCACAACACGTGTTGAAGCTTCCGCACCACCTTGGTGACCCCGCACAGCTCAAGCTTTGGCTGGGAGTATTGCGACTCGGTTTCCGTGAAGGTGATCGACTCGTAAAGAACCGGCCGATCTTTCCCGTCCTCCTCTTGCGTCAGCACGCCTCCCGCACCGAATTCACTGGAGTCAACTGCCAACCAAATCCCATCCTTCCCGTAATCGAGATCCTTGAGCGTGATCTCCCTACCGACGATCTCCTTCAGCCGAGTGAACGCGCGATCACATTCTCCGGTCCACTTCCATTCAGTCCCCTTGCGAGTGAGCCGCCTCATCGGGCTTGCGATCTCCGCAAACCGCTCGATAAACATCCGCACGTAACTACACAACCCTAAGAACTGAAGGACATGAGTTACGGTTTTCGGAACCGGCCATTCCAAAACTTTGTTCAACTTAGCCCGAGTGATGCTCCTTCCGCGAACTGAGACTTCATGGCCGAGGACCTCCACAGCCGGAACGCAGACCGCAAACTTCTTCCCTGAAACCGTAAGGCCCGCGGTCTCAATTCGGAACAAGATCCGCTCCAAAGTGACCGCATACTCCCATATAAAACGCCTGATGCCCGGGTTTTCCACCAAGACCGTCCCTCCGTAATCCGACTTCGGTCCCTTGATACCCGCGTCATCAATGAAGATCTGGACAAGATGAGGTAAGTCGTCCTGGAGGATCCACGCCATCTGCGCTTGCTAAACCGCTACCGAGTTGGTGGCTCCCTGCGGGAGACGAGTCAGCTGCATACGCCCCAACCGTGTCTCGAAAGCCGTGAGTGGTCGCGACTCAGGGTGCAATTCCCGCTGATCGTACCCGCCCATGACATCAACCAACCCATAACAAACCCGTCCCGCCATGGATTCAACGAACTCATCAACGCGCGGAGGAAGTCCTGCGTCCAGAATGGTAACGGAATTCAGCCTCTGAAGATCATGAACAATCCTCAAACTCGTCCCATCCTGTTTCAGCACCGGAAAAATTGGGCTGGAGTAGCTTGAGCAAGATTGCTCATACAACCCCGTCCGCACCCGCTCCCGTACCAACTCCGTGACGTATCGCGAATGGTCGCCGGAACTGGCATTGGCTTGATCTGCCACGGTTCGTGGGGTATCACCGGAATTTGATAAGGCTCCCCTATCCCCTTGTCTAACAGCCCACGCTCTTCAGGGGAAAACGCCAAGGCCTTCGCCCGCAAAGTGACGACCTGGGCTAAGAGCTTCCGCTCTTCCTGGCTCACCCACCCCGGAGGTCCAAAGTTGAGACTTGCCATCCGTTCCTCCGTGATACGCTCTGTTGGCACGAATTCCGGAGGCCGCACCCAAAGTGGGGTAAGATAGGGGTCTCTCCCCCACTGGATGGGCTTCAACGGTGAGTTCAAGCTTTGCGGCATTGGCTCATTCCGCGGCCTAACCTTCCGCGCCACCGGCTTATACTTTGCCCCGCACGATTCCACCCTCCGTAGAACGACACCTTCTTCCGCTGAGATCCTGCGGACTGGGAAACCAAAGACTCTCGATTCGCTCACGACCGTGGCACAAGGTAGGGTTTCTCGAAACGTAGTAGATACCCCTGGCGGTGCACATTTGGGAGGACTTACTTCTGCACTATTTGCCCCCGCACCAAAAGAACCTTCCGCCATTGCCTTCTCCGAACCCTCCCCATCCTCCTCCCAAACCTCCGTCACTTGATGCGGACCGAACTCCCGAGACTCTCGCCTATGATCGGACGGAGAAGAATCGCTCACGTATGTGGCACTCAGTAGGGTTTTTCAAGAGGTAGTAGAAACCCTTGATGGTGCACAATTGGGAGGACTTACTTCTACACCTTTTGCCTCCGCTCCATCGTGTTCCTCCTCCGTCCCCTCACTCCACACCTCCACTTCCTCTAGCGGACCGACTTCCCAATAACTCCGCCTATGGCCTGACGAAACGGAATTGCTCACGCACGTGGCACTCGGTAGGGTTTTTCGAAAGGTAGTGGAAACCCTTGATGGTGCACAATTGGGAGGACTTACTTCTAGACTGGTTGCCCCCGCTCCATCACTTTCCTCCTCCATTCCCTCTCTCCAAACCTCCGGTTCCAAGTGCGGACCAACTTCCCAATAACTCCGCCTATGGCCTGACGAAACGGAATTGCTCACGTACGTGGCACTCGGTAGGGTTTTTCGAAAGGTAGTGGAAACCCTTGATGGTGCACAATTGGGAGGACTTACTTCTAGACTGGTTGCCCCCGCTCCATCGCTTTCCTCCTCCATTCCCTCTCTCCAAACCTCCGGTTCCGAGTGTGGACCGACTTCCCAGGATTTCCGCCTATGGCCAGACAAAAGGAATTCGCTCACGTACGTGGCACTCGGTAGGGTTTTACGAATGGTAGTAGATACCCTCGGAGGTGCACAATTGGGAGGACTTACTTTTGGGTCTTTTGCCTCCGCCCCATCATCCCCTATTCCTTCCCGCTCTTTAGGAGTCGACCGTCCGCGCAATGCTAGAGCTGACATCGTGCGGATTGACCGGCCGACAACTAAAAACCCCGTGCCAAGGGGGAAGCCTCCTGCTTCTCCCTCTCTCGGCACTCGTCCTCCCCCCCATCCGGCCCCAGCCGGGTCTCCCAGCGTCCACTTGATGGCCGACAGATTGTCGTCGCGAACCGTTGCCCTCGGGAGTCCGCCACCAATAGGACCTCCTCCTTGCGGACCGAATCGAACCGAAGGCCGGCTCGGAAGGCAAACACAAACGGCCGTCCAAGGATGACTTCGGCAGACCTCACCACCAAGAATGAGACCCTCCGCCTGGTCTTCGCCACCTCCACCCACTCACTCTCCACCACGCCCGCCACCTCGCACTCATGGCCGCCGATTCCTTGCAAGCCAATGTTGGCTTGTCGGGTAACAAGATCCGAGTCTTGCGCCACCTCCGCCGGCAAAAGGTTGACCATTGACCCGCTATCGATCACCGCCCACACTTGCTGGTCCCCGATGGTCATCTGAACATAACCAAGGGAGGAGATGGAGTCTGACGGAAACTCCTCCGGATGGTGTCGGCACGAATGTTTGGCCTCCGCTGAACTCACGTCGAAGGCCACCCGATTGCCTTCCGCCTTGAGGCCCGCACTCTCCTTAAGAGACGCTATGAGCTCTTCCGCCATTAGAGGGGAAATCGAAGCTAATTCTTTGATGGAAAGAGTCAGCGGGCCATCCCCGTTCAGAGCGCGCTTGGCCAACTCCGCCGCCTTCTTCTTCCCGGTGGGCACTGCCACTCCTCCAGGCTGCGAAACTTCCTTCACCTTGCCCTTCTTTGGAGGATCCACATCCATGCGGTCGTACCCGCCGTAGCGGGCCGTCACCTCACCGGAATGGATGGCCCACACCTCTGATTGGACAGCCGGGGGAGTCCATCCAGACGTCCCAACAACTATACCCATCAAGGATTTGACCTCCAACTTCGGGCCTTCCGCCGTCTCCCCCTGTCCTGCCGCCGCTGCGCGGACTACGTCGCGCGGCACGGCCGCCTCAATTGGTTCACGCGATCTAGGGAGGAAATAATCGCCGTTATAGATCCTCACCCGCCTACCATTTAAGTCGTCCGTCAACTCTTGACATCGAGACATATAATGGGAATTCGACCCGCAATAAGTGCAATGAAGCCCCGGAGGCCCCCGCGCGGAGGACCGCTCCGCTGACCATCGGCCGGTGCCGACGCTTGAGGCTGCGACTCCCGTTGGACCGTCTTCTGCATGAACAAACGAAGCTCCTTCAAGGTGTCAGCCAACTCCGCCACTTCAGCGGGCGCCACCGGCGCCGTGTTCCGGGAAGAGATCACCGGTCCAATTCCGCTCGAGATCGCCACTCCCGAATTCTTGGCCACCAACTCCATCATGTCGAACTCCGCCCGGACCGCTCCCCTAAGCGACGCCAAGTCGGGCAACAGGGTTCCTCCATCCCTCAACCGCCAAATGAGGTTCTGATTGTACAGCCTCCGCTGCACCCGCTCTTGAACCGGCGTGGCGAGCCCCTTGAGGAAGCTCCGCTTGACCGACGCCGGTTCCCCAATGATCACCTCGTTGCGGTTAAGGTACTTCACAATGCGATCAAACGAAGTGACGTACTCATTGAACGCCCTACGATCATTGACCCCACCCAATGCCGCCTTGCTCGACGCGAGATTCTCCAAATCCGCCTCCCGATACCGTTGCTGACGCGGACCCCACTTCTCCAACATCTCCTCCCTCAGACGCTCCCAGTTCTTCGCCTCGTACCCCTCCATCTCCTCCACATCGCGCAACTCTTCTTCGGACTGAATAAAGTTGACGATTTGACAAACCTTGTCGCCGTCCAACGCCCCTTCAGTTTCCGCCGCCAATTCGAAACGACTCAAAAATCGATCAACCGCATCAACACTGAATCGAACTGCGGGAAAATCCCGCGGCCGAATCTTGACGCCCGTCGGTGGGTCCGACGCCAACCCTCGCCTCCTCACCCCTACCGGCGCTTCACCCGCCACCTGCTTCCCCTTCCGATTCTCCTCCGTTCCATCGTCCATGTTGACCTCCGACGTGATGCCGTAGGTACCCAGACCTCCCCCCTTCGGAGGGGGGGGACGAACTTGGCGGGAGGGAGAGTGAACTTGGAGGAAGACGCTCCGCCCGACGCAGTCGTAGGAAGATAAGTGTCAGAACCACTCATCCTCGAACAATGATAAACGATATATAAAAAAAATAAAGAAAAGGACAGATGTCTTGAACCGTCCGCAGGTTGGAAACAGAAAGAAGTTCCCGGCCAGACCCCCAATATGTGGAAATAACGGCGACCTCGGTAACAGAAATGGTAGGTTGCCCTTCTTCCTGGTTAGTTCCGGTGGTTCTTTGATTTCCTCTGCGGGATAAACACTGTCAGCGGATAGTCAACTGGTTTCCCTGCAACACCTTATACTCAGCAAGGGGACCGTTCCTCTTGCGTTCGTTGTCCTGATGATGCCCTACGCAGTTCCGCTTGTCCGCACACGCTGAATAATCGCTGAGAGAACTCTAAACAATGAGGTTTTCTTATATATGCGCTGTAGTTGATAGCTATCTACTCCAATCATAAGATAAGATAAGAATCCCGCAACCCTGGTACAACACTCTTTTTATACAACAGTCCCCCCCAATCATGTCCCGCAATCCCCGGTACTGTCCCTGGAGCCCTACTTGCCTGTCTCCTCAATCCCGCATTGCACCGCAGCCTGTCCCCGACTGCTATACCCCGTTGACCCCCGCAGCCGTCTGTCGTTCCCCTGCGCACGACTCCGCTTCTTCTGCCCCCGCTCTGCTTGTGGCCTGGCGCCCCGAACCCCGTGGTTCCGCCCGGTCCATTACGTTGCGCATACTGAAGCGGCCTTCGTCCGCTCAACCGATTGCCCGCGCCAACTATAGAATGTCACATGCTGCGCCCCGTGCTTTTCCCCGCGGAATGTCCGATGACATTTGGTAAGTACCCCCTGTTGAAATTTCAGTCGAACAAATGAAGTATGCGCACTGGACTCGCTTCAATATTCAAACAATCAACCGGTTAGGGTTGTTCTTGATTCAATCATCTAGTCTGCTGGCCTCAGTCGCTCCTCTCCCTAGACCTTGACTCTCAATTAATGTTCACAATCAATCAACTCGAACGACTTCAAGATCTCAATCTTAATCGACGAGATTCCGGGAATCAATCAAGTAAACTTTAATCTTAAATCTCATCAAGCGCCAACTGTACTTATCTTCGATTTCCTCCTTCCTCATCAAGTTGACTCGCCGGACATCAAGATATCATCTTGATAATTTCACTTATTACAAAATCTTTCAATCTATTCCTAACTGTTTGTTTCTCTTCATTTTCACATGTTCTCCTTCTTTTTTCTTCTTCTTGCTTGTTGCTGAATAACTTATTTATTTTATTCTCAAAAATCAGACTGCTTCCATCCTGCCTTCTTCTCTTAAGTCCTCAATTATAAACAGTTTATTAATCCATTAGCTGGTGGTAAATATCTTCTCCTCATTTGTTATCTGTTTCATTTCTTTATCATCATTCTTCTTATATTAACATTTTCCTCTTTCTAGTCTGGTTTCTGTTAGAAATTCAACCTTCAAAATTTATTCACCCCCTTACCTCAGCCTCAGCCTGCCGCTGAGCCCGCGACTGCGGGCTCAGCTTCAGCGCTGAACCCCTGGTATATAAGTTCTCCCACAACGTGCCAGTGAAAACGCAATCGGCAAGCTCGTAGATGGTGAATGGTTTATCCTTCAACTTGCCAAAGTTACGCCTGGGATGGGCTTGAATCAGTTCATCCCATGTCTTAGCATCAGCTGTGACTACACTCTTGTTGTCCCAACCAAATCCGGATTGCTTGCAGAGAAATTTGTAGTTGGCGTAGAGTGATTGTAGAGAATTTTTTTGATTCTTGATCTGGTCCCAATGTGGTGATCCATTCCACTTAATTACTATATTTCAAAAGATTACTTATCACTCATAAACCCCAAATACTTAAATATATACAAATATAAATCCCAAACCTTACACATATTCATCAGTATTGCTGCATAATAAGATTCTACACCCCATTTTAACCCTAGCCACTCACTACAACCACCCTCAAATTCCTCATGGTTCAAGAGTTACAGGTAAACAAAGAATAATCCAGCAAGTTACAGTGTAAAGCAAGTTATAGAATACAATAAGTACATGTTATAAGTAGATATATTACACAATCAAGATACATAATACATATTATATAAAATACATAGACACTACATAACATACACTGCACATGACTAGGCTTTATTCAGTAACATCTTACATCATATCTACTGTACATAAACTCTACCTTCCCACTACTCATCTGTCACTATCATGACCATTTCATATAAGTCACTTTCACACAACTCATCTGTCATGTTCTTCCTTTTCCCACCAGCTACATGTCATAGCCTTGTTGTTCCTCCCTCCAGCCTGATGGCTCCTCCTCTTTCTCAGATATATAAGGACAGCTGTTCCTCCCTCTTGTTCCCTTATGGACCCCTTGAATTACTAAATTACCCCCTACATATACCAACATTACAGATCCCATAAATTAGTATACATACTTAGTAGAGTTACCATTGTTGAGTTTTCAGTGAAACCCTTCAATAATCCTCAATTTCCTCTTCCAAGTCAATGACCCGCTCCGTAGCTCGCAGCAAGACCCAATGAGCTTTCCCCAACTAACAATTAGGGTTTGCCCCAAATCACACTTAAAAGTCAACTCGCATCGGTCTGTCAATCCTCAGACTCGTCAAGTTTCCTGTCTCAACTACTCGATTGGCTCAAGATCAACTACTTATCAAGACATCAGCTCAAGATAAGATACTTACTTGACTCATCAAGACCTACATCTGTAAAGTCAAATCAGCTCATACTATCTGATGCTCACATCTCTAATCCTCGCCTATCTCCTCCTCAAGATTTAGGACATTATCAGATCATTCAGATTAGGCTTCTTTATCCCGCTCGTAAAAAACTCCCACTTCTGCTCCTCGTGCTGTTTGTTGTTTTTCTCTTTCTCTTTCTATTATTTCTTCTCTCTTTACTAATTCTATTGTTTGATGTGGAGTTAGCTGATTTTCTCTTATTTGTTCAGTCACTATCTTTTACCATCTCTTCACTTCTCTTGTTCCAAGTCCTCCTCTCTTAACCTACACCTCTTCCATCAGTGGTATGCTTCTCACTATCTCTCTCTCCTTGTTATCTCCTTTTTGTTTCTTCTCTTTGATCTAATTTTTTTATTCTAGTCTAGTTTTAATTTCCAAGTAATTTTAGTTGAATTAGAATACGATTAACAGTCGAAAATTGGGAACCACTTCAACCTCAACTGCCAACAAACCAGACTCTGATCCTTGACGCAATGGACACTGTTAACGCTACCATACTCAAGACAACCATAGAGGCCATCCCTGTTCTTACCAAAGAAAACTTCTCCACGTGGAAGACTCGTATTACAGCTCTCTTTAAACTCGGAGGACTTAAAGAACAAATCATCAATTGCGCGCCCCCTCTTCAAGACTTTGATAGCACAATACTCTGTGCCATTATCCTGGCTGAATTGTCAAACACTACTCACAAGAACGTCTTTAATTCGACTAACAAAGAGGACACTCAGCTTTTATGGAAAAGCATCCTGAAGAGATTCATATCCAACAAGCCGTCCAACCGAGCTTGTGTATACAACTCCTTTTCCTGCATCACTTTCGATTCTAGCAACATTGAGAAGTTCATCAGTGAAGTGAGAAGCGTGTTGGTCCAAATGGAGGACGTCGGCATTGATATGCCCAAAGATATCTTAACATACAATCTTCTCAGACGCCTCCCAAAGAGTCTTGACAACATCAAGCAAAAAATCACTCACTCTAAGGATGGCGAGGACATCAACGCAGAAGCACTCTTCAACCACCTCCAAATTCATCTCAACGAGAAGAAGGTATCGGCCGGGAGCAAAGCTGAATCCCTTGAATCCTCAATGTTCACTAAAGAGGATACTCGATGTAAATTGGGCGCTCATAACCTGTTCTCCGTGTCTCACAATAAGGACAACTGCTGGATGATCTACCCTGAGAAGCGCAACACATTCTTGAAGAAGAACCAAGGATTGAATGTCAGCTCTTTCTCCACATTTTCATCCAATTACCCCAACGTTTTCATCCTTGACTCCGGATCCACCTCCCACATGGTCTCTGACAAGAACTTGTTCATCCATCTAGACGAAGCCAAAAAAGGAGTAATCAATACTAGCTGTGGCCCCAACAGGTTGAGGATCAAAGGGAAAGGGTCTATCTCACTTAGCTATAAAGACAAACTCATCATTTTCCACAACATACTATTTGTTCCAAAAATTTCCATCAATCCTCTCTCACTACGCCGACTTCTGATTGAGCAATACAAAATAAAATTCTTCATCAATCATTTCACTCTATTGAAAGACAATAAACTCTTTCTTGAGGGCAACTATCAGAGTAATATTCCCGTCTTAAAATTCAACTCTCTTGGCCATAAATCACACTTGAGTTCGGCTGAGCTTTTACACAAATCGCTCGGTCACGTTAGCTATTGACAAATCAGAAGCAAAATTGGGATCCCCATCAATCCTCCTGAGCCTTGCAAGTCCTGCGCCGTAGTTAAAATCACTAAGGCGTCTTTTAAAAAAATAACCTTGTCGGCCTCAAAACCCTTTGAGGAAATCCATCTTGACCTAATTGGACCCATAGGCCCTTCATCCCATTGGGAGCACAGGTTCATCATGACCCTTGTGGATAGTTACACTCAATACGTAGCTGCTATTCCTCTTGTTTCTAAGGGAGATGTCTTCACTGCCCTCATTTGACTGATTGACGTCGAAGCAAAAATAATTGGCTATTATCCTTCCGTGCTCCACTCAGATCGTGGAACCGAACTTGTCAATTGTGAAATGTCTGACTACTGCACGACTCACATTATCCAACAGAGGTTCTCCAATGCTTACACACCCCAGAAGAACGGCCTTGCGGAGAGGTTCAACAGAACCATTCTCAAGTCACTCAAGACCATCATTGTTGACTCTGGTCTACAACAGAATCTATGGAATGAGATCTTGAGCGCATGCACGCTGACTCTCAATCAAGTTCCTACTCATCGAAGTAAGAAATCACCCTACAAACTCTTCAAAAACCACTCCATTCCCCTGAAATTTTTTCACCCCATCGGCAATCCAGTGGCTGTTCTCTCATCTCACAGGAAGAAGACCAGCTCGAACCTCGCGGGGAAATGGGAAAGCTCATTGGCTTTAATCCAGAGATGAAGTCGTAAAAAATTCTCACTAACAAAGGCCTAATCATCAACTCAAAGAGTGTTACCTTTCTCAACTTCAACACACCCGAGTGCGCTTCCAGCGACATCAACAATCTGCTCATTACAGTGGACAAACCAAATCAAATTGGTGAGTCTGCTGCCAAAGGGGCCAACCAAGAGGAAACGGATGAACCGGAAGGAGCAGAAGATCATGCTCTCTCAGAGGAAAAAGATGATTCCTTAGAAGTCAACAATGATTTGGACGACAAGAGTGGTGAAATCGCTGAAGATCTCATCCCTACAGTCAACGAACCCGCTGGTCAAATACTCAGAGAACAAACCATTCAAGTCAAACCTCTCAAATATACTCACTTTACTGAAGATCCTTCCTTGTTCAAGAAGGCCATCTCAAGCTTGAAGGCAGAAGGATGGACCAAAGCCATCAAGGATGAGGTGGAAAACATCAAGAATCACAATTTCTGGATCTACAAGATGGACAAACCTAACAAGGTACTCTACTCAACATGGGTCTTCAAGACCAAACCGTCTACTGTGTTGTTTCCCAAAAAACTGAAGGCACGCCTGTGTATACATGGATTCCTACAGACTTACAGGGAAGATTTCTTCAACACCTTCGCGCCGACCGGTAAATTTCCTTCACTCTTGACTCTACTAGTTCTGGCAATTGATCTCCAACTCCCAATCCAACAATTCAACGTGAAGAGCGCGTTCCTGTTTGCACCGCTGGAAGAAGACATCTATATCAAAACCCCCAAAGGTTCTGACAGGAAGGCTCCCTACCTCAAACTTGTCAAGTCCCTGTATGGGTTAAGACAAGCGCCCAAGAACTGGTATGACACGCTCACGGCATGGTTTCAGGAAATCAACTACAACCCTTCCGTGTCCGATGCATGCCTGTTTATCCACAAAAATAAAAATTCCTTCATCTTCTTCCACTTCGACGACCTGATTGTAGTGGGTCAGGTGGACATATTCAAAAAACTCTTCCTAGCTTGCTTTCCCAACTCTTCCGCTCACTCCCCAGATACTCTTCTCGGCATGAACTTACACATCGAATTGGATTACATTGAGCTCTCTCAACCTGCTCTGATCAAAAAGGGGCTTGAGATGCTTGATCTTACCAACTGTTTATCGGTAAAGACGCCGCTCACTCCTTCTGTTCAACTGCGCAGGGCCACGGATGATGATCATCAGGAATTCCTGAAGCTCAACATAAACTACCAATCTTTCACCGGTATGCTCAACTACCTGGCGTGTAGAACGCGCCCTGATCTAGCTTCCTCTGTGTCAATACTTTCTCAATTCAATCAAAAACCCGGCCTATCTCACTGGAGAGAGGTCCTGCACATATGGAAGTATTTGAAGGGAACCAAGAGCCTCGGTCTTCTTCTGAAACCAAACGGCGGTGACTTGATTGATCAAATTAACTTCTACACCAACGCGACATGGGCTGAAGATCAAGAAACCAGGATCTCACAGAGCAGATCGCTTGCCTTCTGGGAATCCTGTCCCATTCTATGGAACAGCAAAAAACAGAAGAATATCACCATGTCGTCTACTGAATCTGAAATGAATGTGTTGTCCAACGGAGAGCAGGAAGGACAGTGGTTGAAATTTCTCATTGAAGAGCTGTGGAAGAAGAATTTGGCTCCCACCCTCTTCTCAATCGACAACAAGGGTTTGCTTGAAAAACTCACAAATTTTGGCTCAAACTCAAAAACTAAACATTTAGATATCAAGATCAAATGCTTGCGCAACAAGTACAAAAAAGATGAGATCGACGTTCAACTTATTTCCTCCGATGCGATGCTAGCCGACGCACTGACTAAGGCCACGCTGCACTCCTCTGTAAAGAAGCTCCAGGACCACTGCTTAACAGCTCTCTCCCCATCAAACAAGGAGGGCTGTTGAGTTTTCAGTGAAACCCTTCAATACTCCTCAATTTCCTCTTCCAAGTTGATGACCTGCTCCGTAGCTTGCAGCAAGACCCAATGAGCTTTCCCCAACTAACAATTAGGGTTTGCCCCAAATCACACTTAAAAGTCAACTCGCATCGGTCTGTCAATCCTCAGACTCGTCAAGTTTCCTGTCTCAACTACTCGATTGGCTCAAGATCAACTACTTATCAAGACATCAGCTCAAGATAAGATACTTACTCGACTCATCAAGACCTACATCTGTAAAGTCAAATCAGCTCATACTATCTGATGCTCACATCTCTAATCCTCGCCTATCTCCTCCTCAAGATTTAGGACATTATCAGATCATTCAGATTAGGCTTCTTTATCCCGCTCGTAAAAAACTCCCACTTCTGCTCCTTGTGCTGTTTGTTGTTTTTCTCTTTCTCTTTCTATTATTTCTTCTCTCTTTACTAATTCTGTTGGTTGATGTGGAGTTAGCTGATTTTCTCTTATTTGTTCAGTCACTATCTTTTACCATCTCTTCACTTCTCTTGTTCCAAGTCCTCCTCTCTTAGCCTACACCTCTTCCATCAGTGGTATGCTTCTCACTATCTCTCTCTCCTTGTTATCTCCTTTTTGTTTCTTCTCTTTGATCTAATTTTTTTATTCTAGTCTGGTTTTAATTTCCAAGTAATTTTAGTTGAATTTGAATAACCATCACCCTTAGAAATATATAAGTATACATACCAGCTTGACCTCAATATAAGAAGATTGCCCCCTTTCTTGCTTGACCCACTTTGCTCCATAAGCTACCAACTCTGCCCCACATTATACTATATATATATATACTTTCTACCACTAACACCCCTCTTCCATTCCTCCCACCTTGTAGGTGTAGTAGCATACACCAGGAAATAACAATGCCCACTTGATGACAAGTGACATTCTGAAACTTTGGTTGCAGCTCCAAAGCTACTCCAATCATACTCTTCAAGCAGATTTGATTCTCACTGGTGGTTTAATTTAATAGCTCCTTTTCCACTGGCCCAGATCACACTTCACTGATTCAGCTCAGTTTCCACTGATTCTGCTCAGTTTCCACTGATTCTGCTCAGTTTCCACTGATTCTGCTCATTGCCACTTATTCTTCTCAGTTTCCACTTATTCTGCTCAGTTTCCACTTATTCTGCTCAGTTTCCACTTATTCTGCTCAGTTTCCACTGATGTGGCTCAGTTTTGACCTATTCTGTGCATTTTCCACATCCTGCTCAGTTTTAACTGATTCTGCTCATTTTTACTGATTCTGCTCAGTTTCACTAATTTTGCTCATTTTTCACTGATTCTGCTCAGTTTTCACTGGTTTCATTTATTTTCTGTTGCTCATCAGTTTTCCCTGGCTGATTGCAGGAGTCACCACAGCAAAGCTCATTGCAAACTCTGGCACAAATGAGTGTTCAGTCTGGCACAGCTTATAAGTGTTGACTCCAGAATAGCTGAATATTCCCCCTGGGGAAGCTCAGTTTTCACTCTGGTAGCTCAGTATTACCCCTAGTGTAGCTCAGTGTTCAGCTTGGTGCAGTTCAGTGTTCAATATGGTGCAGCTCTGTCAGCTTGCTACTATGACAGAGCAACCTGTCACAAGTTTCCTACAAAAAATTATTATAAAAAATATAGAATATCAAATAATAGTTAGAATATTATTTGATATTCTAAATCTACACTAAAAATAACCTAGGGTACCTCACTCACAAGTACCCCTAATTCTCACTCCTTCACTATGTAAATTAGCAAAGAATAATTAGCAAGTACCTTTAACAAAAAGGAACTTGCATTAATTAATGCTTATATATAGATATACATATGCTTAAACCCCATTTCCAGTCACGGAAATGAGGTGTTGTGTAAATTAGGGGAGATAGTGTAAATACACCGTGTTTTACTCAAACCCCGCGTACCGCAGTCCGCAGAGCTTGAAGTTCAATCCGCGTGACTGAAAGCCCGCGCCAAAGTTGGGATATAAGCCCCCGCGCAAGCATTAAGCCCCTTACAGGCTCTCAGCTTGGCACACGGACTCCACAGTCACTCAGGTACACCCAATTCAACAAAACCATGCTCCAGTAACCTCATTACATATGTTACATATGTAACAAAGATTACTGGGGACTAAATAATTAAGTATATTGAAAAGTATTACTTGTTTGTACACTTAAATAAAATATATAGAGTACACAAACAGTACAATCAATACTGTGGCTTAATATAAAATACTAATAAGCCACTAATATTAATAGTACTAATGTACTACAGACTGTATCCCAATATAAATAAATAATAAATAAATAAATACATTAATAAAATCAATTGGTGACGTGTATTCAAAGCAGGGGCTGCTGAAGCGTCACCAAGAAAGCAAAAATGGCCAAAATGTGGTCCATAGATCCCACAAGTTGGCCAATAATACCTACAGGGTCCCCAGAGGGAACTCAAGACTATTTAAGGAGCTCTTCAACCGCCCAAAGAAGGCTCCGGATGCTTCCAAAGACCCACTAACAACCTTACCCACTTCTTATTAGATATATACATCTTTATAACACAGTCTGGTAAGCTTCTTAGTAGTTATTCTTTAGCCCTGTCTTCCCCAACAACTTCACAGTGCCCATCAAGCTCCACCATCCATCCATCCAAGCGCTTCAAACTGTCCAGTTTCACCCAGAATATCCCCAAGATCCCTCAAGGTTTATTACTAGTAAGTAATAACCCTTTTCTTGAAGATATTCCCCCATTTCCATTCCTGGGATTAAACCACCCCTGTTCCATCAGGCCCCAGTGTTCCAGGTATATAAATCCTCTGCATTTATTTGTAAGATACCTTAGAGGGATCTAAACCACCCCTGATTTATCAGGCCCCTCTGGTTTTTAATTATATTAAATTTATTTAATATAATTATTAACCTATTTTTCTCTCAATTTTTACGTCACAATTCCCCCATATCTTTTGGGAATTGTAACATTGTCCCTTACCCAGAGTTAATATACTCTTTCCATATATCCTTGCACCACCTGTAGCTAGAAGGACTTGTCCTTGGCATCAGGGAGGCTGACAAGCTCAGACATGACTTTTGGGCAGAAGGAAGGCAAATCAACAAGGGTTGGAATGAAGTTTCCACTGAGCTATGTACCTATTTCAATCAAATCTGAGCAGCACTGAGCAGCTACCCAACACTTATATGCACAGAAGGCAGAAAGAGCTGTTATGAGAAGGCACAGCCTCTGGTTGTGCGAGGTAGAAAAATGAATACCCAATTTTGTTCTGAAGTAATTCAAGGAGTAGCAGTGGATAGATGGAGGATAGATGAGTGAAGTTGCCCAAATGTCACTTGCCATCCAGTGATCATTGTTTTTTCCTGGTGATAGCTCATTAGTAATATTCATCTAAGAATAAATAGAAATCAGCCACACCTTTATTTTATTCTTAGTGTTACCTTCATTCCCCCTCAGCATTAGTCAGGAAGGCAGCTTTACATCAGCACCTTTGGTATAACTTACATTGATACTAGTGTAGTCATCAATTTCCCTTCCAAGCTCTATTCTGTCCCTTGAGTAGTTCCACACCAAGTGAGATTGATGTTAAAGTGGCTGTTGAGACTGTTCATAATATTGGTCCAACCTTCCTTCTTTAAATTACCGTTGTCTGTAGCATGAACAGCAGACAACTGTTGCGCAATCAAATCAAGCAATTTTGCTTTCTGTGAGGTTGTCCAAGTATGAGGTGATTTGAGGTTGGATTCTGTCGATTGTGTTTGTGGAACCGAGATTGGGGTGTTGGGAGTTTTTTGCCTAGTTGCTGGAGGGTTTTGCATTTCTGGCTTTTGAGGGATTTGTGGGTCAGCCCTTTGACTGGATTTTAGTTTTGGCAAAGGCGGACTGATGGGGGCTGGGGGGGGGGGAGGGAGGGAGCTCAAGTGGTGGTGGTGGATTTTCAGAATTGTCTGGATAGAAAAGGTTTGGATCCAGTATCATTATGTATATCTTGTAGAAAATAGATATGTGGGGTGTGCCAAGAGAAGTATTTTCAGAGTTGTTGAAAACAAGAGGTAGGCTGTTTTCAAAAACGGAGTGAAAATGATGAAAATTGATTTTCAAGTTTGGGGAAAAACTGGCGTGATTGGTATGCGTTTTTGGTCAAAAATGATTCTGCCCAAAAAAAATGGAAAATCAAAACTTGTGGGCGCTGTGGTACGCGCCTATTTGTCACCACCTTTTTTCTGTTGAGTTATAGTTCTCAGGTTTTCTCTGTTCTTTTTCTGCCTTACACATTTCATCCACATGTCACACTTCATTTCACATGTATGTGGGCCCAGCAGACGTGGAAGGACTCTTTCCTCATCCTTCCACTACCATTGCCACTCGACCTGCATTGTGTCCGCTGGTCTCAGCTCTGTCTAGCTCATCATTTTCCACTTGTCCAAAATTTCTATCCTAAAATCTACCTTTCAACAAAACCTCCTTGACTATCCACACTTCCCCTTCCAACACCCATCTCCCACATTTTGGGCAATAGCCCCGCCCCATCATCACCCCTTCCCATTTTTACCTACCCTTGTACAACCCACCATGCCGCCACCTTTGCTGCTGCAAGGGCCAGGCCATGGTCCTGCCAACAACATGCCTGCTTTGGACATGTACATTGCTGAAGGGTCCTTGCCGCAACAGGCAGATCCAATATTGACAAGATTGACCTTGCTAGTCGAGTCACTTTTCTCCAGGTTGGAAAATTTGGAGAGGGCAGTGGCTGCAAAACCAGCACCACCTGCCCAGACCCAATGGCAGGATTCCTTCAACACCCTGCTTGTCAGGTTTGAAGAAATTGCCAGCAACCTGACCTGGTTGGAGAAGAACGTCAAAAGCCTATCCTCTACCACGGGACCCACTACAGCTGCCCCAGCGGCTCTACCAAACAGGCCAGTGCCTCTCTACTCAGAGAAGGCTACTGCAGCAAACAAGGTAGGCACAGCAGCCAATTGCCCCCCGGCTTTGCCAATGATCCCACCCTCATCCCACATCAACAGGTTCAAGCTTGGACAAGTTGTCATATGCAAGCGCTTTGACCAACCCCCAAATCATTTGAAGGACTGACTGCAGTCCAAATCACAAAAAAGATCAACAAAGCTTTAAGCTGTGCCAAAGCACACATTGAAGGGGAACCAATTACCGTCAAGGCAGTGGCCCAGTTCCCTAATGGAGACATCAAAGTTTTTATCAAAGATTGCCAGGCAGCCAAGTGTCTGCTTGACAACAAACACTTATGGACAGCCCAAGCTGACCCCAAATTCATCATGTCGCAGGTAACACACCCAGTCTTACTTCACTCTTGCCCTTCCAGCTTTGAGGTAGACAACCCTCAACATGTAGCGCTATTGTGTCAGCAAAATTACATTGAAACTAAAGAAATCCAAAAAATTTGATGGCTACTCAACCCAAAGCTCGCTGGTAAAGAAACCGGCACCTTACTGATTTTCTTTTTCAGCAGGTGACTTGCTTTTGACATTGATAAAGCTGGGCTCTGCTACAACAGCCTCCATCTCAGAGGCCAACACTATATTCAGGGGCCAAAAAAGTGCTACAACTGTGTGGCAATTGACCACTTGGCTCGATCCTGCAAGGACAAAGCCCTCTGCCCCCGTTGTGGAGGAGAACACAACTTGGCTGCCTGTGAGGACATCACAGACTCCAGCAGGAGCTGCTGATTCTGCTTGGCAGTTGACCTCAAAGGAAAAGTGCCCATTGACCTCACTAACCCCAAATATGACCATTCCCCTTTCAACAGTACTTTCCAGGTACGCGCCAAGGAACTCGAGCAACTAGAGAAGAATAAAGCCCCCAAATCCCACTCATGAGTAATACAGCCCATGATATACATACTACAGAACTATCTGATACTACTTTCCCCCCAGAATCCGTCTTTCCCCTTTCCCATCCATTGAATCAAAACCTCCCCCCAGCTTTGTCTTACAACACCTCACACACCAATAGGCCCCACTCCACACCCTTCTCCTTATTACAACTCAATTTCCACAACCGTAGAGACACCACTTTAAGTGTTCTCTTCTCCGAAGATAATCACCTGGCCTTGCTGCTGCAGGAGCCATGGACTAACCCTGATGACCACCTTCGTCCAAATCACCCGGGCTGGCATAGGATCACCCCCATAGACTGCCCATCAAGAGTGGACTGTAGACCTTGTAGCTGCATCTACATCAACAAAATCATACCCACCCACCACTTTTTCCGGCTCCCAGACACCTCTCCCAATCTAACTGCTGTTTCACTCACCTTGTCGACTACTCCCACCCTTTCCTTCCACTTGCTCTCTATTTACAACCCTCCTTCATCTTTTTCCACCATTCCTGAACTAACCCTCTGGCTTGAATCCCACTCCTCAAGAAGAACTCCCACGATCCTGATGTTAGACTCAAATCTGCATCACCCCCTCTGGAATCCACCAGGCTACCAACATACTCACACAGTTGCAAAGGAGCTAATTAGGTTATGTGGAAAGAAAGGTTTCTACCTGACCTCTCCCAAGGGTTTCCCAACCTTTCTCGGAGCCCGTGGTTCCCAAACTACCATTGACCTCTGTTGGGTCAACCACAAGTGCAAGCCCTTGATATTGGCTTGCACCGTGGGTCTGACCAACCACACCTCCAACAATCAACCCATCCATCTGCAACTGTCCACCCTAGGGAGGAAAGTATTACCAACCCAAATCAAGGGTGTTGCAATGGATAAGTTAGACCTTCCTTCATTTGCTAAAGACCTTTCTTCCCAAATCACTTGTCTACCTCCCACAACCCAATCAATTTCACCCCCAGACATTGAACAAGTGGTCTCTGACCTAACCAAAAGTATTCAGGAATGTCACCTGAAACAGGGGAAAACCTTGTGGAGGGGTAAATCCAGAGCTAAATCTTGCTGGGACCCTAAAATTTTGAATCCCCTAGTTTCCAACAGGAACAGAGCTTGGCACTGAATGCTCTTTGACAACTCGGCGGAAGCTCGAGAATGCTACTTTGCTTGGCAAAAAGCTTTCAAAGAGAAATTCAAGGAGCTTAAGCTACACCATTGGCATAGGTTCCTTGCCAGAACGGGGGATGCATCTGCGTTTCAGGCCTAAAATTTCACAAAGGCAAAAATGGCAAACACAGTCGAGCCTCTGTACAGGGAGGACAAGTCTGTATCCGCCAATGCAGTTGAACAAGCCAAAATACTCTTCAGGGGCACCTTGGTGATCCCCACTGAGTGTGACTTGTCCGATATTGAGAATTTAGTAACAAACACTACAGATGACTTCCCTCCTGTCACGGAGATTGAGGTCATTAGAGCAATTGATTTACTGCCCCCCAAGAAGGCCGTTGGCCCTGACTGTATACCCAATGAGCTGCTCACAGCCGGCAAACGGCAGCTGAGCACATTTCTTGCTCCTTTGTTCTCTTCTTGTTTACGCACCCATCATTTCCCCCAAGCCTGGTGCACGGCAACCACAGCCATCATCTGTAAAGCCAATAAACCCAACTACAGAGACCCAAATGCTTACCGTCCCATAGCCCTTCTTTGCACTCTAGGAAAACTCTTTGAGAAAGTCATCAACAAACGACTCACTCATTGGATCAACACCAACAACATCCTCCCCCTCAGCCACATGGGTGGCAGAAGGGGCAGAAACATCATGGATGCACTAATACTGCTGACCTCCTGGATCAAAAACCGGTGGCGCAACAGGAATATTGTAGCAGGGATCTTTTTGGACGTCAAATCCGCGTACCCCACAGTCTACAAGGATAGACTCTGCAGTCGGCTAAAGGATCTCTCTTGCCCCCCTACCTAACAGATATTGTTCATTCCTTTCTCTCCAACAGGTCCACCTCTATGATGTTGGGAGATTACACTTCCCCACCTTTCAACATCCCAAAAGGACTCCCACAAGGATCACCCTTATCGGTGACACTTTACATTCTGTACAATAGTAGCCTATTGATTCAGAATGCGGCCTCCCTTTTTGACAATAAAATCTCCATAGGTTATGTAGATGATGTAGTCCATCTGGTTGCCGCCCCTTCTGTTGACAGGGTTACAGCCATGCTACAAGAAGAAGCAATCAGATTGCTGGCATGGGGGCATAAGTATTAAAAGAATTTTATTGAATGATGATTGATTAACCTAGGACCAGAATGGACTAGAGACAAAATGAGAAGTGAGTTTTTTTTAAACAAAGAAATAAGAAAGAGAAAATAGAGAGTCATAAAGAAAACCAAATTGTTTGAAGACAGGAACAGAAAGAATATTTAAGGAACAAGATGGAATCTTAAGTAGGCGCAGAGGATAATAGATCTGAAGAAATAGCCAGTAAGTAAGTTGAGTAAATTATTTGACAGTAACAAGTCTCACCAGGCAGAACAAGGATTTGAAGATGACAGTAGAGGTAGAAAAAGGAAATAGGAAGATGATAATTAATAATATAAGAGGAAAGAAAAATATGAGCCGGGTGAAGATTGGATAATATGATGGGATAGTTGAGGAGTATAATGATGTTGAAGTTGAGGTGTGAGGGATTGATTATCGTTCTTGATCATTCATGTGAAATTGTGTGAAATTGATAAGTGATCTTGACCCAAGACTAGAAAGTTCTTTGGGGATGAACGGGGTTCAAGTAAGATGGGATTCGAGTATGAGAGGATAATCTTTACAAGTATGGCACAATTTTTGACAGGAAAAAAGCTGTTTTGATGAGTTTCTCACCAAAAACAACGGAATGGCCGGCCTTCAACTTTGACGGAAATACCCACAAGTTTCAATCATCAGCCAGATGGCTGGGAATAATCCTAGATAGCAAGCTTACCTTTACTGATCAAATCCAAAAAGTTAAGAAAACAGGCAATCTGACGCTCTTACAGCTAGAACAAATCATCAAGTCCACCTATGGTCTGAACCTACAACTTGCCCAATGAATAGTCAGTGCGGTATTGTACCCAAGGGTGCTTTTAGGCAGTTTAATTTGGTTCACGGCAAGAAACAAGAAGACAGTTTCTCAAGTATTAGATGGCTTTTTTTATAGAGCTAGCAGGCTGGTGACAGGCTTTTTCAAACAGACCCCACTGCCCTTTGTGAAACTGAGCAGCGGCCTTCAGCCTCTTGTTGACACTCACACCAAGCTTTCTCTTTCCTACATTCTCAAAGGTCTAACTAGACCTCCCCCACACCCGGTAGCCTCCTTTCTTCAGAAGGAACTAACTGAAACTAAGCCTACATTCCCTAGCCCTCTGCACTCCTTCACAGGTTTAGATGAATTGCAAGAACACCTCAATCATGACATCAAGGTCATCCATGGCTCCCCTTTTCCTCCATGGATTGAAACAATTTCTGAGGTTGATAATATGGGAATTCCCAAGGAGAAAGTGGTTGAGTTGGTGAGAAGCCAGGTTGAAAGAGAGGCAAACACGGGCTTGCTCTTGATCTTCACCAACGGGTCTTGGATCCCAGCCACTGGAGCTGGCGTGGCTGCTGCTGCACATAATGTTTCTCTCTTGGACTCAGCCAAAATTCCTGCTCACCATAGAATCTCCAATTTTGAAGCCGAGTTAATCAGAATTAAATTAGCCATCAGACTGGTCAAGCGGGTCATTTGGTCCGCCTGGCCAGGAAGATTTTCAGCAGTTGCGATCTTCTGTGACAATCAAGGGGCTCTAATCCGGACAGCGGACCCAACACAGGCCTCTCCAGGCCAGAATCTCTACACTGATAATTTCTCCTCTTTGTGCTATCTAGGAATTCTGGTTTCCCTTTATTGGTGCCCCGGACACAAGGGGATTGAAGCCAACAAGTTAGCAGATTCACTAGCCAAAAGAGAGGCACAACACCCGGAAGAGGACGCGAATCACCCAACCTCAGCTTGCCCGTTTCCCGAAAGCCTATCCAAAATGAAGCAAAACTGCGGCCCCATGTGGAAAAAGGGCCCCGTGCTCTCAACCTTAGAACGGAGGGATTTCAGGTTTAAGACAGACCCCATCCCATCATATCCGCTTTGGATGAGCAGGAGAAAAGTCTCACAGCCATTATTCTCCAAATCAGAGCTGATCATGCACCTCTAAATCACTTTCTCTTCAAGATCAAACAATTCCTTGACCCAAGATGCACTAACTGCTTTGAGAGGGAATCAGCACCCCATTTCCTTATGTTCTGCAAAATATACAGGTCAATCAGAAGAACCCTCAAACTGAGGCTCAAACAGAAGAAATGCAATGTCAACTGCAACTCCTTTCAAGCCATAATGGACTGCCCTAAGGCTCTTCCGGAGGTAGCCAAGTTCATCTTGGCATCTAGGCGCTTCCCAAACATCACAACCTACAAAAACAACCAAGAGGTTACGGCCACCTGACGAAATCCTAACCTGTGACCATTCCTTCCTTTATTCACTTTCCCTTTGTTTGATTCCGACTGTATTCTGTTAATTGCTTTTATATCTCTTTGGAGTCCCTCTATCTCTTCCTCTTTCTGAATTTCCCATCTCTCTCAGTTCTCTCTTCCATATTCATATGTATGTACATGCTGAAGAGCTAGAGGCTCCTCTTCCAAACCCTTGAAGACCGCAACAACACCAGTAGTACAGGAGGGATAATACTGGTTTACGTCAAACTTTCTGGCGCAGGTGTGGGCTACCTCGCTGCCAAAACTCAATCTTTGGTGGGATGGGACTAGGAAGGGGCGCCTTGATCTCCAAAGCTAGTTTGTTACATCCTTCTTCTAACCTTGCAATTGCTTTCCTCTCTCTCCTCTTTCTACACAGTTTCTTTTCTTTTTTATTATTTTCATTATTTTTATTTTCTATTTTATGGCTTCTATTTCTCCTTTCTCCTTTACTCCCCTTTCTCTGGATTATCTTTCTTCCTCTTTTTCTTCTTCTCCTTTCTCACCTACGCATAACAGTTGTTACACTTTAAAGAAAAGCCACACACACTGTATTGCGGCAATGAATTAGTACATAAAGAATAATTTTGTATGTGTATGGCACACCTATTGTTTATAGTGCGGTATGTGAAATCAATAGCACTTTTTAAAAAAAAAAAAAAAAAAACTCAAGCAATAATTGAATCTAAGCACTGATCAAATGAAAAATAAAACAAATGATATCTAAACACCTTTTAGAAATAAATTATAAATCTACAAGGGTAATAAAAATGAGCAATCACCCCTTAAGCCCCACAACAGGCTATGTAGTAAAAGGAAAGTAAGTAGTAAAGCAATATCCCCCAAATTAATATCTCTGAAACATTTCAAGATAAACTTTATGTGGATAGAAAGGAAATATGAATAAGAAAACAAAATATATGAGTTGTAGACAAGAAAAATAATCAGGACAGAGAATCGACAGAAATGAAAAAATAAGTCAAGAGAATCTTTATATTGAGTGAAAATACTGGTATGAGAAACAATTAACGGAGTGCTGAATTTATCAACTAGCACAGCATGTAAAAAAGGTTCTGTTTTTATTTTTGTTTTGTGCTTATTGTTTTTTTCCTGTGTGACTACACCAGTAGCACACAATCACTACACAGTGAAATTCAATGCAATTTAAAGAAAAATATCACCTGTTTTCAGGCTGTGTAGTCAACAGAAACTTGTGAATTTCAGTTTTGTTAGCTGGCATTCTTCATGGTTCAACTGATGATACATAATGCTAGCAGACTGACATACAAATTCTGCTTTCTCTGTATTTTAGATCTCCATCACCATGCATCTGCTTGCTTGAACTATTGTCCTCTTTCTTTGATCTGGATACACTTGTTTGTCCTGCTATGAAACCACTCTGTCTGAATACATTCACCCCCTGGTATATGCAAGTGAAAAATGCCTGTAGTTTAACAGCCATGAATCTGCTACCACATCACAGTCTGGAACATACCGTTGTTTTGGAAATGACTTTCTAAAACATTAGAAACTGTGAGAATATAGGATTTATTGCTGCAAAACTAAAAACCAGACTGTATAATAAAATGATCAGATAAAAATAGATAAGAAATGCATAAAGATTGAGAAGGAAGAGTTTATGAGATTTACCACGAGGTTTTTGTTCTTATATAAGTCTGACAACCAGTATTGATAGTATAGATGAGTAGCACAGAAGCTATTGATGAGTAGGAGAGATGAAATGAGTCAAGAGATAAATGATGATAGGAATTTATTGATAGGGTTTGTGTTTTTCTCACCAAGTTGGAGAAGTGAGCTGTGATTTATTGAGGTGTATTGATGATTTTGTTGGAGTCGAGAGGGAAGATTGATAGATTTGATTTGAGTGGTAAGATTTATTTGTGTGAAGTTGTGGAGTTAGATAAGTCAATCAAGGTTAAGGTGATAGTAGAGGAAGAGAGGATTGAGATGGAGAGATGATTGTAAGAGAGAGGATTGAGATGGAGAGATGTGTTGTAAAGTCATTCAAGTCATTCGCCGTAGCTTAACCCTTCAACTCGGTGCCAGGGGGCTTACCATCCAGATAGCTCTCACTCACCTGATATGGAGAAGCCTCGACAAGAACCAAGATCTTCAATCTATCCCGATCTTCATTCTCTCTCATCAAGATTCAACACTCATCAAGAACTCTCAAAATCAGGACAGCAACAGGACTTTTGGTGTAATACCTCAGTCCAGTACTCCCTCTCTTCTCCTCTTTGCTCTGATAAAATTATCTCTAATCAATCTTCTCCAGTTTGTATTTCCTTTCTTTTTCGGCTCTCTCTTTCTCTTTTCTTCTTTTCTGCTTGATGCCTTCTTACCCAATTTTTTTGTCTCACACTCTTCGCCAGTCCTATCTAAAAACTTCTGATCTTCATCATTGCCTATCCAGTACCTTAAATTCTCTTAATTGTCCTCGTGGTATGATCATTTTTCCTTTCTTCATAGGCTCCATTCCTTTATTCTAACATGTTTTGTACAGTCTGGTTTTGGTTTAACTTTTCTTTAGAAATTTTATAATAAGATGATTGAGAGGGAATTGGGATCTTGTCTTTGGGTGATAATGAGTGTCACAATTGATGTCATGGTGCTGAAACTCAACAGAAACTTTTCATCGAGTGAGACTGATTAGTCATTCTTAAGGAGACTCTTCATCCTTCAGACCTGAATTTGAAAGAGATTTTTTATCAAACATTTGGCTAGAATCTGGATGTATTGGGCTTTGTGGGGTGTTTTTTTTATTGATGGATGGTGGATACTTTTGAGTTGTTCACATGCTGAAAATTTGTGAACTCCATTTTGCTGAGGTGGAACTGCTGCACACTTGCTCTGAATTGTCACCCTCATCAACAATCTTTGAATCAATTAAAAAACTTGATAAAACTTCTTTAAGAACATGAACTTCTTCAAGATCTTCAAACTTTTCTAGACTCTTGACTCATCAATAATCTTCAACTGTCAAAATCAGTAAAGTTTTTGATAATCATCAACAACTTGACTAATTAACTCTAGGGAATGCTTGTGAAGTGAACTCATCACTAACAAATAACCCCATTGGCAATTCTATCTTCAATTTAATTCCTCCCTATCTTTCTTCTCTTTTCCCTCTATTAGATATGGTATCCTCCATCACTATATCTCACCATACTGCCTTCCAACTTACGTACTTCAAATTCTACTACTGTTTTTTCATTCTCTTCCTTTCCTTCTTTTTATTTGTAATGTTTTGTGTGTTGTTAGAATAGCTGGGTTTCATATTTTTTATTTTCATTATCATTAGCATTTCCTCCACAAAGCCTCTTACTCTAGTACTTCTAATGTACTTGTCATAATAGCCTATATTAGTGGTATGTCTTCTCCAACATTATTTTCTTTCCTCTTTTTCCTTATTGTTGTCTCTTTTCTGATCTCATTACCTTTTCTCTATTTTTCTTTATTTCAAATTTCCGGCTCTAGTTTTTCAAAAATAAATCCAAATCTCTTCTCTTCAGATACCAGAGCAGAAAGGCTTTGGGGTGCATTTATTAAAATATTTTTTCAGTGACAGAAAAACAGAATAGGGGGTATCAAATATGACAAAATCCACAATTAAAACCAGTCAGTTAGGATTTTCCACAAAATTTCACTTTTGAGAATTCTGAACCATTTTATGTTGATATCCATGGTTTTTAAAAATGGTGGGTTTTCAAAACCAGTTGATTAGATAATGGTGGATTTGGTCATATTTGATACCCCCTAATATTGACAAAAAGCTGTTTTTGTTGAACAGGAAAAAATGTTTTGGCTTGGTATAGCCCCTTGCTGATAGTTGATCAAGCATAATTTATTCATCTATTTGTATGATGAAGGATCTATTCTTGAGAGCCTCTGTGTATTTTAGAATTAAAAAAAATCAAAAAAGTGAGATTGGAAAGTAAATTAGGGGGAAAACATTTATAAAGAAATCAGCCAGGACAAACACAAGATTGATTAACTTTAAACATCACCAATTGCCAGATGAAAGGTTTCCAAAACATACCAACCCAAGCAGTGTGGAGTTTTTAAAACAAAATCCTAGTTTTTTGACCAAAATCTACCATTTGAGTTTACACTAGTCTTATTTGGGGGTTCATAATCAGGAAATAAATCAGCCAGGAAAAAAGCAAAATCAATTAACTTTAAAATCTCCAATTCCCAAATGAAAGCTTTCCAAAACATACCAACCCAAGCAGTGTGGATGTTTTAAAACAACATCCTAGTTTTGTTGACCAAAACATACCATTTGAGTTTACACTATTCTGATTTGGGTGTTCATAATCAGAATCACACCCAGTGGTTTTGAATCCAAACCTGGTCTTAAAAGTTAGATATTTCCTCCCAACGCTCCATTTGTACCTAGTTTTTTTTTCCAGTATTTCCAGGGAATTCAGGGTAAGTTTTACTTTTTGAACATTGATTTGAAATCTTGGCTTAATTATCATTTCAAATTACAAATCAACAATTCTTGTTTTCATTAATTACCCATTTCCATTTTTCTTTTTGCTTTCTTTGAGTGATAATAAATTAATAGGGGGTATCAAATATGACCAAATCCACCATTATCTAATCAACTGGCTTTGGAAACCCACCATTTTAAAAACCATGGATATCAGTATAAAATGATGCAAAACTCTCAAAAGTGAAATTTTGTTGAAAAGCCTAATTAAATGTTTTAAATTTTGGATTTGGTCATATTTGATACCCCCTAATGTACTTGGTTGTGCCGCATGTATCCTTGGTTTTTCCAGTGAAATTTTATCCCCTGCACCCGTGTTTATACCCAGTTGTTTTCCAGGAATTTTAATGGCCACATGGGCCCATTTACTTATTCATTTTGTTTTCAATTAATTATATTATTTATGTTAAATTAAAATCAGCAACAAAAAAAAAATTGAATCTTTTTTTGTGGACCCAGTTGTTTTTGTGTCCCCAATTATTCTTAGTGTACCCAATTTTCTGCTTGTATACCCTTTGTTTTTTTTTGTTTTTATAGTTAAGTTCCTGTTTGGTTTGGCCCACAAAACATTAGGTCCAAAATTGGGACCTCTTTGGCCCATGTTGATGGCATTCTCACCCATTTTCACAGGTGGAAATATGTGATACACAAAGAATAACATCTCTGCACATATATTAACAGCACAGAAAATTTTGGGCACAAAGAAATGTACATTTAAACAGTGACCCCTGAAATTTTTAATCAACAATGTGGCATCAGAACATAAAATATAACTGGTGCACAGTGGGCTTGATAGAATAACACTTGCTAAGTGCAATATAACTTTCCAGTTAAACATTCCAAGAGATTTATTTTCATTTTCATTTTCTGTTTCACTTATAAAGACATATAAAACAGAAACCCCAAAAATCCATTACCACCAGGAAAAAACAATGATCACTTGATGGCAAGTGACATTTGGGAAACTTCACTCATCTATCCTCCTTCTATCCACTGCTACTCCTTGAATTACTTTAGAACAAAATGGGTTATTCATTTTTCTACCTTGCACAAACAGAGGCTGTGCCTGCTCATGACAGCTCTTTCTGCCTTCTGTACATATAAGTGCTGGGTAGCTGCTCAGTGCTGCTCAGCTTTGATTGAAATAGGTAGATAGCTCAGTGGAAACTTCATTCCAACCCTTGTTCATTTGCCTTCCTTCTGCCCAAAAGTCATGTCTGAGCTGCACCAGATTGAACACTGACCTGCACCAAACTGAACACTGAGCTACATCAGGGTTAATACTGAGCTACCAGAGTGAAAACTGAGCTTCCCCAGGGGATTATTCAGCTATTCTGGAGTGAACACTTATAAACTGAACACTCATCTGTGCCAGAGTTTGCAATGAGCTTTGCTGTGGTGACTCCTGTGCTCAGCCAGAGAAAACTGTTGAGCAACAGAAAATAAATGAAAACCAGTGAAAACTGAGCAGAATCAGTGAAAAATGAGCAGAATTAGTCAAACTGAGCAGAATCAGTGAAAAATGAGTGGAATCAGTAAAAAAAGAGCAGAATCAGTAAAAATGAGCAGAATCAGTTAAAACTGAGCAGGATGTGGAAAATGCACAGAATAAGTCAAAACTGAGCCAAATCAGTGGAAACTGAGCAGAATCAGTGGAAACTGAGCAGCATCAGTGGATACTGAGCAGAATAAGTGTAAACTGAGCAGAATCAGTGAAGTGTGATCTGAGCTAGTGGAAAAGGAGCTATTAAATTAAACCACCAGTTAGAATCAAATATACTGGAAGAGTAGGATTGAAGCAGCTTTGGAGCTGCAACCAAAGTTGCAGAATGTCACTTGTCATCAAGTGAGCATTGTTTTTTCCTGGTGATACTCTATTCTATTTTCTATGAATAAATAAAGATAACACTCCAAGAGATGAGATTTAGCCCAAATCAAGACAGAGAGTCACATGGATCCAAGATATATATACATAAAAATAATCTATAGTAATGATTATATTTGTCTATCTACATCTATCCAACGTCCACAGCACACAATGTCCAAGGAGAGACAACAAATGATTAGTTAATTTCTAAATGAAAGGGAAAGAGTGGGTGAGTGGGAGCTTTAGAGTTATTTGAACAACAGCTTGATGGCCTGAAGAACGAGATGTGCTTGTTCCCGAGCCAAGATGGGATCATTGAATGGGATCCTTCCGGCCTCGAAGCAAGCGAGCAGAAGGCCTATGACCGAGCGGTTGCAGTGCTGGTGGTCTGTTTTTTGAGGATCGGCCTTGTAGCCTTCCTCTGAGGTTTGTTTTTCCGGACTGGCACTAATGGCCTCCTGAGTGAACCAAGTGTTTTGGTCCTTGAGAACCCGGGGTAGTTTAGAGTAAAACTCCTTGGTGCGGCCGATTAGATTATCCTCGGTGGAGAGCCTCAATGGCTCCAAGGCCTTGCCAATCGTCTTTCGGGAGTTGCCTTTCAGATAGCTTCGTAGCCGAACGAGCAAGTCGACTGAAATGCTCTCCTCGACGAGCCGGTTGCCGATCTCCGTCAGCTCGACTGTCTCCAATCCGAGCGATTTGAGACAGCTGAGTTCCACCAATCGCTCGATCCATCGGTCAACAACCGCAGATTCAGCCCATCCGGCTCGGTCTTTCTGGGTCTCTTCACCACTTCGACCGTGACGGGTATCGATACCGTAGTATAAAGGATTGACTCGGACACGCTCGAATAGCAACGTCCCCGCCAAGCACTTCATGACTTGGGATCTGTTGGCACCTTGTCTCTTTTTTCCATCACCAGAAGCCAATTCCTGAAGCGTGATGTCGATATAAATGCTCGAATTTAACTCGATCGTCGATTCCAGGGGCAGTCCGGTCTTCAAGAAAATCTTGTATTTTTCTAACTGCTCCTCCTCGCACATCACCACAAATTGTCCCGTGGTCAAGGTCTCTAATGGATCGGCGTTTGTCGCGCCCACAAAGCCCTGCATCTGGACCAGCTCTGATAACTCGATCTCACTGGCCGATTGAGAGACCATTTCACCTGACCCGTTCCCCGAAAAGTGTGTGGCACCGTGGCGAGCACCCATCACGATCACCACTTCGGCCTTTAACTGGTCGTTCGAGATCTTCCAAGATGATTCACGAGGTAAGACCATGATTTTCAATTTCCGTTGTTGAAACAGATCGATCCCTAGCCGCATTTCCCTCGTCGACATTTTTTCATTTAGTAGCATCACCCCGTGTACCAGCATGTCTGCTACTTCTGGATGCATGAATTGCTCTGCATAATACCATAACTCTTGGGTCGGCTCTGTCATATCTTGTCGGCCCATGCTAGATGCTGAGCATTGAACGATCTGCTGAGCGACCGCTTGGCATTGATGTTTAGATGGAACGAAGATGAGAACGGATGAAGTCGGGTTGTCTTGGATAACCTTCCATGCAGGCTTGACCATCACTTTCCATTGATTAGATGAATATGGTAGATTGAATGGCAAGAATTCAGTTAAGATAGGTTGTGAGCGACTACCAGGCGAGAAATTGGAGACCCTTCTTTCGTCAATCTTTAGCCAACTTGAGAGTGAGCTGGGATCCATGAGAGAGCCCGAGAAACCAAGGAGACGAGTGTTGGCATGGTTTTTCAGGATGGTGTTAATCATCTTTTCATAATCCTTGCTCATGTTGTGTAAGTCCATTAGAATGGTCAAGGCCCTGCTTTGGTAAAATGGAACCGAAATGAAGGAACCAAGTTTGGGAGTCATGACCACGATTTCTAAAGAGTCTATTGAAGAGCTCGGGGATAGTGAAAGATCAGAAGGCTCGACTAGGGCGGAGACTTTGACGGGAAATAATTTTAAACTTCGGTTCAAGAATGCACTCAGCTGTCGTGCAATAGGTTTCCTATGGACGATCACCAGAACCCGCTTTGCTTGAGCAGTGCCCAGTTTCAATGTTCGAGCGATAGCAAGAAGGGCTAGTCGATTGAGAGCTCGTTGCTCGGGCGCACAGATTAGAGCATCGTGTGGAGTATGAAACAGCGTATGGAAGCATTGTGTTTCGATTGAAGACAACTGATTGGGCAATTCAGTTAGTTGAGGATGATCATTCAATTGAGCTAGCCGAGAGGTGACGAGCAGGGGCAATTCTAACAGAGGCGTATGTTCAGGTGGGGTGGGACACAATTTGATATCCTTGAGCGCAACTTCTTTGAAACTGTCCGCACCGATCCAACGATCAGAGATAACTCTAAGACACAATTCTTCTGGGAGTGAGCCAGAACTGTTAGAAAAGGAGAGGATAAAATCCAGATCAAAGTCAGGAGCGGATTGGCGAAGGTAGATGCGAGTGATTTGAAGGATTTCTTGTTGGTCGCTATCTTCGATCCAAACCCAGAATGGTTCACCTTGCCCATGAATCTTGGCCGACCAATCAAATTCCTGACTTGCATGAATTCTCACCCTCAGCAAGCTCTCGGTCAACGGTTGGAGAGTGTATTCAATCGACAAGCGCGGAAATTGGCGAGCTGCTCGTAAGATAACGCTTCCGAGTCGGTCGTTTAATCTGCAGACCGAGGCAATCTCTGATGCTTTCATTTCTGCCAGATCTTCAACTTCAAGATCCCCAGCGCGTTCGTCCAGGTCATGAATCAACTGGTCTGAAAGACCGATCTGTGACAACGGATGAATAAACGGCCACATTCGCTCTGATGGAACCAAACGCAATTGATTGAAGATAGTCGAATGAGCTTATAAAGTATCCATTTGTCATAGGCCCTTACAAAACCCAATTACTCAACTCTCTATGCATTTGCTAATCTCAATCAAAACCTTTGACGTCTCCGCAAATTTTTTCCAGATACTAATCTCGACCAAAGCGCGCACGATTCGGGCCGAATTTTGAGCAACGTAGGCGGTGTCCGAGACTAATGCAAAATCTTCCACGAAAGCTCGAGACACGTGGGCTTGTAGTAGGATGCTGACTTTACCAGCGGTTGCAGTTGGTCCGCCCTTAACCTGGCAAGGTGCTTGTTCTTGTAGCTGTTCCAGTTCATCCAATTCGGAATCTCGAACTTTGATTTGATCAAACTCTACACTCTGACTGAGCATTGCTAGTACCTGAACAGGCGTAAGAAAGACGACTGTTTAGCTGGCATCCAACTGAGAAGCACTTCAAACGGGATAGGTATAATACAGGAAGAGCTAACATCGGCCTCAGTCATTTTTGGTCGGAATGACTGGTTAAAAATTTCAATGGTCGAATGCTTGATGTAATATTTGGATGCAATCCTGCCGAGCTCTGTAGGATCAAGCGATCCAGTCACTTGATCGAAACTAATCATTCCAATCTGATGGAGCTTCTTGGCAGCGATCTCAATTAACGAGTGTCTCTTACTACCCAATAATGGATCGTCCTCAACATCTGAAATTGTCAGTCCATACACCATTGGGTTTTTACGCATCCGTACGAATAGGTAAGTCCAGCCAATCCATTGTACGCCTTCGTCTATAGTTCGGACCGTGCCCAAGGCGATCTCTGCGTTCAATGAGTCTACAATTCCCGAAATAAACCTCCAGAATCATAGTATAATTAGCCCATGCTGTTATAAACATTAGAAATATCTCAAATAATAAATTCGGAAACATGTGTGTGCGGTTGAATTCAGGCTTACTGCGATTCGATCGGGTGCTGTTGGGTAATGGCAGCGACATAATGATCCAGTCGATCATGGGTAGTGCAAATATATCCCACGCCATGGTCTTCGTACTGAGGGCGGCCTGAAATAAGAGCACCTGAGTACCTGACAAGATATGTGGAGTAATGGTGTAAATAGAGACCTCCTTACCAGCTCTTCCGAAGATTTGTAGGACGTCGAGGATCCCCAGATCGACGAAGGAACCTTTAGAAGCGTCGTAAATTTGAGTACCCTTGATGATCACCGCGTAAGCAGGCAAGTTGACACCCCAAGCGAGTGTTGCTGTACAACAGAGTACCTGAGAAGATCATCAGCCCTGATAATTTTCAGTCGATTGGATCAAATGGCAAGTGTACATACTCGTGTAACACCAGCCTCAAACAGACGTTCGCTGATAGTTCTATCCGAGCGTAACATTCCCGCGTGATGGATGCTGGATTCAAGTTTTAATCAGCTTCAGCGGGTGGAAGAGATTGATTGATAGACACGACATGCTTGTGATCTCACCCAAAACCGTCTTGAATCAATTCTTTCATTTGCCTATTAGAGGATGCCGATAATTCGCGTCTGAATGAATCAAAACTAGTGTGCTCCATGGGATCAAACAAATTAAGAATATCCTCTTCCATAGCTTTTTCTTTCAACATCTGAGCCGTCTTAACAGTTTCCTTGCGCGCGTGTACAAAGACCATTACTTGATGCCCCTCTTTAACTAGTTCAGATACCTGGTTGTGAAAATAAAATAAAAAACCCATCATGGAAGATTGATACAAGACTGAATGAGATTTTTCACGTGTCCACTCACTACTACATTCCATTCAAAATAACACTGACCTTTTCAAATGTGGCATTGTCGAGATTAGTTCTTGAAGTGGCTGAATTAGGTTTACCGCGAACGCCAATAAAATGTTGCTCTAGAGGCACAGGCCGAAAGCTGCTATCGAAGTAGAACAAGCCTTGCATTCTGTTGACCCTAAGAAAGTCAGATACATCGATGTAGTTGGGCAAAGTGGCCGAGAGGCCTACGATGCGGATCAGGGATTGGGAAGATTCAACCTGAAATAGATCAAGTTATAGAAAGAATTGAATGCCTGACTTGCAGTGTCCAATGATAGAGAAAGGCACTTTACCTGTCGCAAGGTTCGGGCAACAATGGTCTCAATGACGGCCCCTCGGTCTTCATGAAGGAGATGGACTTCGTCGATGATTAGTAATCGAACTCTCTTGATAGATGGAGGACAAATAAAAGCAGCTTTGTGTAAGTCCTCAGAGATTCATGGTCAAATTATAGGGGAAAAACACTGGTTACTAACCGAGACGAGACCCTCCTCGCCAGAAGATTTGCGCGTGACAACGTCCCACTTTTCGGGCGTGGTGACAATGAGGTGTGTCGCGTTGATTTCGTCTCTGGTCAGTTGCATATCGCCTAAGATCACAAAGAGGCATCAGTGTCGACAAAGAAAAAAAAATCGCCGTGTCGAGCTTACCAGTCAGTTCTTTAACAACTGCACCCAGCCAGCCAAGTCTTTTGCCCATCTTACGTACGATTTCAGCGGCTAAAGCCTTCATGGGAGCGACGTAAATTATTTTGAAGTTATTCCTGAGGCCTTTGACTGGTTTATCAAGATTGAGGCCGCCGTATTGCGAAATCGCTCGGAGAATGGTCAACATAGCTACGTCTGTCTTTCCCTAGATTCAGCCAGCGCATCGTGCAAATGTTAGATGTGGGGTTAAGAAAGGTCTGACTGTTTGTATGGTGTAGTGTAACCTTTTGACAACTTACTGCACCAGTGGGAGCACATATCAGCATGTTTTCATTGGTTTTGTAGGCGATCGGATAAACGGAGCTCTGTAATCGGTTGAGAGTTTTATAGCCCTATCTGCCATGAAATGATACGGAAAAGGTCAAGGTGAAGAGGATTTGTAAATTTTGGGTGATCTCCACAAGGGTAGCTTTCATGCTTAAATCAATGGAGCTAGGACCGACCGAGAAGGATTTGCGTGAGATGGGATCGAGTTCATCGATCTCGATCAGATGTTCGTCAGAGCGCATTGGAATTTTATTAGACGGAGGGATCATGATTTCTTCGAAAAACTTTGGGATTGATGGTCATGTCAGGCTTCTCTTTTCGTTTTTCAAGCAGCCATAGATTAATTCTACCCTGACCTCATGGGTGGATCTGGTGGTCCCGATCGGAAGGGTGAATTTTTTACCGGTGAGGCTTGTAAAGGCTTGTTGAGAGCCACTGGAGAGGATCGAGTCGAAGATGTGAGGGTTGATGGGTTGGTCTGTGACGAACTGGTGAATGTGAAGAGAGAGAGAGAAAAAATTATTTAGAATGAATTGAAATTTTAGGTTCTTGAAGATAAATTAGACTGACTCCATTTCGACTGAACAGAGGTCGATTGGCAGCTTGAGCCAATTGCTGTGCTTTCAGTGATTCAAGGTAGGGAAGATCAAAGGTATCCAGCTGAGTATCATCTGTTCGAGTACTTTGATCAGGGTTGAGGTGGAGCCGTTCCCGGAAGTCAAACGTGCGAGCTCTCTGGATGATCTGAGGGACTAGTTCGATTGCCTGAAAGCCTAGTAGGTCCAAGATCTGATTGGATAGACCTTCCAAGCAGGTAGAATCTAGTGGGTTGGCAGGGTGCTGGTTGAAATGATTCTGGAATAGGTTGATGATTGATTGTGTTAATTGTTGGTGATCTGGTTTGTTTGAGCCTGAGGGGTAGTACGAGATCAAGAGTTGGCTGGAGAGGAGAGAGTTAGAAATTTGATAGGGGATGTTTTTTGCTTTTCTTTTCTTTTTTATAAACTGGCTGGCTGACTGACTGACCAAATCGAATGCCTAGTGAATCGATAATCAGGATCTGAGAGGATGAGTTGGTCTGGAGTGGATAGGAGAGGGTCGTTATCGATGTTGTTGAGTGTGATGGTTTGGTTGTTGTGGTTAGTTTGATTAGTCTGAGTGACAAGTTGATCGAGTTGAGTTTTTATTGATGAGGATAATCGTTCGAGATAATCGTTTGAGTCTTCCTCCATCTTTGCCTGCATGGTCTGTAGTGGAGGTCAAGAGCATCCATCCGTCATCAAGTGGCTCGGTAGGCCAGATTTTATAGAGACGGAGCCCCCGTGCACCACACACTGGTACACTCTTTAGCCCTCCTTAACCAGAGAATCGGCAAATTTCTCTGTCGGTAGCTTGGTAGGGTAACTTTTATCCCAAGGTCATCCATCCATCACACACCCAAACTCAAGTTGAAGAGTCCCTGAGTGTGGAGTGGCTCAGTTTGGCAGTGGTAGAGACACTGCGCCAAGCCACAACTGTGGAGAGAGACTCTTGGTAGGTCAGCTAGTTAAGAGGTCTGCGTGCCTTGCCAAACTCTCCAAAGAAAAACAATTGTGGATGCTCTGAGTACATACATACCTGACCATGATGAGGTTTGTAGAGCAAAGTGTTGATTAGCTGGATGCTCCAATATTTTCCATTGCTTACCACAAATCAGCACAAGCATCATCTTGGCTACAGCCCTACCCACAGGAGAAGAAACTTGGGGAAGAAAACAAAAGCATCAAGTTAGGTCCTTATAAGTTAACCCTCTGATTTTCTCCTTGATACTTTCTTGAACTCAGGATTTTCCTTACCCATTTTTGTGCCGTGATTTCTGAAGGTGTACCACAATGCTGTGATCTTACATCCTGAAGAATTGGGAAATCCTCTAAAAGCCTCGGGGGAGGAAGAAAAGGTACCACCCAACTACACAATCATAGTGGGCATCTACTCTCCCCCGTGCTGGTATAACACCAGGCCATAACAAATCCAACTTGCTGAGTTGGCAAGTGTCTCAGGAAGTATTTGAGGCAGTATACCCAAAGAAAGTAAATACAAGGCTCCTGCAATGCATGTTGTGGGCATCAAAGACAAAAACAAAAAACAAAAATGTATTTGAGATGTACAAGGAAGAAAGTAACTAGAAGCATGAGCAAGCCATTTTGTGTTGTGGAGAGAAGAGCCTGGTCCAAGTCATAGATTTAATGTGTCTTCTCTGCTTTGTCATATACTAGTTTGATATCTGGGTTGCTGATGGATAAAAAATAGATTAACCTGCTTGTGCAACTGGATAAAAATCCCTCCAATTCCTCTTGAGTTGAGCCTTTTTTACAAGCTAAGCTTCACTAGATCCTCCAAGTATGAAAATACTCTGCTAATCCATGTTTATTATCTCCACAAATATGGCCTCACACAGACTAAGCTCCACAAAAGTACAAATAAATTGAGCTTTTTTAAGCAGCCTAAAATACGTAAATAGTAATAATGATAACAAAAATGGTAGGGTATATGAATAAGATGATGAAAAGTAGAATCAATCTGGAATACTAACATCCCAAAACCACCCAACCTCATTTTCCCACACAGACCCAACCTCATTTTCCCACACAGACCTCTCATTCTCTCACTTGAACATCTGACAATTTTTCACTTTCTACGTCATTCACCATTTCTCATGTGGCTCCACCTGCTTCTACTACTCTCCTACACATCATTTTCCCATGATAACATGTATGTGGAATGTGAAGTGAAATGAGAACTGAAGGAAATGCAGCACACATGAAATGAAACACGACAGGAAATAAAACCATCAGTTATTGTGTGTCTGGTCCCTGAGGTCACTCATACAACCTTTTGTAGAGTTTTTTATTTTCCACCTCTCAAAGGTAGCAGCCTCAGCCCCCTGAAGAGGGCACCTTTGTTGTTTTCCAGCCCACAGTTTTCTCTTCAGGCTTTTTTTCAGATCACCCTTGCTCTGGCCTTTTTTCCACAGCTCCTCACCCCCATTCCCCCCGCCCCCCACCACCAACGGTTGGCCGCTACACTATTTGGCCACTAACTGTTAGTGTAGTGGGGATTTTTTTTCCAGAAAATTTGTAGTGTTAGCTGATGTTACACTCCACTAAACTAACAGTTAGCGTAGCAACAAGTTTTTCAGCCAAAATTTTTGTAGTGTTAGCTTTGGAGAATAACTGCTACACTAACAAGTCCCACTAACTGTCAGTTTTAACAGTTAACATGGGTGCTGCATAAAGCTGTTTTTATGGTTTAATCAGGTAAAATCCTGCTGCATTAAAGCTCTTAGAAGAGAAATCCAACTTCTTTCTTGTGTTTGAATTGAAACCAGGACCAAAATGTTAGATCCAGCAAAGTGAACAACCTGAAAAGATTTTTTTGGGTGTATTACATCCCTGCGTTGTTTTACCAATAGTTTGTGTGATGTGGTTGAGCAAAGAAAAGGATGTGGGAATGGTGAAAGTTTTTCCCATGCACAATTTTTCTTGTTTTGAGGCTTTGATGCTTTGGAATTAGTATTTTTATGCACCTGATGATTCAAATGAGGTTGGCAGAATGGTGTCATCCCAAGATCCATCATTTAACATCAAAGGCATTTTTATGGGGGGTATCAAATATGACCAAATCCACCATTATCTAATCAAATGGTTTTGAAAATCCACCATTTTCAAAAACCAGGGATATCAGTATAAAATGGTTCAGAATTCTCAAAAGTGGAATTTTGTGGAAAAAACTAATTCACTGGTTTTAATTGTGGATTTGGTTGTATTTGATACCCCCTAATAAAAATAAATCAGATATTAACATAAGGAGATAATCCTAAATTATGAGGCCAAATGAAGCTCATTTTTATGAGCCTCAAAGCCACATGGAAGAACCATTTGGTTTTGAAAAAAATAAATAAACTGAAAATTGAAAAAATTGAAGATAGAAATCAAAAACAAGCTGTTTTGATTGCTGTACTTGCGCAAGTACAGGATTTAAAACAGTATTTTGATTGCTTCACTTGTGCAAGTAAAGCTTTTTGATTGCTTTACTTGCACGGGTACAGGATCCTGATTGAGCAGAGTGGACCAGCTTTGACCTCAGACAGGGGAATTTATCACTCCTGCTATATTAAAAGTAACTGCAAAATACCTAATTTGTGTCACCCTCATCACAAATCCTAATTTGTGACAAGGGTGACACTGATTAGGTCAGGATTTTGAAAGAAGAATTCTATTTTTAAGTGTTTTTCAAGATTTCTCAGAGAGTTGAACACAAGATTTTTCAAATAGATCAATATTCCCTGGATCATGATCTTCCAGTTCATATTGCTCCTTCTAATCAGGACTATTAGGAATGAAGTCTGAACTGAACAAAGAAGGAGATTGATTTAAATTTGTAGGAGATTGATTTAAATTTATAGGAGCTCTCCAAACTCGCTGGGGCACCTGACTGACCTAAAATCATCATGAGGTAAAGAGAGAAGAAAAAAAAATGTGAGAGGTGAGGTGGACTTGCTGTTTAACTAGAGCTTCCTTGAGACCTAAGAGCAGCAAGAATTTTGCCTTGTTTGAGCAAGTACTCCTTTTGCTTGTTGTTGAGACCCCCAAGATCCTGGGTCATGATTGCCACTTGAGAAGCAGTTGATTCACTCTTGGCAATCAGCTTGAGGGCTTTGGAGTCAATATCAAATATGTTGTTCTGGTGCTTGGATTAAAATGCAATTTTCTTGTGTGCCAGAGCAATGCTATTGGGCCAAGCATGATCCTTAGCAGCATCTATCAGAGCTTCTTTTGCCTTTTATCAACCTGTAGGCCAATCAAGATCAGAAGTATTGGTCAGAGTTCCTTCAAGTGGGTCACCTGCTTCTGCTGGGGTTGATGCTCAGACAGTTGAAGGTGCTTTGTCACTGGGGCTACGGTTGTTTTTGTTTGGAAGCCTCAATTTTTTTTCATCACTGCAAACACATGAGTTCCATTTTGTACATTTGACTAGCAATTTATGGCACCGGTGTGGAACTCCTAAAGGATCAGGAAAGAGCTTGAAGGGGAAATAGACAACGAATCCAGTAAATAGATGATGTTGAAGCTACAGGTGCTGATGAGGCTGCCCTTCTTGACTAATGCTGAGGTGAAAGGGTTTCACTAAGAAAAAGAAAGAAAAGAGGTGTGGCTATATTTCTACTAATCCTTAGACTGCTGCTACTAATGGGAACTTAGGTTGTTTAATCAATCTGAGGCAGGGACCTTAAGAGGAGTGAGAGAAGCACTGAGAAAGAGTATGGGGTATGTGTCATGATTGTTATTTTGTGTAAAGGTTGATGCAAAAGTAAATGTAAAAGGTTTAAAGGTGAATGTAACTGTAAACTGTACTTTTTCTAAAAGGGGAGTGCATGCCTTATCCATAGAACCAAGGGGAGTTCTACTTATACAAAGGGCACAAGGTGGCTGATCCTGGCAGTAAAGAGAAAGGGAAAATGTGTTCAGAGGTATACAACCAAAAGAGAGTAGTGATAGTGTAAGAAAGATGAGCCAATGTAGCTAGAACTATGTATATAAGGAATATAATGTGACTAGTAACCAAAGAGGATGATAATGACAGAAGAAGTAACTATGTAATATGAATGACTGTGCTGTACAACTTTATACCAAAGAAGATATAAACTAAAGAAAAGTATGTAATATCTGTGTTTTATATATGTACTGTATATTTATAAATCAATACCTTGTATAATATCCTATGGGGTTGTAGTATTGGTAAAGTTATGTGGTTATAAGTGGTAATATTCTAAGAATGCTAATAACTTCTGAACCAAAGGGAAATCAGGGGTACTTTGAGTGAGTGACTAGGGGTAGTTTTGTATGTAGAATCTGATTATGTAATAATAATGAAGTATATGTGAGAGGAAATGTAAGTTGTTGATGATTGTATGTGAAAAGGTATGGATTACCACACCGGAGGTTCTCAAAATGAGAGTGCTGATCTTCAGAAAACAGTTGAAGTTCACTATTGAGCTGATCCTCCGGTGAAGCTTCACTCTGGTTAAGTTGTTCAACTTGAGTGACACAGCCAGCAAATTTTTTGATGAGTCTCTGAAGGTTCCCTTAGCGTTTTGTCAGGCTGCTGACTGGTTGAAAAGGACAAGGTACTGCTTGCTTGTAGTTCTCTGCCACTCGTTGGAAAAAGTTGAGTCCATCTTGGTTAGTTCCAACAGCAGGATCCTCCAAGATCTGAATCCACACCTTGCAAAACTCAAAATCCTTGGTGTCTGAGTAATTTGTTGCTTTTTTCTCTTTCTGTTGGTGGTGGTGCTGCATTTTTTTTGTTATTGGAGCTTGGTGGTGGATTCAAATCTTCAAGATTTAAATCAGACATGATTTGTTGAAGAAAAAAAAAGACTTACCAAATTGAAGATTTGGATCAATCACAGCATCCAACATGTTGAAGAATTTGTGCTGTGTTGGATGTGTTGGATAATTTGGGGGATATGACTTATATGGAGGTTGGGAATCACAGTTTTTCTGTGTGAAAGGAAATGGGGAGAGTTGCTATCCTGGGAGCTATACCATCCTAAATGTAGGGATGCTATAGCTCCCAAACGCTGAAATACCAGTTGAGTCATGGGTTTGGGGCCTCTGGAGGAGGTTCTATCTCCCCTGCAGGGAGATAAATGTAGTATAGTCACACGATTTAGGCCCTGCAGTGGAGATGGTCACCAATCCAATGCATCAAACCAATCCGTACCTGCTCAAGTCCCCTGGGGCGGCTTGAGGGTACCCAGTATTAACACCCTGGGCAGTTGGGGTCATGTATGGCTTACATGTTACAAGGTACTGTAAATCACATGCCAAAAATCATGTGGCCTGGGTCATGTCACAACTACATGACATGATATAATGCACAACACATGTGTGAGTCCTCACAGCACTATCCATCCATGCGCTGATGAGCCCCACTAAATAAAAGAAACCCCAGAATTGAGTTGGCCTGTAAAGTTTTGTGCTCTTCAACTATTTTAATTATTTTATTTTCCTGCTTTGCTAACCTCCTTGATGGCATATGATGACTGATTTGGCCATGGTTTACCAGGAAGATTTTCAGGTTCCTAGTGTCCCAAAATATCCCACAATCATCACATTTCATCAATCAAGGTAGTAAAGAAGAAAATAAAATAAAATAAAAAGAAGAAAGCAAGAATTTATGAATATAAGGTTAACCAAGAATGATGTTAGAGAAAACCATACTGTCTTTTCCCCATGGTGTACCAGGTGGCAGGAAGTGGGTAGCAGGTGGCAGGTGGCAGGCAGTGGGATAAATAAGGAAATAATCAAAAGAAATTGAGGCCAAATGCAGCTCCTTTGATAGTCACCAAGGGGCAAGGGGATGGCCAAATGGATGGCTCAGAAAACAACAGTGAGTTGTGTTTTATGAGCCTGCATACCACTCCAATTTTTTCTTTTTCTTTTGAAAACAAATAAAATAATACAGTACATAAAAAATTAATAAATACAAATGCTGAAAAATATTGTTTTTTTGAAAAAAAAAACATGAATATATATATATAAATACATGAAAAAAAAAATGGTTTTTTGATTGCAGTACTTGCACAAGTACTGCAATCAAAAAATTGGTTTTTTTTTCAAAAAAACACTGTTTTTCATCATTTGATTTTGGATTTTTTCATGTCTAATTTCTCAGCATGGCTTGGCCAGTATCTAAGATAAAACAGCTGTGTTTTGATTGCTGCACTTACAAAAGTACAGCAATCAAAACTGCTGTTTTTTTTGAAAAAATCTATCTGTGATTTAGTTTTTTTTTGTTCAAGCTAACATTTAGTGGAAATTTGTTTAGCTAGAAATTAAAATTTAGCGTAGTGGAGCATAGATATGATGTGGATATGCTCATGGGAGGTTGAAAAATTGTTAGTAGAAAAACAATTATGCTACTTGTTAGCATAGCGGTTATTTTTCAAAGCTAACACTACAAAACGTTTGGCTGAGAAATTTCTGGCTAAGATAACTGTTAGTTTAGAAGAGTATAGTGTCAGCTAACACTAAAAATTTTCCTTCAAGAATAAAAGCCACTACACTAACAGTTAGTGGTCAAATAGTGTAGTGTAGCGTAGCGGCCCACCATTGGCAATAATGTCTCTAGTTGATGTTTTTTGTCAATTTTTCTATGGTCAGTTTTATGCTGAAAAAGTAGCAGGCTGAATTTCCCTAACCCTCAGGTGAGTCTCTGCTCATCAAGTAAAGATTAGAAGAAAGAAAACTTTTGGGTGAGACTTCTGCACTCAACCTCTCCTGGAGTCTCTGTAGTTTCTGGAGCAAATCACTGCATCTGGTATATTGCTTTCTGGTAGCCATTGATCTTTTTCTGAAGGATCAGTTTTATACTTAATCAAGTAGAGTCTAGTTTCCTTCCCTTTAATTCTCTCCTGTCTATTTTTTACAATTTTTTATCCTTGGTTACAGTTACACTCAAATCTAGTGTAACTTTAAAAATTTCTACACTATCAGATAGTGTAGCTGAGAATAACAGTATGCTAAATGCTAGAATAGCTTTTCTTTCCGCTACACCTGCTTCAAAACCGCTAAAATTATTGTTATGTAGTGTTAACTGGTTCTTGAAAGTAGCGCTAACACTATGCTAACCACCATCTATTCCAACAATGAAAAAAATTAGTGTTAGCTGTCCAAATTTTAAGCTAACAGTAACTTCTGGTTAGTTTAGCTAAAAAACCTAACATTTAGCTATGCTACTGCTACTGTTAGTGTAGCTGTGTAAGACCTGCTCCTCACAGGCTTACACAAACATTTCACTGGCTTATATAATCCTAGCTCAATTTTGTATTTAGTCACATCTTTCCCCTTTACCTAGACAGCAGAGATCCTTCTCTGCCATCTAGGTAAGTACCATTTCCTGTGCCCTTCTCTTCTCAACCCCTTTCCTCTTTTCCCTCATGTGTATAAACTGATAAGAGAGATCCTTCTATCCCGTTTAGATGCAATACATCCCACATTGGTACTAGTATTGCTCTGTGTCTCAAATCCAATGGTTTCATCCATAAAGATGTAGTGAAGGGACTCAACCCTTACAAGCTGGACCACCAGGTTGAGTATTATTGCATAGGAATAAATCCTAGAAATTTTTACACACTCATAATAAAGTATTTAATATTTAAAAGAGAAACTATTCCATGTTACACCTTACATTTCTTTTTCTCAAAATAAATTACAAAACAAGTCAAAACTATCACAAAACAATTCAGAATATTATTGAAGATTCTAAATCTAAATGCAGAATAACCTAGGGTAACTCACCAAAGGCAAACTGTAAATATTATACTTGACTCACTTTGAAGGCCTTGTGGTTTATTTTCAATAAATCCCATGTTATACCTACATCCACTGAATACATAATAGTATAGGATTTAATTAAGGTTCAGATATTTCAGTTTAGATGTAATGTATCTTGACCAGAGTAAATATACATGTCTCTCAACCAGAGGACACCCCTCCAGTCAAACTACCCATACAAAGGGTGTGCATACCCACCACATCTGGCATTACATCAGTTGAAAAAAAACCTCATATTTTATCAGAAATTATATTATATCTACCTGAAATGATATCTTCTCTATCATGAAATAAATATTTTTGATCAGTTGACCAAATTCAATATCAACATCACTGCACACCAGGAAAAATAAATTGTCACCTGATGTCTGGTGACATCAAGAAACAATGGCTGTGGCTTTTTTCTAGCTCTGATTCCCCTCCAACTAGGCTGCAATAGCCCCTTTGTGCCCTACAAGGGGCTGTAAATGAGGACAACTGTGCTACTAATGGGCAGCTCATTGAACCTAGGCTGATGCCACCTGTATTCTAGTGACAATTTATTTTTCCTGGTGCTAGTATATCAATTTTTTACATCTGACATATTTTTTTGGCCCATGGATATTAATTCAGATGGGAAAATCTGATACAAAGTGAGTCATGTTGATATTAAAAAATTTGAACTGATAAAATATCCCCAATGATAGACATAATATCATTATTGGTAGATATGATATCAATTGTGGTAGATACAATGTCAGTTTTTTCTAATATATGGTATTAAATTTATTCCACTGATCTAACACAAGATTTAGGAACCTAATAAAATCATGCTGGAAGCAGGCTCAAACTGGAAGTTTCATAGAGTTACCAGCAAGCACTTGCATGCAATTGACTTGGAAACATCCCTGGTCATTTCTGATTCACCATCAATAATCAAATTCTTAGCATTGCTCTAATAAATTGATGAAGAAATATTCTTGCTAGTCACTTGTTTATCCTTACCATTTCTCAAATTGTTAATCCACCAGAAATTTCCCTCAAACAAAAGAAGAAAAGATGTCCTTCATATTGGTTAAAAAATCCCTTTATTCCCTTATATTGCACTCTGGGTAATTATATTTTAGGTTGGAGTTTGTCCATAGAACACTTACTCCCTTTGTTCCAAAGGTTGATCTTGGGTTACATAATAACCCTCTTTCTTGGCTTTATAATAGCCTTTACCTTGTTTCCTGCAGTCAAATCAGAGACCCAGGGTCACATTTTAGCCAGAGAGTCATAAGTAGAGAATTTTGACAAGGCTTGAAGAGGAAGAAAAAAACGGGTGCATGTGTGGGTGCAGTAGGGCAAAATTCCCTGGAGGAAACAGGTGCATTTATTAACCCCCTAAAATAATTACAAAGTAGAAATAAAAATAAGATTCTGGATTACATGTTTTTGACCTTTTCTTTTATTTCAATGTAAAGTATCACCAAACCATCCCTGCATAAATTATGGTAGAACTGTACTCAAGACTTTTTTTGGCAGTGAGCCCTCCCAGAAACACTTTTTGGGAAGGCTTGCTCCCAACAAGGAATTTACCAGATCACTTGTAAAACAGTAGTCCTTCCAGAAATTGGTTTATAAGATCATTTTTTTGGAGATTAATGTATGTAAAGAAGAAATAGAAAAGTTCTTGAAACTTGTTCAAAATGCATCCAAATTATACTACAACCATTGCCTGAATATGCCTTTGGAATATATAACTTAACTATCTTAAAATCATTCCTCATGGAAATACATTCATTAAAGTGGTGACGCATCACCAGAGATTTACCAAGGGGAAAGGCTTCAGCAACTTTTTTTATCCTTATTGTTGATTTGATCTTAGCATCACATGAGCCAAACCAGATCAAATGAAAATGATAATATCTGAAAACAAGTCATTTTTATTTACCAACAATCCACAAACAATTGATCATCACCCTGGACAGTATTTTAATTTGAAAACAGTGTTTTAATGAACATTGGACGGATGAATCAAAAATATATATAAATATTTTGGTGCCCAAAATTGGGATGCAGGTTATCCAATAAGTAGAATAAAATCTCAGCTGGACTTGTGTAATATATGGGGTCAATTTCTTAGTATTATATCCACCGAAGTTATAGATGATATCATACTGAGAAACCACGAGGGTCAGTCGAAATAAGCCCTCTCAATACTTATATAGATGTGGAGGGGCTAGCACCTCTAACTTAATCAAAGAGGCAGGTCGCGGAACAGAAGTGGCTAGCGCCGGTGCTTCAACACTGCCCCTTTCTTTGGAATGAGTGGTGAACTTTTAGGCACTTAGTGTGGAAAAAATAGTGACTAGGGATGGATTTTTAAAGGGAAAAAGGGAAAAGGTGTAGTGGTGCGTTGAAAGGGAATAATTCGGTGGATTATAACCCACTCACTAGGTTATATCAAGTGAGACTGATATACATCTGAGAAATGATAAACAAGTGAAAGGAAAAGGAATACGACACCCCCAAAGGAGGGTATAAGCCGAAGGTCTCAGAGAGTTTCAGACTGATGGAGGTCCCTTTCCAGGGGAGAAATCTTATTCTTCAAAATGGTGGAAAACAAATCACTGTCAGCTAGATCTTTCCAATTTTGATGGTTTGCCTGGTCTTCGTTTCGAGCAGCTTCCAAAGTGGCTTGAGTTGACGTGAGTTGATTGCCTCTTGAAGAGACCATGATGGAACAGATCAGATTATTAGTACATATCATTACGAAACGCACGTTGAGACAGGAATGGTACTGCAACTATTTCTGACCACAATCCTTCTCGTACTATTCCTTGTTTTTGGGCCAGGAGTTCTCGAACCTGTTGAGACAGGCGTGGTATAAAAAAGGTCTTGAGTGGAGTGAAAGATATGTATTTATTTATTTATGTGTTTAGAGGGATATAGATATTTATTAGGCTGTGACAGGCCTTAGACTGAGTTTTTAGCCCTGCCAAAGCTATTCACCACAACCAACCACTTACAAAAACGTAAATATTTTTAAGAATGTCAACACCAGACAAGAAACCATCAAAGCATCAACTCAACCTACTCCAACATCATAAAGGAATCAAACATGAACTCTCATGGCCTGGACCCAGGACTCCGACTATCGTACTCGACCAAGTCTTACTTCCACTTAGCCCCACCGAAGACCCCTTGATACTCAAAGTCTCATCACCGCGTCATCGGAACCATTACTACTCTGCAAGTCCATCCTACCGACAACAAACTGCCTCCCAGAACCACCAGTCACCTCATCGAACATCAACCCCCACACGCACATCTGATACGGATACCATCCAGCACAACCGTCTGATCGAAATCTCCAACCAGGAAGCACCAAGAAGAACCCGCTCGATCGCCAGCCCAGCCACGCCTCCCAAACCAAGAATATGGGACGAAGACAATGCATTTCACGCGTTTCAGGTCGAACATTCCAAGCTAGGCGTCGATCTGACAATCTCCTGTGATGAATCAGCAGCCGAGGCGACCAACAAGAAACCAACCAAGATCAATGGACTAAAGAAGCACAAGATCTCGATGGGCCATGTCGAGATCGTAATGAGTGAGCTGGATAAGGCCAAGTTCAAGACCCAACAGATTCGAAATCGCTTTCAGGTTCGATACTCGAGCGACGGTCATCGCAACTTGGAGGTCGAAGAAATCCAACAGAGCGGTTCATCATCAAGCCTTCGGGATTCGAACCTCTCGCATCATCATCAAGAAAACCAAAGCTCACTTTCTCCTAGCCCACGCGTCTCAAGTCCAGTCCATGATCCAAATCACCAAGAGCACGCCCTGCCAGACTCTGGATCTGTTAGCTCACGCGACGATTACAGGACGAGGTCAAGATCACCCATTAACCGACATCATTCTCACGAATCTATAACTAGCTCATCAAGGAGAGAACAGGGAAGCTCGCCGTCAAACCATGAGGCACAACAGGTCCAAGGCGAATCAACCTATGAAGCTACTGAGCAACAAGACAGCTCGCTCTACCTGCCAACTGAGAATCGCATATCCTGCTCACCACCTAGTCGAAGGGCAAGCTCAGCGGCAGCAATTGAGGACGGAGAGGAAACAAGAGAAGAAAGTATTAAACAAGACGATTTCTCGCCTTACCTACCAGTTGAGAATCGACTTGAGACGCCTTTTCCGCCCGACGATCATCCCTCTTACTTCCAGGACGAGTCACTCCAGTCGCCTTTTTTGCCCACAAGCAGTCGCCCTAATCCACCCCACCTACCTCTCACCAGTCGTATCAGTCCCGGAGGATTCCTTCGCGAGTCTGAAGAACGAGAGAGCGGCGGGTCTCCCATTGATCAAGACGCGTCTCGTACTAGCCCAGACGTGTCTTGTAGTAACTACGACGCGTCTCGTACCAACCAAGTCGTGTGTCGCATGAGCCAAGGCGCCCATAAAGTCTCGAGCAATAACATGCGAGAAGGGTACGAACCAGCCCTGGTACGCAATCGGACGTCATCACAAATTCAGATCCATGGAGTGACGGCAGAAGTCGCCGATACCGATTCCGACCGAGACGATCGTTCTGATGAGGAGATTGCGTCACGCTTATGCTCGGTCGAAAGCGATCACAGTCCTCTGCATGATCGCCATGGTGACTATGGCGGGGAGGAGGAGGAGGAGGAGGAGTACAGAGACGGTTCGACGGCCGAGGAAGATTCTGTTCGACCGCCCAGTCCAGCCCATCGATCGTCCCAAGTTATGGACGAAAATAACCAGCATAATCCAATCTCAATTTCCTCGTCGGTCTCCCCTTCGGGTATGTGAATCTGTTTTCTTATCTGTCTGGTCTGCTCTCTGAGCCCCGTTGCATCCTTCTCATCATTTTTCATCGGGGAGGAACACATTAGTTGATCTGCCATCCTGCTCGCCTCAAAGCCAACATCGTCGATCCTCACCGAGGTCCGCAAATGTTACTGATTTCGATCGTTCAGGCGCGTTGTGACCCATGCCCATTCTCTTCAATTTTTCAAACCAAAATCCGGGAATCCTCCGCTCATATAAACAAACAAAAAATTCTATACAGGTTGCCAACCCGGTCCAAGTGAGAACGAAAATGAAGATTATACACTACGAGGTCCAGAGGTTTTACCCATAGATTTGCATCCATCTAAGAGACATTCTTCCGGTGGACCAGGTACCCTCAGATTCCATTTCGGCACCTGCTCAGTTGTAGCAAACACACACAAACCCAACTGGTGAACGCAACGATTCTGACTTGTTTTGATGGATCTGTTTGTAGATCGGCAGTCGGAGCAAAGGCAGGATGAGCAATGCGATCGATCTTCGTCTCCGAAAATCAACCATTCTTCCCACTCACATGAAAGCAGCACCTCGGTATCTTCAGGTAATTCCCAGCTATCTTTTGATCCTACTATTGTTTACTGAGCCTGCAAGCTTTGGATAAGTCTAGCTCGGGAATGGCAACGCCCGCCAGAAACAAGGTCCGAGAGTCTTGCTTTAGAAGGCCAAGGTGATTCTTCTTTCCAGCATCCCTTCAAGTATAGATGCTGACATTTTTACGGTATAGATGCGGATTACTCGGTTAGTCTTGATGACCTCACCCTATCCAAAGCCCAGGGCAATTTTAAAAAAATTACTTCGACCCCCCGAGGAGTCTTTCACCATCCTGTGCCTTTCCCTGCCGTCAGCAACCCGACAGTCAGTCGAACACCTGCGTACACCCCCAGCCCATCGACATGTCCAATTGTCGAAATCGTATCGTCAGATCCTAAGGTAGCTGCCAGAGCAGCTGCGATTCTCAAAGTTCATCACGGCTTCATTCCAAGGGGCTGCAAGGTCGAGAATACTGGCTTGATTGGTGATGATGACTTGGAGAGAGAGATGGAATTGAGCGTTCAACGGGAAGAAGCCGATCGATCGCTCCGTCTCCATGCCTCATCTACTACTACTTCCTCTGATCACCATAACCTATTGAGAGCTGTTCAAACCAAGAGCATGCCCCATCACTCTCGAACAGATTCTCCTGCATCTTCTACTCACAACCTCTCGACTGAGACCGAACGACAGCGAACACCTGAATTCAATCATCATTCACGATCTGGAGCGAGATCGCCATGCTCAGTAGCAACCACGACCCGACAAACTAGCACGAAGCGGAAAACGCATCACAGCCATTGCCAGAGCTTGAAAGAAGAACTGCAGCAGCTTAACTATCGACCTAACATGCTCTCATGGGGCCAAGCTGATTGGAAGATCCTCGAGTTCTGCTTCAAGAGAACCGAACGCAAACAGCCCTTCGAAGGTTCTGTTGAGTCAGAGGAAGTCGTCTTGAAGATGCTAGAGGCTTTGGACCTTGCTCCTTCCGATTGTCAATCTGAATGGGAATGGTATGTTGTTCATTTCAGCCACCGCAAGGTTAAAGTAGGCTCGAATTGATTGTATTTTTTGTCAAAGGACGAAGATGATTCATCGAGTGATTGCGCTACAAAAACGAAGATCGCTCGATCCTTCAAGACGCAGTCGGTGCTCGTCAGCGACGACACCAACCTCCCATCGGCAGATGGTCGAGCGGTCGAGCAGTCGCCATCAGTCGGGCACCTCGGGCTCATCATCTCAGGCACCGCATGGTGGACCCGCAGCGCCAAGCTATGTTGAGCAGGACCAGGAGGTTCCACGGGAAGACGGACGGGGGATGTATCCGTCGTTGGAGCCCGTCCGGCGGGCCTTCTCTCGTGGTCGGTCCACGACGCCTCTCCCACCTCATTCCAAAGACAGACCAGGCGAGAACGTCGATCCCGCAGCTCAAAGTATGTCACCAGCTTCCCTCAAACCTGCAGCTCCCCCCAAACACCAAGCTTTGATCCCTAAAGCGCCCCCGATCTCCGATCGTTTCCGTCGCCAATGCCTCCGAAACACGATCGCGTATTGGAACGCTAGAGGCCCTCGAAGAGTCGGGAAGGGAAAGATTTGGACTGTCGTCGCCGCTTTCGAGGCTCGTTTCGATACACTCTCTGCCTCGCTCCTGCCGCCCCCCAACATGCCAATGCCTCCCGATACCGATGTGTCATCATCTTCTCGGCCTAATAAACGCAGCCTCGATAACTCCGTCAAACCTTACTCCTCCTCTACTACCGCCTCTTCTAATACTACTACCATGTTTCATCCGTCCTTTGTTAATGACTTTTATTCTGAACATGCACATCTTGTGACTACGGCACCCAATTTACGTTCTTGGAAAAAACAACGTAAAAATTGAAAGCCTCCTTTCTTGTTTTATTCTTCTTATCTTTCCTCTTCTTGACCTGCTCCTTCTGTTGTTCATCTTGCGAAGAACACATTTTTTCATGTTTCCAGTGCTTTTTTTATCAGCATGGCCTTTGTTTTTCCGATTATATATATATATACATATATACGTACGTATCTTGTTGTACTTCTTTTGTTGTTGTCTGTTGGAATGGCCTTATAAATCTTCGTTCGGTGTTGATAAGTCAGTCTTCTCTGTCGTTCTGGTCTACTTTATCTTGTACAACAGCCTTTCTTTTTTCCTCTTTTTCCATTTGCATATGTGACAAGTTCTCCACCGTATATTAGATCGTCAATTTAAAAATAGCCCTTTGCGCGTGTGTCACAACAGTAACTTAATTTAATCCATCCTACTCTAATAATATGATTTTGATTTTTATGGATCCGTTATTAGTTAAGAAAAATTCTTCTACGAAGTTACACGTTAGTTTGGGAAGAGGATGTGGCAAAATCAGAGTGCAATAAGACAAGGAATTGAACGAATGAATTGGATACATTCAACAAGAATCATTCCCTCAAGATCTTCAAATCAACTACCAATACAGACACGGGGAAGCGACAAAACAAAAAAAACGACAACATTCCAAGGGAAAAGAAATTAACTTCAAACTCGAGTGGGGGGGGGGCTTGGGCGAGTATTTAAGAAATCATATTATTGGACAATAGGAGAGATGATCTGATGAATCTATTATTATTTTTTCTCTAGAAACCCTATGGGGAGTTAGCAGACACTTCCGATAGGATTCTGCAATCTCCTATCATGAACAAATCCCTCTGTCATGGGTGAAATTTCTTCGGCTCTGTCAACAATTTCGTGGTGCTCAACGTGGCCGCCATTTTGGGAAAATGCTTTCGGATGCAGCTGTCTTGCTGATGCAATCGTGCTCATTCCTAAAATTGTGAAGATGGGTATAATAATTAACTTTTTACTGTTTCTTACTCTGTTAGCAACCAAAAAAGAAAAGCCATCTCACCACCACTAATAGACGGCGCACCATTACGTGCTCTCAGTGCAGGACTCTGTGGCCTACTACTTTCGTAAGGTAGTGGGTTGATGGGTGCGCAGACATCATTGGTGTTACCGCGATATATCGAGTTAGGAAATGGAGCCGAAACCAGGCCAAAGTTTGCAGGCATAGGATTTGACGTCACACCAGTTGGATAACTGAACTCGTTGGTTTTCTCGTACTGGGTGTTACGGCGACGCATTTTGACTTCGATGCCTTGCAAATCCGGCGAGTCGTGTACTTGGTCGGAATCTTGTTTGGGGTTTAAAGTCTCATAGTCGACACTCTTGAGGCTATACAAGAGAAATATTGTTGGTCAGTTTTCCCACTAAGGGAAGCTGAGGAAAGGACCCTCAACTTACAAAAGATATACCATCGCAGCCACGATAGATCCAATTGAAGGTCCGATCCAGTAAACTGAAAGAATGAACCCGTTGGTTTTGGGCTAAAAAAGATTTTGTACAGAAGAACCACTCACTCCAATGGTAGGATTTGAATCCTGTGATCTGAAACCGGGTGAATAATTCAGGGGTGAGTACGCAGAAGAAAGGCTACAAGTGCTTGATTAATATGAGGCTGACCACATCTGGTCCAAACGCGCGAGCAGAATTCATCTGAATGACAAGCGGATTTAGTTTGGGAACTAAGAATGGATATTGAGCTCCATTGTAATATACTGACAGCTGCACCAGTGAATATGACCCCGAACATGTGAGTGGCAAACAGCACTAGGCCGATTGCCACTGGAGCGAATGGAGTGGCACGGTGCTTTTCGACAGCGACTGTAACCGAGTGGAAGAAACATTTTTCTGTCAATGGACGGATATGCTGTATTACTTGGTTAATGAACTCACGAAATAAAACGGTAATGGTTAGGATACCAGTAAGAATTGCTTCGATGACCAAGCCTTGCCAAACTTTTGTTTCAACTCCCAGGCCGCAACCGACAGCTAGGGAGCCTGGCAAGATAGCATTCAGAATTGCAGATGCGGTGATGCCAGCTACGATCTAAAACCAAGAGATGGGTTCAGCCTTTGAGACTGTCTGTATCAATGTTAGGGGTTCAAAAAGGCTACCTCAGCAACCACGTAAAAGAAGAAACGCCTGTAAAGAACCAGGATGATGATAAGCTTCAAACGGCCTAATAATGCTTGCCAACGGGGAAGTTGGCGAGGAGAGAGCTCATCGTGTCAGCTAGGAAAATAATTACTCACATTGGTTTTAGAGCTCCCGTCATAACCAATGCAATCGCAACGTTAGGATTAAAGACACTTCCACTGATCCGGAAAAATGTCCAGGCTGATGCTAGCAACGCCAGTGCCATGCTGGGATGGCCGAGGAGTTTTGGGGTACTACCTTTTCAATATTTTCAAGCCCCAGGAATTGGATAATAATAAGAGGAATTGTTATGTGGGCCTACCTTGTTGAAATATATAGCAATTGGCTGACACTGGCAACTTCGTTTACAATTGAATTTTTGTTGGCCTCTTTGGCAGCTTCATTAGATATTGCGGCCGCTTGGATACCTCCCATACCCATCAGCAGAAAAACAGTCGTTCCTGTAATTTGTCATGGAAGAATTTAGAATCCAAGTAAAAATTGAATGAAAATCTGATAACTCGTACCTATGTACTCGGCCACAGACGCGAGTAGGTCACCTACGTTTTTCAGAAAGTATGAATCAGCCAGAAGTCAGAGGTTTTTATTTTTTATCAAGTTTGCACACACGTTTTACTTCCAGTAAAAAGTGTTCCATAGAGCCCGAGTTTTCAGCCATTGTGAAGGTTGTGGAATTAGGCAAGTCTGTGCGAGGGAGAATTTAAGGTGATGACTGTTGCGTAGGTCGGTGTCGGCGGTAAAGAAGCGGGATTTAGGAATATGCAAAAACGAATGGTTGAGGTGTTAGTTAATGGTCAGCTAGAGAAAATTGTGCCGAGGTGGCGATGTGAACAGATTGGTTTAACAGCTTCAAAATATTGATATTATATATCTCCTTCTTTTCTTTATTTATTTGTTTATTTATATTCTAAAAAAGTTTGGAAGGTGGCTGCGATTGAACTGCCCGATATAAACCAGACAGAAAGAGTTAACAATATTTGATCATATGACATCAAAATGTATTGATTTTGTGGAAGTGTTTTGGTTACGAAGCTCCGACAGGAGTGAATTTGCACCCTTGCACTGGGTATGGCTACCGGTACATGGAATTGAATGGATTCCGCGAAGGGCGACAATCAAAAGTCCAACGGATTCCTGTTTTGTGGCTCGCCCCTGAAGACGTCAAGGCAACTGAGAATGAAGGATTTTGGATGGCTTTCTAGATCTCACTTACATCAGTTAGGCCGGTATGGTGGATTCTGTTTCTAGACCCGTGGAGCAGAACTCGCCAGATTGATGGATGAACTTCGGATCCTTCAAATAACCACGATAGAGGCGGTGGGGGTGATTGATTGTTGGACCGAAAGATATGCAACTGCCACTTGAACCTTTCATAAGGAGACCATGTTGGGTTTCCTTTACGGCGAGTAATTGGTAGGAGAGACTTGTCTACCCTATTAATCGTAGCGCCTGGCAACGATCAAGAGGTGGCATCCGAAAGCTGGAGCAAATAGCAAATTTCAAAGTAAGCTTTGGGTTTTCTCACCATGGGCTTGACCATGGGCAACCGGCCGCTTATAACATGCTTGGTGACTCGGGGCGCACGTTCAATTGCATATTGGATGAATCGGCGATTACAGTTTGCTTCGCGCTTCATTTGCTTCTTCTCTAATTTCACTTTCAATCATACAGCGTGCAACTGATTTAGGTTACCGAAGCTTTGCAGTTACTAAATACCATGACTAAACTGGCCAACCCGAGCCGCTGGGTTACCATTGACATAAATGATATGTGTTTTAAGAATGTCATTTAGGATATCTACGTTCCAAGTTTAGCCTGAAATAACCAAGCGTAAAATCCGTAAGTTTAAAGTTTAATGTTCTGCCAAAGATTTAGCGGTGGCCGAGTTCTATGGCGTGTGGGAGGAGGCTCGCTTGACAATGCCGAGAATCCCGCAACAGTGGGAGGAACCCAAGTCCCCTTGTGGGAGGCTCACTCTAGCGCCGGCGACGAAGCTGGCCCTGTTAGAAAATTGACCTAGCATCGGGTCACTGGATAAACGACTTGATCATCCTATGCAATGTGTAACGGGGCGGTTTACAGGAAAGGGTTTATTTGAAGGTAACTGCGGCGGAGCAATAGCTACTCGCAACTTTTAGATGTTTTATTGTCTTTCAATCTATGATTTTTTTTTTTTAAGTGTAATTTCGCCATTGGCATTGCACACTATGAATGTCAATTGTTTCGGACTACAAGTTTTTTAAGTTTGTAACAATTTGTTTGAGCACTTGGTGTTATGAGGACCTAAGTTTCTGTGAGTACGCGGTAATCTAGACAATTTGATCTACTGTGTAGTGGTGGGGGTGTGATGTTTTTAACCTTCTCAGGTTGGTTTATAAATGGGTAACAGGTATTGAAAATTGAAACAGAGGTTTTTGGGATGAAGGGGACAACTAATAAGGAGTTTGCAATTGAAGGGGGAGGTGTAGTTGTCCTGGGTTGGAAGGGGTAGCAGCCAGGGGTTGGGCTTGCCGGGATTTGAACACCGGACTCGTCACTCTCTCAGGAGTGAGATAATTTATCACACAGGGGCGACACCGAGCTTTTGTGGGTGATGGTTACCGCTAGACCATCCAGGCCCCCTAAGTCTATGATGAAAGACAAGATAACTGAGACTATTTATAAGAGTCAAAGAACTATGAGACTGAATGATGATAACTGTTTTGCTGAAGTGGCTCAACAGTACAAGCTAGAAGAACTGTCGAAACAGTACTAATGTACTTGTTAATTGAGATAGTATAGAATTTAGCCCCCTTGCGTTTATTAAGCAAGGGGCTTTTTACATTACTAGCTTAAACGGGTATAAGAGCATTCACATTCGTCGGGTTAAATCACCAATTTTTGGCAAGTTAACCCAACGGGCAATCACATTTGTCCAGGCTGACCCCAGCTCAACAAACCTGAGGCTTGATTTCAGGCTAATGATTGCTAAATCTAGCGATCATTAGCCTGAATAGGCCACATTGCATATCCAATGTCTAGCCTGAAGTTAACCTCCCCAACCAAATCGGGGGACTTGAAGGCAACCTAGATATCAACAACACCCACAACACCAGCCCAGCCTAGCATGTCCAACACAGGCAACACCAGGACTCCGAACTTTTCCCCCGCCGAGGACGAGATACTGGCCCGTTGCTGGATTGAAATATTGGAGAATGTGCTTATGAACAATTCTCAGAAGAAGGACGAGTTTTGGGAGCAAATCACGCAGTCCTTTGAAGAACGTACTGGCACCAAAATTAGGAAACAAAAAAGTTTATCAAACAGGTATGTGTGATAAACTTTTATGTACCTTGTACAAAACAAAACAAAATACTAATGTTTTTTTTTTCAGATGGGATCTAATTTGAAAAGCCACCGTCAAATTTTCAGGCTACTACAACCGGATCAAGAAAAACCCACCCTCTGGGACATCCAAAGCCGACTATCTGAAGCTCTCCAAGGAGAATTACTACAACGACACTTGTCGTATGTTCACATACGACTTGGCTTGGGCTGTCCTTCAGAACCACAAAAAATGGCGAGATGCTGGTATGAACGCAAACCAAAGCAAGAAGCACTTGTCTTTCACATCTTCAGATCATAATGCAACACCTACACCTTCATCCTTGCCTGAAACCAACCCATCATCATCTCAGCAACCAAACCCATATGATCCGCCATCAAGCACTGACAAGACCAACTCACGACCAATGGGTATAAATAAGGCCAAAAGACAAGCAACTAACAAGTACCTGTCCAAAAAAAAACTAAAGATAATGGAAAAGAACTTGGCTGAGGGCCAAAAACAAGGGGCTCATTTCAATCAAGCAAACAAGCTTCAAGAGCAAATGAATGCGATATCGAAAATGGAGGCCGACCTCAAGTCTGAACACATGGAGCTAATGATAATGGAGAAAGACATCACAACTCTTACGGATGAATTTTCTAAGGAGTACTTTTTTAAGAAGAAACAAGCGATAATATTCAAGATGTGTGAAAAAGAACTTGAATCTGATGCGAAATCCAATGCGAGAAAATCACATTTTGCATCTGGATCTCAGTCCCAAATTCCATTCAACACTCAAGATGTGGAATCAGAAGATGGTGACAATGATGACGAGTCTGATGATGGTGATGATAGTTGTAATAATGTCATTGTTGATCCATTGATAATGGATCTTTGATAAATTTAATTGTTCCTATTGCTTGTTCAAACATAAAAGTGATGGTTGTATTGTCTTTATATTTCAATCCTAAGTACAATACATTATGGGTAATGAGGCTGGGGGCAAGCTTCCATTGCCCATAGATACCCATTCAATGGCTTCCGCTATCGCTTGGGCCTACCATCTTTCTCATATGACACACAATCCGCTGAAAGCAATCGCCTTGTTACAAACTGCTGCAGATGCTCTCAACTTGCAACCAGAGAATCAGCTGGCCCTAGAGAAATCAAAAATTTCCTCTAGGCACAGAGACTTATTGAGTTGAGTTAAAGCTGGTGTTACATGTGTTTCTTCCTCAGGCTTTCTAACTCAGTAATTCTGAAAACAGCAATTGACGAGCTGCCAATAAAGCCATTTGAACTTTTGCATTGCCTTGCAGGAATAGTATTAGTGGGCCACAATGTACCCGCTCCTGGATGGCGTTGGGCTTCACTTCTTTCAATTACTGATCATCACGTTGTGGAACTACTCAAGGGACAGAATAGAGCTTGGAAGGGAAATGGATGACTACACTAGTATTAATGTAAGTTATACCAAGGGTGCTGAGGTAAAGCTGCCTTCCTGACTAATGCTATGGGGATGAGTGTAACACTAAGAATAAAAAATAAAGGTGTGGCTAATTTCTATCTATTCTTAGATGACTAGTACTGATGAGCTTTGCTACTACACCTATAAGGTGGGAGGAATGGAAGAGGGGTGTGAGTGGTAGAAAGTATATAGTATAAAGTATAATGTGGGGCAGGGTTGGCAACTATGGAGTCAAAGTGGGTCAAGCAAGACAGGGGACAGTCTTCTTATATTGAGGTTCAAGCTGGTATTTATATTTATATATTTCTAAGAGTGATGGTAACTCTACTAAGTTATGTATACTAATTTTATGGGATCTGTAATGTTGGTATATGTAGAGGGTAATTTAGTAAGTCAGGGGGTCCATAAGGGAACAAGAGGGAGGAACAGGTGTCCTTATATATCTGAGAGAGAAGATGAGCCATCAGGCTAGAGAAAGGAAAATATGACAGATGAAGTAGAATAGACAGTGACACATATGAAATGGTCATGACAGTAACAGATGAGTAGAGTTTATGTATATGATGTAAGATGTTATGTAGTATATAATGTGTAATATGTATTGTGTATCTTGGTTGTGAAATATATCTACTTATAATATGTACTATATTGTATTCTATACCTTGCTTTATACTATAACTTGCTGTATTATTCTGAGTTTGCCTGTAACTCTTGAACTATGAGGAATTTGGGGGTAGTTGTAGTGAGTGACTAGGGTTAAAATGGGATGTAGAACCTGATTATGAAATAATAATAGTGAATATATGTATGGTTTAGGATTTATAAGTGATTAATTAGCTATTGAAAATATGGTAATGAAGTGGAATGGATCACCACAACGTGGATCAGAAGTCGAATCTTTCCGCAGACCCTCAAATTATGGAGCGGGCAAAAAACACGGCATACCTACAGATCTGGTTGATTTAATGTTGAGGGCAATCTTCCTCAACAGTGATGCGCTAAGCTCTGATAAACATTACAAAGTCAACAATAAAGTGTCCTATGGTCTGTTTAGAATGAGCCAATGGTATGCGCCACCAGAAGGATACGGCAATCAAGGCCCCGAAAAGAGCCTCCCCCAAAAAAACATGCTGAATTTTGTGAAAGATCTTGGTCAGGGTCCAAGGCGAGGCACCTTATTAGAAGAGAATGAAAGGCACAGATGGGAGAAGCGTGAATTGAGAAAACTGGCAACAAATTTTTGGGCGGAGATGAGTGAGGCCTGGTGCCAACTGCAGCGGAACTCAAGTGAATGAAAATTGAATTGAGAAAAAAGAAGTAGGATATAAATCTTAAGATTTGGAGCCGCTGCTATCACAATTGCATTCACTGTTGCTATTGGTATTAGTATCATCATTATTTATATTACTGCCACTATTGCTATCTCTAGAACAGTACCTATGCCAATGTATATATACAAGATCTTGCTGAAGATAAGTGTATTTAAATTCTGAGTGCATGTCCATTCGTCGAAAGCTGGTCTCAGTGTGATTAAGGGGTGGCTGGTTGGGAATAGGAGGAATCACTTGAGTGTTGTATGGAAGGGTTTTTGGCACATAAATCGGTTCTGCTTGCTCATCTATGATCATGTTGTGTAGGATGACACAACACATCATGATATTGTGCATTTTTGAAGCAGAAAACATCCAACCGGGGTGGTCCAGAATTTGAAATCTTCCTTTGAGTGCTCCAAAAGCACGCTCAATATCCTTCCGGGCAGATTCTTGAGCCTTTGTGAATTTTTTTGACTGTGGATCGTTGCTGCTTGCCTTTGATTTCATAATGGTTGGCCAGCTGGGATAGATGCCATCCGTAAGATAGTAGCCATAGTGGTATTGGTTGTTGTTGATGGTGAATTCGATGTGAGGAGAGCGTTTATAAAGAGTATCTTCAAACAGAGGATATCGGTCAAGTATATTAAGGTCATTCAATGAGCCTGGCAATCCAAAAAACGCATGCCAGATACAAGTATCCTGGGTGGCTACAGCTTCTAAAACTATTGTCGGATACTTTTCTTTACCCTTGTACTGACCCGCCAGAGCAACCAGACAATTCTTCCAGCTCCAGTGAGTGCAATCAACACTCCCAATGCACCCAGGAAAACCACGTTGAGCGTTATCATAGAGAATCTTGCAGAGATTGTTGACGTTTGGCACTCCTTGCAGAGATCGTTGACGTTTGGCACTCGGAGAAATTTTTCTTGGTAAAGTTCAACAAGACCTTTTGCAAAGCGGTGGAGGGTATTACGGCTAGTTGTATCAGCAAGCCAAACATATTTATCGGTTGCATCTGCTGCAACACCATAAGCAAGGATCCGTAAAGCAGCAGTGATTTTTTGCTTGGTGCTGAGACCCAAAACCCCACAACAGTCCTGTGTAATGTAAGAATAAGGGAATCAATAATCTGAAGTCTAAAAAAGTTAACTAAGTGGACAATGTAGAAAGACATACCCTCTTCTGCAAGAAATATTCATCATGACAAACCAGGTCATTGCAGATGCTACGGAATATTTTCTCAGAGACCCAAAATCGTCTTTTGAACTCGCGGTTGCCATAGGCCAAATTTTCAGAGATATAGTCTACATGGAGCATGAGCTGCCCATCAAATCGCCTACAATCCTTGCTTGGTCCATGGGTATTCTTGGGGAGATCGTCTTCATCGCTAGTGAGGAACTGAAGCTGTTCGTTGAGTGGATCCATCTCTTCCATCATACATTGGAGAGCGGTGTTGAGTCGTCGTGGCATTTGGGAGTTCTGAAAAAGGCCAAGCCAATGCTAGTGATCGAGTCTTCTGGCTAGATTTCAGGTCAGTTGACCAGAATTTGATCAACGGATGCGGTTGCGCAGTGAGGTTTAGCTAACCTGCCTGTAACCCAGGCTTACATAACCTGAAAATTAGCCAAAAAATGTGAATGCTCTAACCCGTTAATAAGTCTAAGTTGTTAGCGCGTCGGGTCTGCCACTAGTGGTGCGACCTGTCACGCTCTATTGTAGCCCTGCTACAACCATCCCTCCCTAACCAGGGGCTGCCTCAGCACCATCCGGTAAAAGTTGTCCGTTAAGGCGTATTTGTATTTGCCTTTTCGGCGCCGACGGTCCTTGGGATATGTTGGAAGATTCCGGGGCCGCCGTTTGCTTGCTCTTCACTTTCTTTTTCCCGGCCGCCTTGGACAGATTTGCCACAGCAGTGGTCTTGCACTGCCAGCATAATTGCCTAGGTTGATTTCATCCCAGTTAAACTAGGATGCAAGCAACCAATTTAAACTAGGTTGACCTCAACCAATGAAATATAAAACCAAGGGGGGTCCCTTGGATTTATATTTCATCAGTTTATTTCATCCAAGTTTAAATTGGTTGAGTGCATCCCAGTTTAACTGGGATGACTTCATCCTAGGCAATTGTGCTGGCAGTGTTGGTTAACAGATCTTTGGCAAAACGAGCCTCAGCCCTTTGTTCCAGCTGTGCTATTGCGGGGGGCGTGGCCCACATCCCATTAACAACTAAGGACCTCAATGATACCGGTTTCAAGCTATTTCCATTCACCGGCCGCGAATATTCGGTCCCATCTTGATCAACTAGTATATAAGCATTATTAGGCAAAATCACCTTAATCTCAAAAGGGCCATACCACCGCGGGCTTCCCTTTGTGTGCTCCTTGTTTTGTAGTTTAACAGATTGTCCTACAACAAGAGAGTCTAGATCTTGAGCAAACTTCGTTTTGGTATTGAACGCGGTCTTATTGACCTCTGCCCGGACAGCAAAATTGCCTGTCGCGCCTAACCTCAACTTATTAAGTTCCTCTATCCTGGTTGCCAATTCGTTTTCACCTGGGCAAGCTTCCTCCGCTGCTATCACATGGCGTTTGTCTCCCAGTAGTCTGGGCTTGACACCGTATACCAGCTCAAAAGGCGAAAATCTACTGCTATCACTGGCGTGAATTCTTGTAGAAAACAGAGCCGCAGGGAGGAAGTCCTCCCACCTCTTGGGATCACCAGTAACGTTAAGGAGAAACAGCGCCTTTTCTAAGATTCCATTGAAATGCTCACACTTCCCGTTTGTGCGGGGGTGATAACCTGAAGTATTTAGCTTCTTAACCCCTGCCTTTGCCAAAAAACTTGCAAATCCAGCAGACAAAAAATCTGACCCTTGATCAGTGAGGAACTCACAAGGAAGTCCAAAAGGGGTGACCACATTATCAAACACCGCTTCTGCAATGGCCTCAGCTGTTGCATGCTTCATTGGAACTGCAATCGGCCATGATGTGCAATGGTCCACTATTGTGAGGATCCAGTTGTATCCATGCTTGTAGCTCTTGGGCATCTTGATGAAATCAGATGACCAACGTTCAAATGGCATAACTGCCGGCAAAGGAACCTGCAATCCTGTCTCCTGTGCCTTGTGTGACCGTTTGTGATCTTGGCAAGGTGCGCACGTGGCTACATAGCTTTTTACATCTTCATATTGCCGGGGCCACCAGCCCCGGCCCCTCAAAACTTGAAGGGTACAATCTTGGCCCCGATGGCCTAAATCATTGTGTACCTGCCTGAGCAAGTCAAACCGGTGAGCCAAAGGGATAAATGGCAATCTTTCCAACAAACCGGGCCGACCCAGATAAATCAAGGTCTCCCCTTGTGTGTTGTATTTGAAACATTTCACATTTTGCTCAGCCCTAGACACTAAACCAGCTGGCACACAGGTAGGAATCTCCCTTCCATCAAGCAGGTAGGGGATAATTAGAGGCCAATCAGTCTCATGTAGAGTATCACCAATTTCATCAACAAGCATCAAGTTGCTTTGTCGTGATAGTGCATCCGGGACAATGTTGTCCAAACCCTTCTTGTAACGGATCTCAATGTCCATTTCAGCAAATTCTTCCAGCCAACGGCAAAGCCGCTTGGAAGGTAGTTTCTGACACTTCAGATAAACCAGGGAGGCATGATCCGTATACACTATTGTTGTGGCCACTGCCCCATCCAAATATACATGCCACTTCCGCCATGCATGAATAATTGCTAACAACTCCCGCTCTTGTGCCGGGTAGTTAATTTGTGCCTTGTTCAGCTTACAGCTTTCGAAAGCTGCCGGGTGAAGACACTCATCGTCCCCTAACTGTAACAGAACAGCACCCACAGCAAAGTCTGACGCGTTAAGTTCCATGATGAAACCCTTCAGCGTGTCCGGTGTCAGCAGGATTGGTGTAGACACCAAAGCCTCTTTCAACAGAACAAACGCTGTTTCATGAACAGGCTGCCAAAATATTTTTTCACACTTCTTTACGCCCCCGCCGTCAAGTTATGAAGGGGACCCGCAATCTTAGCAAACCCTTTAACATATCTGCGGTAGAAACCGCATAGACCGAGGAACGCCCGTACATCATATACAGTCAATGGTCTCGGCCATGCCTGGATGGATTGTATCTTTTCCTCCATCGGCCAGATTGAGTTGTGACCTACAACATTTCCAACGTATTGGATTTCTTCCAAAACAAAAGAGCATTTCGCTCCCAAGAATTTAAGTTCCTCTGTCTTGAGCACCGTGAGCACCTGTTTCACATGCAGGAGGTGCTTGTCTTCTGACATGGAGTAAATCAGGATTTCATCCAGGTAAACCTGAACAAATACATTGATAAACTCCCTTAGAACGTGGGTCATCATGCGCTGGAACGTGCTAGGCGCGTTAACCAGCCCAAAAGGCATCACTAGCCACTCAAAGTGGCCGTATTTTGTTCCAAACACAGTCTTAGGGACATCCCCTTCTGCAATACGCATTTGGTGGAAACCTTGCTGCAAATCTATCTTTGAAAAGAACCTCGCACCCTGTAGTGAATCAAAACATTCTTGAATCACTGGCAGTGGGTGCCTATCCTTCTTAGTAACTGCATTAACCTGCCGGTAATCAACACAAAGCCGGATTTTCCCTGATGCAGGGTTTTTAACCATAACTATTGGAGATGACCAGGACAAGGTGGAAGGCCGGATAAATCCAGCCGCTTCCAACCCAGCTAGCCGCTTCTTCAGAGTTCCTAACAGGGCCGGCGACAGTTGTTGGACTGGCTGGAAAACTGGCGGAGCGGTAACTGTATCAACCAAGTGCTTGATCACGCGTTTCCGCATGGAGACTTTAACTATTGGCAAAAATAGGTTGGTGTGCTGGGCTACTAAAGCACGCAGTGCACTGCACAAACTATCAGACGTCCCAAACACAGTAGGGAGTTCAGCCGGCCCTTCGTCGCGCGGTCTCTGAACCCCTTTCAATTCCGTGAGGGAAAGTAACTTACACTGCCAGCATAATTGCCTAGGTTGAGTTCATCCCAGTTAAACTAGCATGCAAAAAAACCAATTTAAAGTAGGTTGACCTCAACCAATGAAATATAAAACCAAGGGGGGTCCCTTGGATTTATATTTCATCAGTTGATTTCAACCAAGTTTAAATTGGTTGAGTGCATCCCACTTTAACTGGGATGACTTCATCCTAGGCAATTATGCTGGCAGTGTTATCTGCCGCGCCCTCCCAAATACCTCTTTGTCTAAGGTGCTTTGGCAGTATTATCTCGTCCGCGTCTGTTAATGGAGCAATACTTGTTTCTTGAATCAATGATAAAGCCGGCGGGCTTGGCTGGAAGAGGACCGTGATTCTGTTTGGTCCCTTCAGATTCCACGTGTTGTTTTCCCATTCTGTAGCAGAAACGTTAGCTGCAATCCAGTCCCGTCCAAGAATCACGTCATAACTAGACAAAGGTGCTATCCTGCACACACATAAGAACTCAACGTCAGAGAAACAAAAATGGACGTTAGTTAACCGATTATCCTTGATTTTATCTCCAAAAGCCCCCGCCATGCAAAACAAAGAAGGCGAAGAAAATATTAGAAGCGAGTGAGCTGAAACAAAACTTGAAGACACGTAGGACAATCCAGCGCCTGTGTCCAGAAGGACCCTGGCCAGGTGTCCCTCAACTATGTGTAGGAAGTCTACATGTATTGTGCTTGCCTCTATTGCTGATATCTCAACATCGGCTAATGGCACAGAACTCAAACTATCATATACAACATCCGTGGCTGCTTCATGCAGTTCCACCAATGTGGTTTTCCCCACGCCTGGGGTATCAACAAAACTTAACGATGCATCTGACTCAGGGGATTCTTTACCCTGAGGCTCAGTAGGATCTGTGAAGGAGGATGGATTTTGGTAGGGGGAAGAGAGGGTAGGAGATTTCACAGAAACTACAACATGAGTCAACGGGAGAGACAATTCCATGTTGGCTAAAAAAATTTTTCTTGATCTTTTTCCGGCTGCGGGTTAGCAGCCTCATACACTGCCTGTTGCTCCGTCTTGGGCTTCGGGAAATCTGCCAACAAGTGCTCCTTAGAGCGGCAATTATAACAATGCAACTTTTTCTTGCCAGTCCCTTCGCCTCCCCCTTTGGTTTGACGTTTGCTAGACCCGGAACCTCCTCCCATTGTTGATGCAACCACCAAGGTTGCTCTGTAACTGCTGTTGTATTCCATGGCGGTAACGACGACTTGATCCATGTCAAGAGGTTCTCTTCTGACTTGGCACCGACTTATCTCTTTGGACACCTTTCGACTAAGGCCCTTGTTAAGCCGTTTCACAAAACTGGTTATTGGGTCGAACTGAAAACCATGGGCCTTAGCCCGTGAACTCCACGCACGGTATTGACTGTAAAAGGTTTGCAAAGTCTTGTTCGGGCCTTGCAATAGCTGATCTAATTCCCAAGAGAGCGCCGCCGGGATAGTGCCAAGCGGGCTTAGCCGTAACAACCAATTGCAGAACCCGGTCCAGTTTCCTGGAGGGCAGCATCAGTATGATTGTTGAACACTTTACCCCCTAGTCGTAGGCCAGCAACGGTGTGCCAAACTTTGGGGTGAGCTCGGTGGTCCGTCAAGATGACGGCCATCCTACTCAACCAGGTGACAGAGTCGTCCCCTGGTGCTCCTCAGGCCATCCTTTGAGCAGCTTCAGCGGGTCTTCTTCAAACTGTAACTTTAATGGTTCGGCTGCAACTGGTGGGGCAGGACCAAATTTTTTAGGGTCTTTGTACTCCTTCTTAGGGGGGCTGTCAATGGCCATCTGTCCCACCAAACGGGTTAGCAACCCATTGATACCACTTGTATCATCTGACGGGGAAATTACGTCCTCGTCATATCCAATCAGATCTTCCTGGCATTCAGGAAGATGTTGGTGGTTATTGCACCACAATTGCTTGCCTTTTGACATGGCTTCAACTTCTCCTACGGAGTAACAGAGCCCATCTTGAGGGTTGGGTGGCCTTTTTTCATCGCCTATAGACAACAGGCCGGGGTTTTTCCCGTCATCACTTTGTGGGATACCCATCTAAAAACAAAAATATTCGACGTGTCAGCAGATGCCGCAAAGAAGTGAACCAAGGCGCCGGCTATGGCCAGATGCCACAGAACCTTTGCCCCAGAGGACCAGCCAGAGACTGGTGTTACTCCAACCGGGGCACAAAACACTAAGCTAGCTTAAAGACAGGTCTTACCTTTCAGGAAAGTAAATGCCTTGAAAGAATGATAGAATTAAGAGATCCGTCAATGGAGATCGTCTTAGCGCTAAGTGCTGATGGTGGAGTAACTCGTGTAAAAATTGAAAAAGGGAAACTTGCTCCCACTTGTAACGGGGCGGTTTACAGGAAAGGGTTTATTTAAAGGTAACTGTGGCGGAGGAAATAGCTACTCGCAACTTTTAGATGTTTTATTTTCTTTCAATCTATGTGAAAATTGGAATGGATGTGCGATGAAAGACAAGATAACTGAGACTATTTATAAGAGTCAAAGAACTATGAGACTGTATGATGATAATTGTTTTTCCAAAGTGGCTCAACGGTCCAAGCTAGAAGAAATGTCAAAACAGTACTAATGTACTTGTTAATTGAGATAGTATAGAATTTAGCCCCCTTGCGTTTATTAAGCAAGGGGCTTTTTACATTACTAGCTTAAACGGGTATAACCTGTTAATAAGTCTAAGTTGTTAGCGCGTTGGGTGTGCCACTAGGGGTGAAACCTGTCACGCTCTATTGTAGAACTGCTACAAATGTCAATGTATGCGTACCATTGAAGCAAAGTCACACCTTGAATTTGAATGCACAGGTATACTTGCAAACTGGTGTAAGTTCCAAAGCGCCTCCAATGGACGGACTTGCGTCTAACATGCCTGCGTGTCACAGTTGGACACTTTTGGTGTAGCCAACTTTGGCATGGCCGAGCGCCGTTGCATCCCTCTGGAACTATAAAGCTGAATGAGACACAAAATTGGATGAGCAGGATCTTTTTCAAGTTCACAAACCTCTGACAATGTGGATTCTCAAGATTGGAACTTATAAGAGGGTTCACATGTGATGCTGCTATTGCTAATTTCAAAACCAGCAGTAAGTGAATCTCCCCTTAATTAATTCTCTTTTTTGTAGTTGCAAAGGTGACTTGATCCCATTTTTTTGGACTTGATTTTATTTGGAAATAATACTATATAGAGAGTTATTAGGACTTTGGAGATGTTTCTTGACAGGGATCAAGATCTACATCTTGATTTGTTGAGTTTTTCTGTTCTTCCCCAAAATACTTTCCCTTCATTTAAGTTCCAGAGAATCAACTTGTTTTGTCAGACTAGAATACATCATAAATATTAAGCTATTTGTAATTACAATTCTTAATTTAATTGATTGTTATTTCTTTTTCTAAACTCATTTTATGATTACTAAAAATGGATTAGTTTGAATTAACGCCTCAAATTATTTGTGACTTATAAAAACATTTTTTCTTGATTAATTCGTCTGGCTTGTCTAAAAGAGAATGAGATGCCTGTCTAGTCACTTACTTACAAGAACTTGTTTTTTTTGTCTCTCAAATTTTATTCATTATCAGTTGTTCATTATTGTTCTTACAACCACAGTTTGTACTTTTGTATTTAGTCTATTTGAGTCATAGTCTGATCAGAGTAAAAACACTATCAGATCTCCTCAAAAAACAAAGTACCCATCTTTTGAGTCTCCCAGAGTCTGTTCACAACATCCCTTCCTCTTTTCTTTCTGCCAAAAATTGAACATGATTCTTGGGCACACCCCACCCAATGTTCTTTCTAGAAAAAGTAGTACAATGTATTTTACACAAATTTTAGAAAAAATAAATACCTCAGATGCCAATCACATACGGGAATTTGCTTATAGTGGATCAAGCCTGCTTAGTATAGTATGGACACTGTTACAGAACAAGAACACGCCTTCAAGCACAAGTAAGATCTTGTGTCCCAGCTCAATTTTAAAAGAAGAAAAGAGTCTGTCCATGTTGTCTATCTAACTTTTACTCAATAAATCTTCTATTCTCTTCTCTTCTTGTATCTCTCTCTCCACTTTCTCATTTCTTTCTATCTACAACTTGATCACCAATCTGCCAGATTCCTTCTCTTGAACATAAAAAGATCCAAGGGCATTATTAGTTGCTTCAAGGTACTTTTCTATCTCTTATTTCTTTTTCACTCTTATCAAATGATTTTACAATGTTTATTATCTTGATCAAGTCTTACCATAATGCTGCTCCTAGTAGTTTCAAATCTTTTGAACTAAACATGCACACTGCCAGTATAATTGCCTGGATTGGATTAATCCCAGTTTAACTAGGATACACTCAACCAATTCAAAATAGGTTGATCTAAACCAATTCAAGATAGGTTGATCTCAACCAATTCAAAATAGGTTGATCTCAAACAATTCAAAATAGCCCAATCTCAACCAATCAAAGACAAAACTCAGGGTGTTCCATTAGTTTCATATTTCATCAGTTGAGATCAACCAAATTCAAATTGGTTGAGTGCATTCCAGTTTAACTGGGCTAGTAGACTCTACCCAGCCAATTATTCTGGCAATGATATAGTGATCCATAAAGGAGATATAGATGAAGAGGTCACCAATATGTTTCATTTTTCTTCTTCTCAGTTTTGATGGGTATAATCTAAATTTTAGATAAGAAAAGATGAGAATGGGAAGACACTGAATCACTGTAGATCTGTTTTGAAAAGACATGTGAAGTCCCAACTCATGGGTTTCAAAAAAACACACAATTACATCATCAAATCTCAAGACTACTTCAGCACTCATGACATTTTTCCCCCTCCCTATAAGTTCAGAAGAGATCTTGACCACTTTCCAAATCAGCTCTTCCTCATTTTTCCTTCTTTCTTTATTTCCATCTTACTAGTTCTTCATCCTTTTCCTCAGAGTCATAAAGATGTCAATATCAACTTACAAAGAGATCTCAACCACTTTCTCCAAATCTGCTGAACTAGTCATCACATATCCACATTGGTTCCAGAAACATCTCTCTCAGTGCCGCAGTGAACCCCCAAGGTGTTAGAATATCACTCCCATCCACTCAAGGTCTTCTGTTCTGTTCCTGTTTGGCCATCTGGCCATTTCCTTTTGGAGAAAATGGTCATGTCATTTTCTTCCCATCTCAAGTGAGATTTCTGTCCATCCCAAGTGAGATGTTCTTTCCATCTCAAGTGAGATATTATCCATCTCAAGTGAGAGGTTATCCATCTCAAGTGAGATTTTATCCATCTCACATGAGATGTTATCCATCTCACATGAGATTTTATCCATCTCACATGAGATGTTATCCATCTCACATGAGATGTTATCCATCTCACATGAGATGTTATCCATCTCAAGTGAGGTGTCTGTCCACCCCAAGTGAGATATTATCCATCTCCAGTGAGATGTTATCCATCTCCAGTGAGATATCTGTCCACCATCCCAAGTGAGATGACTTGTTGTTTGTCTAGTCCCCTCATGATGATGATGAGCCATGTCTGGCTCTCTCTCTCTAGTAGTGGACACTATGTATACCTTTCTCTGCTTGTGTTTGCAATAAATATAGTATCAAGTCTGAACCTTTTGTCATTTCTACCTGCTCCTTGGTCTTTGCACCCTTCAAGATAGCCTCCCCCCCCCTTGTTGAATCTCTTTGAAGAGCTGAAATCTTGACACAAGGTTTGCCCACAAGACTCAGTGAAGGGAGTACACAAACCCTTCAAAGACAACAGTTTTTTTATGGGTTTTTGTGCAAGTTACTGACTCGGGTTCCCAGGGAGTCAATACAAGGCCAATTAAATTTTTACTCTCTTTTTATATATTTTCTATTGACAAGTATTTTACAATTTAGTATTATCGTTATTCAAGGTTGTTAGTTCAAAAAAGTGATTTAGTCTCAATTTCTTGTAACCGCTGCTCCACACGGTGTTCCACAAGGACCCGTGGTGTGAGCAGCTTTTCTAAGCTTGGAAAAGGTCAATCCAGATCATCTTTCAGCGTCTGTCAACAGAAGAGACACGCCAGATCCGCCAGGCTTCATCCTTCTACTATGGAAGATCCAACATATATCACCTGATCATTTTTTTTATATGAAGCAACAGTTATTTTAAAGAGTAAGTTTATTCTTTGAGGTATTTTTAAACAAGAAGCAAAAAAAAAAAGTTGTGATCATGAGATGCTATGTAGTCCCTAGCTGAAACAACGAAAACGTTCTTTTAACGGAGGAATGCAAGTAACAGATCAACGCAACGAGGAAAAAGAAAAGAAAAAAAAAAAAAAAAAAAGAGAAGAAAAAAAAAACAGCGTCTTGGGAGTTGAATTGGATTTGTCGATCATAAAACTTTGCTTAGTTGACCTGCCTTCTTGGTTGCCCATTCGCATCCCGGTACGGATTGTGTGGGGCATTCGGCGTTATCTTGGAGGCTTGGGACGCCGGTGTCGGTACATTTGATGACGCCAGATTGGCCGACACCCCGGCCCGAGCAGGTCAACTTTCCGAGGGAGCATGTGACCACTTGGTCTGCGGGGATGATCTTTCCCTCCGGACACCTCGCATAGATAATCAGCGACGAATCCGTCTCGGCGTGGTATCCAGCAAGCAGCGAGCTCAAAACGATAAGTATCGTCGTGGGGCGGAAGAACTGAAATCGCATGATGGCTATGGTCCCTAGGCTACCAAGGGATCTGTTGACGGGCTCTGCTTTTAAAAGCGTTAGCTGATCAACCAACAACGAAGCAAGTAACCGTTTGATTCAACATACCTAGTTGAGATTGAAGTTAAAGAGACCTCCCAAGTTACACTCGCAACGATAGTCGAAAACGTTTGAGATTCGTAGGATATAGTGACTTGAAGGGCTTCTAGAGCCAACCGAGCGGGAAACAGAGTTGATTTGTTTGGTTACGAACAGGAAAGAGGCTGTCCTTTTCAAGCATCAGAATTCGCCCTGGCGCTTGTTCCAGCGACAGAGCACACCTTGGAAGCAGACGACATGGGTAAGACTCCAATAGAGCACCCTGATGGTCATTGAAACCAGTCTTCGTTCACCTCGGTCTGACCTTATTCACCAGAGGTTTGAAGACTACCTTTCCCCTGGAAAAAGGTGGGTGATGTTCGGAGAATTATGTACATATCAATTAAATAGCTTTTCTGCCAGGGATAGTCTCCCTCGGTTTCAACTTTCGAGAACGAGACGCTGAGCTCGAGTTGCACACAGGATCGTGAGCCCTGGCATGTTTCGTAAATATTCATAGGTGTCTCATGTGGCTTTAAAGTGTCTGGTTGGGGCTTTTGCGACTTGAAAGAATTGGGTTGGGAGCTATACGTTGTTTTGCCTCAAGGTCCAGATGATGAAAGGACACTACACTCAATCACCTTGGAAAACGTTTTTTCGAACGACCATTAGAACATTGAGCCACGAGCCGGACAGGGCTTGAGAGTCAACATTACGAAAGAACAAAAAAATGTTACTACAATGAAATCGTACTGTGATACATATTTGCCCTGAAAGTCATCGATCTGGTCTTTTTCTCAACGAGTGTGCCTACCTACACATAACTTAAATATGTAAGCGGAGAAGGATAACGTGGCCTGCTATAGTTAAATCATACCGATTTAAAGCGAGACAAGGAACAGCCCACCTCTTGGCCAGCCATCTGATGATATTAGTCCAAGATAGAACCAGTTTTAAGGATTTCTAGCTGAGGAGAAATCGCTGGGCTCTCGTCCCAGGCCTGGCCGCTTGAAACGGGTATAAATTAGACACTCTTCTCGTCCCCTTGATCTCTTGCCCATCTCAACTTGTCCTAAGAACACATCACCGAGCTGTGCTCCACATCATATTCATCCAGATCCTTAGAACCTTTCCTTCCGCTCCACTCGCACTCCATTTTGAGGGAAAAAAAAACAACCACAAGGATCTGCTATACTAGTGTCACGCTTGCCAACAACTTATCTTGGGCTAGCTATCCAACCGCTGCTTAACGCTTTCCGGGCAAGTCTAGCGACTATATCATCATCATCATCATCATCATGAAGGTTTCCCAATCTTTCGTCGTCGTCTCTCTTTCCGTCGCTGCGCAAAGCCAAGTGAGTGTGGCCAGTCCGGTGCCAGATGTCGGTGACTTGAGGTAAATCGTATTCTTGTTTAAAGAGAGAAAAAAAAGAAATGTCTGACCAACCAATTCTCAATATGTTGTTTGGCAGTTTTGATTCGCCATTGCTCAGTGAAGCTATGCTTACGGAAGAGCTTCCCAGCCGACTGATTCCGAAAGGTTTTGGTAAACGAGCCCACCCTTCATTGATGTCGTTGAATCCACGCGGACGGGCAGTCTCGTTGAGTTTGAACTCTAATGGACGCGTCAATCAACGCGCCCACGCCCCAGCCGACCGCTCAAAACTCCAGAATTCGATCAATATCAATCCTAACATTCTCAATGCTAGCTTGGGTTCTCATAAAGCAGTTCGTCCCCTTGAGCCATCCGATACTCACGGCTTGCGCACCAATCTCCTGGAACTATCTCTCAAAATCAAGCGTTCTCCTGGTATGCCTCACGCTCTGATGTTTAAAATAAAACGGAATAGTGCTCATGTTTCTTGATGATTGAACAGATGAATTAAAAACGCCGACTATCATTCAAGCTGTATCCGGAGATCTCTCCAAGCCAGTCTCCGGCACCTTATCGAGCTTGCCCGTGATCATGAACGATTTGCCAGGAGGGGATAAAGTCTTACCCCAGCCACCTGGTGTGGTCCAAGGACTCAAAGGGATACTCAGTACACGTGCTGTTCCAGCACCGGCCCTTTCGCTTGCCGGTAAACCGGCTGGTCTCCTCTCCAGCATTCCTCTCACAGGCGAGCTTTCCAGAAGCTTACCTGCTAGTACATCATCCCCATCGGAGCTCCTTGGTACCATCCCCCTGAGTGGGCTTCCTATCTTGGGTCCCATGCTCGGTGCTCGCTCCGAGCTACCGGATCCTTTACTCGCCGGCCTCGGAGGATTGAGTCCGGATGATTCTCTTCCCACCAATCCTTTCAATCAAGAGTAAGTAATTCCCCGTGCCCATCATCCTAATTACTGAAAATTGACCTTTTAACACACCCAGTTCTCTTAGCGCATCCGATATTATGGAAGCCGGTGGAGCATTCCCTATTCAGCCTTCCCACTCTCTAGATGGCCAAACGCTCCCGAACGAGCCGAGTGTTCCGAATTTCTCCAAGCTGTTTGCGGACTATTCGAGTCAGTGGCTGGAAGGCGGGGTTCCTAGCAAGGATTTATTGGCAGAGGGTCGGGAAACTGCCGATGCCTGACCTAGCCTCCCCGCACTTTCCCGAATCCCTCTCCTAAGAAAAGCCCCGAGACTCTTCCCCCGAATATTATAGCCTCCTTTAAATTACTCTCAGGATTCTTTCACCCGACCTAAACTCCATGGAACACATACCCCTTCATAATTACTCTCCCCTGATTGTCCCGACTCCCAATCTTAATCACACAAAAATTTCTGGAAAATTCCGTCTTTCGTCTTCATCAACTCATATCCGTCTTAATGATTTCCATCTGTTGTTTCTATCTTCTCTCAAGTAAATTTGTTCAGCGCGAAGAGAATTTTGAACAGAACATTAATAATGATTCACTAAATGACAATGGAGGGCGAGCAACACATGATGTTCGTATAAAACTCAGTTTCCTTTTTATGTTTGACTGTGTGTAGTTCCTGGTATCTTCCTCCATCTCTGGCTTCCATCTCACAATGCAATAATTATCTCACCAATCGGTGTCATTTTTGAACAAGGATAATTGACTCTTACATTTCAAGACAAAGGTATCGAAGAGAGTGTACAAAGGTAAATATAGGCTAATCAGCCTGGTACATGGCGGGCCCTTAAAAATCAAAAGAAGAATGATTTTAATGAGTATAGATTAGATTTCATGTCTTTCAAAAAGAAAAAAGAAAGGGGGGGGGCAGTGATGACTTACCAGCTACGATATGTTTATTGAGCGCGGTGATATTAGATGGCGTGACATGTAGATCGGTCTATAGGCATCCCAAGAAAGGTAAACTTATGGAAGTCTCAAAGGTAGAGGTTACAGATGATACGCACATCGGTGAGAACCACAAACATCGTGCCGTTGATAACCGGGTAGTCCACCTGACCTGGAAAAAGTACTCCATAAGGCTGCTCAGTCGTGGCTGAGTCCTCGTCTACCTGTTCCAACTTTGAATACGTCACATTGTAGTCTTCATGATTGGAAGAAAAACAAGGTGAGTAAACCACCCAGGTGAACAATATCAACAAATCTTGTTTCGGATATGAATGAGGTCGACTTGAATTACTGACGAGAAGTCCAAGCTGCAAACTGGAAAAATGATACGGATAGGGGACGAGAAGATCAGATGAAGGTTAGATAAGGATGGATTAGACAGAATGGAGAGAGTGAACGAACCTTAGGACGAGCTGATTTAGAGTGGGTGAGGGTCTTATAATCGCCGTTGGGACCGACGACCTTACCGGGCTTCTCAAACCTGAACCTGACCTGACGGCCGGGAAGGGAGAGGGAGGTACGGTTATTGGTGATAGCCGGTGGACGGGGTTGGATCTGGAAGGGGTCTGGATTGTTGAGGATCTCGAGACGGGGGAAGATATCGAACTCGATGTACGGGTTAGTACGTGGACAGCTGACTAGATATGGATGCAGCAGGGTCCTGTTGGACCGATTCCAGAGAGCACTCTCTACTAGATGAGCAATCTATCCTGGTTGTTGGTTTGGATCCAGTTAAGTCTGCTCACCATGCCCAGCTCTGTGGGATGCCAGGGACGTGGTAGATGGGCATGGGGAAGAGTCCTTCAAACTGTCTAAAGATCTGGGGATGATTGGAAGGATGATGATGATAAGTGATTAGGTTATACTATTCTTAGCTTATAGACATACCATCTGTTGTCTAGCCTCGGTGACGATCGACTGTAACAAGATCTGGGCCGAGTTTGGGTTTTCCAGGAAGGGCAAGAAGCCATAGACTCCTGATTCACCCCACCTCGTCAACCTTTAGGAAGGGGTTGATTGATTTTTAAAAGATATGAATAATGTTATTTGATGATATGATGGAAGGTTTTTAGTACACACTTTTGACATAAATCCAGGAATTCGTGGACGGTTTTGAAAGGGTATCTGTACTGGCACTGCTTAGCAGCTCGAGCTAAGTTCATGAGTTGATGAATGGGGAGTGAGTGAGTTGATATGGGGTAGGAGGATGATATGGGTGAGGTGGACTAACGGCCGAGCATGTTAGACAAGCTTGATAGGAAGAATCAAAGGGAGATTAATGTTTTTTTATATTTAAAACCATCTCTTCTTCTACTTAGTAGCAGTAGTAGTCGTCTTACACCGTCGCATGGGAGACTTCCTGATCAGCCATGAATTGGATCAAGTAGCGGTCTTGGGCGTTCAAACCGGCCAGTTCGAACTCCCTGGCCGAGAACTGAGCCAAACCGTGGTGAAAGCTGTTGAAGAGTGACTGGTATTATTAAGGGTGCATTTTTGGATTAGAGGAGGGAGGAGTTTTAAAATTTTACTAAGACTCACAGGTCGAGTTCAATCCATTCTTGGTTTAAGGCAAGATTGACTGATTGAAAGTCAAACCTGGATTTGATTTGATAGTTTGGTGATTTAGATTGAAGGTATGAGGAAGGCTATGGGTTAGGGTTAGGGTTAAGATAGAGACAAGTTTAGTGTAAGAGTAAAAGAGAGTGAGAGTGAGAGTGACTACTAACTTGGGTGATATTAAAGAGATGGTTGAGTTGTGGTGATGGACTGTAAAGGGGTGGTGGTCTCTGGCATGATAACTGACAGAGTAGTAGTAATGACCAAGATATAAACTTAATGATACTAGAAACAAGTAACATTGTTTTTTTTTTTAAGTCTCTCCTTGGCTTTAACCTCGATCAAGTTGGAGGTTTATATAATCCTACGACGATCATCTGTCATTCGCTTACTTACTTAATGATTTTCTTATAAATCTGAAAACAAACAAATTAATTAATTTAATTTAATATTGATCGTATAAGCCAAACCAATCTATTTAATAAGACCAGCTGATGATGATTACACTGCCAAGATATTATTAATTTGATAATCGATCACCTTTCACAGCACTTTAACTACTTCCACGACCCAGAGTTAACATTCAACTGACTATCCAAACTAGGGCTTATAGAAGAAATAAGCCCCTCCAACGCTGATCAGAACAGGGGCTATCAGTACACCGTTTAGAGAATTGCTTCCCTTTCTTGTGGTTTTGACTCTGAGTAAAAAAGACCTCAACCTCTAGGAATCATTATAAGCGAGAAAAAAAAAAAAAAAAAACAGGGTTCTGCAGGTTACAGTAAAAAAAAACCCCACTCACTAAGATGCATGTAGCGTAAGCTGCACAGGTACTTTCTGTGTTCCTTGACGTGATTTAAGAGAATTAATCGAGTCCTTGTACATATTTACATAATTAGCATAGAAGTTAATCGTAACGCTTGATTTAAAAGAGGATAAATAAAAGTAAGAGATATTCTCATCTCATCTCTCCTAATCATCATAAGAATTTATATATTCTGACTTCGTTTATTAATTCAAGTCCAAATAAACAAATATTATATATGAATGAACGGTATGGGGATTGAACTTTTAACCTGATATTCATGGACACATCGACTCTTGTCCCAACCTCTGACACTCGTTAGACACACACCATAAATTTTTAAAGTGGACATAAATATCAACTTATAAGTACTAAACCTCTAAAATCTGAATATATATAAAGTCGCGCCAAAATATGCCAGGCTTGTATGTCATAGTTCAAGGTAAATTCTTCCACCTACTACTCTAAATATTTATATTCATCATGTGAAGAGGGCTCTGAAATGACAACCAAACACAAGATGGGCAACTTCTAATCATTTATATATATACATATATATATAAATAACAATAACAATACAACCTTGGAGAACTGTTGTACTACAGAGGATATCCTCAAGTGAGGGCCAAGTTACAAGAATAGGTCTGCATCCATTCTGCAGCCCAAACCTAAACTGGAAATCATAGAGGTGAGTGATATTCCTTGTGCTTCGAGACATGTCCAAACTGACTTTCATGTCTACCTACCACTCCTAGCCCACCCATTGGGAAAGCCCCACAACTCAGCCTCAGGATCTTGGATAAAAACACTACTAGGTAAGTTATGCATTGTGTTGTCAATAAAGCTTGGAGGATTTTTTTTGTTGCTTGAGAATCTATGCATTTAGCCCCTAATAGGGTTTTTGGGGCTACTTGCCCAAAACTGCAGGCAATAACATCAGCAGTCAAGCACACCTGCAGAGTTCATGCAACCTGCAGGGTTGTTGGGTAATTCTCAAATCGGTCATGTGACCCTTTATCTTATTGGTGTTTGGTGCTGGCCACTCAAAATGTTTCAGTAGGCCAGTCCCTAGCATCCAATTGGTAAGCTGTCCCCTCCTACACTGTTTTTCCCCAACCAAAAATTAACTAACAATTCCCTCCCCCCAATCCATCCCATGGTTTTTTTTGCATATGCTGCAGCCACCGTGGTCGTGGCTGTCAGGATGTCCCTTCAAGGTCACTCTTGAGACTCGAATTCAACATTCCCTGGGCAAAACTATCTCCAATCAATCATTTGTTTGGTGGCTTGAACTTTACAATTGTACCAAATGTGTGGTCAGCGACCCGGCTGGATATGAACCACTTGGGGCACCAAAGAAGCTTACCCCTGAGGATTCTGACTTCATGCTTCAGCTCGTTCAATAGGAGCCAGGTTTATTTTTGGACGAGATTTGTGAGTGACTGTATGATGGAACCGGGGCTCTAATCAGCATTGAGTCAATCCACGATAATCTGGTCAACTACCTGTCTATCGCCTTGAAGAAAGCCAAACGGCTAACTCGCGCAAGTGTCTGATCAAGAAGTATGCCTATTTCAAGGAGGTAGCAAGGTATCCGGCGGACTTCTTGGTGTTTACTGGTTAGTCTTCATGTTCATCAGATTCATAGGGGAAAGATGAAAAGCCTGAGCTGATCATTGCAAACATTGCAATCACTCTTACTGCCAGATGAGAGTGCCATATGTGACCAAGATCTCCTTTGAACTTTTGCTCGGGCCCCCAAAGGAACACCCTCCACCCGCCACATTCTCCGACAAAATCCAGAACGGCTGAGCATACTGCCAGGGATATTGATGAGCGGGTTACTTGTCTTAACGGTCCGTGAAGACACTTTCAATGGGAAGAGATATGAGCATTTTCTCAAGTGGGATTTGGTGAGTTTATCTTTTGCTCACTATTGTTCTTGTTCCATTATTGTTTATTATTTTTAATTTTCTTCTCCTCTATGTACAGCTTACTTGTATGAACAGGTACCCAGCTATAAATTTGGTTCTTGTTTGTGATAACGCTTGGATCCATTGTGGCCCTTGAGTTCAGCAACTGTGTGATGCAGCAGGCGTTTGGTTAATTTATCTTCCTCCCCACTGCCCAGAACTCAACCCAATTGAGTTGTGCTTCTCTGTCCTCAAATCCAAACTAAGAAGGAACCAGGTCCTCAACTTGACTTTAAATGCTGAGTTCGACATCCGTTGTGGTGTGCTAAATGTGTTCAAGTATCAAAAGTACATAAAAGTATAGTGTTATATCAAGAAGGAGGGATATTACTAGTTTTTTTTATGGACAAATTGGATTCTGCCGGGTATTTAACCCATAGTCACTCTCTGAACAACCACAGGGCCAGCTGCACTTAGACAAAACCCAGTCAGGATAAAATCAGTTTTGTTAAACTATAAGTACATAGTTAGAGTTTAATGTATAGTCACACACAGAGTCACATGTATAGTCACACGTAGAGTTACATGTATAGTCACATGATTCATCACATGCTTGTCTAGGACTCACCAGCTAAAATGCCTCATATTTTTACTCAACAGCTAAAATGCCTCATATTTTACTATATAAAGGGGAGGTTTTTCCCCCCAAGAAGGAAAATCATGCCAGTTTGGGGAGAAGTAATTCTATTCATAGTTGCACAACACCAAAAACACACATAGCATCCAATAGTGATCTTAATCAAGTTTGCCTCTGAGCATACCTTTCATACCTCAGAGAAGAATAACAGGCAAATAAGTAGTGTTGCCCCTTTGTTGTGCTCTTAAAGCAAAGTGTTATCATCACATTGCTCTCTTAGCTGAAGGATAAGAAAGAAGGCAATACAATTTGAATAGTCACATTGATTCATCATCCACCCCAGAACATACATATCTTTGCTCTGCTAACAAACATCTGATCTAAGTCTGATAAGGGATTGCTACTCATAGTTTTCTCTATCATAAAGTCTTACGCCAAAACAATGAATGAATTTTGTTGTAAGAATTCTGTGTAGTATAACAGAGGGGCAGGTATTTCAAACCACCCGTAACAGTAGTATTACTTAGTTGGAATACCTTATTGTTATTTCCCCCTCACAGAACTGCCATCCTTCCCAAAGGAGTTCTCACACCGTCGCACTGCTGCACAACTCATTACGGCCAGCCTTTGCCAAAAGCTATATGAACACTGTGGCTACAAAGTTGCGTCTGGTCATAATTCAAGTGATGGTGATGATACCAATACTACTCCTGTTTAAGCTACAACTATCATCATTCTTCATTTTCATCAATGACTCATTCTACCTCCTGTCTACATCTATGATCATCTCCAACTCATTCCTCTCTATCTTTTTCCACTTGTTGTTCTATGTTCGGCTCTATTACATTGATGAAAGAGATGAAAAGCCAAAAATCAATATCATAACAAGTCAAAAATCATAATGTGCCTAAAATCAGCAAGGTTATCATGACCCCTGTAAGTTTTAATCACTCATGGTGACACTTCAAACAACAATATCTAGTTCTAGTGGGGATCTCAGATCTCACATGCTGCATTTACGCAGCCTTTCAAAAGCTTCATGGGTCTAATCCATGCCATGGGAGATTCATTAAATAGTCCTCTGCTTCCTTGTGGCTGGTGAGTATTATAACTAGCGCATATTTTGGACCAATGAGAAATAATATTGTTCACCCTTAATACCACATCTCTCTAAAATGTTCTCTGATGACACTCACATACCTAGCAAAGAAGAAATGGCGTCTGAGGCTTACAACCTTCAGTTGCAGTGCCCACCTTGAGCTGCCCAGATCCAGTTCAACTTTATTTTATTTCTTGAGCGGCTCAATGCAGGAGGAGGCTCAAATGCCCCAAAAATCTTTGAAATGGTTGGCCCCAAACCGGTTCCAAATGCACTGTTCATTGACATCCAGTCAATGAACTGGACCCGATTTCAATCTCTGGCTTTGAAACACTTAGGCTTGGAAAGTGGAGGTGGTGGTAGTGACAAGTTCTACAACTACCTAGTCAAACAGAACAATGTGTTACGGTTAAATTGGATGGCATCAATTAACAGACACAGGCTGTACCCAGTCAACAATGTGTTTCACATCAAAGGAAGCATTGATTACCTTGAATTTGCGCAAGCGGCGTATCACTCATACCCTGATGCGGTTCAATTCAAGTTGATCATGCCAGACCCCAATGAAGTATGAATTGATGATACAGTTACGGTGAGCTCAGCTTGATGAATATCTATTGCCCATAATAATGATTTGAATTAACTCTTAAATGAATGTGCTTTATGTATAGGCATTGTCAAAGGATGAGGGCAATGGATCCTTGGATCAAATTCTCACTCACCTTCTTGGTCACACAAGTACCTATTCAGCTGGAGACATGACAATCTTTGTTGATCAATTTAATTACTTTTGGCGTATGCCAGTGCAACACAAACACCTTGTTCATTGGGCCAAAGCTATCCAACTTGGAGTTCCAGGTATTGATATATTCCACCCGCATCACACCCAAGATTTTGTCTGGCACAATTTTGCCAAGGATCACAAGCATTTTGCTGGCCGCCCCCCTCTTAAAAAGTGCAATTCTGCCCCTGCTTTGAACAGAAAAGAATGACTCAGTTATCAGAACACCTGCTTTGTAGACTCCCTATCTCATTCCCTGTGATTAATCTAGCCATATTGTGGTTTTCATTTGATCATGTGATCATGTGTCAGCCTACGTGATGCCAAGGATAAGTCCTTCTAGCTACACATGGTGCAAGAAATAAGGTAAAAGACTGGGTAATGGATAATGGTTGTAATTCCCAAAGAATATTGGGGAATTGTGACGTAAAAAATAGAGAAAAAAGGGTAATAATTATATTAAATAAACACTGCCAGCATAATTGCCTAGGATGAAGTCATCCCAGTTAAACTCGGATGCACTCAACCAATTTAAACTTGGTTGAAATCAACTGATGAAATATAAATCCAAGGGACCCCCCTTGGTTTTATATTTCATTGGTTGAGGTCAACCTACTTTAAATTGGTTGTTTGCATCCCAGTTGAACTGGGATGAACTCAACCTAGGCAATTATGCTGGCAGTGAAATTTAATATAATTAAAACCAGAGGGGCCTGATAAATAGGGGTGGTTTAGATTCCTCTAAGGTATCTTGCAAATAAATGCAGAGGATTTAGGTACCTGGAACACTGGGGCCTGTACTTGACACAGGGGTGGTTTAATCCCAGGACAGGAAATGGGGGAATATCTTCAAGAAAAGGGTTATTACTTACCAGTAATAATCCTAGAGAGAGCTTGAGGATATTCTGGGGTAAACAAGAAAGTTTTTGGGCGCTTTTATGGATTGATTGTGGAGCTGGTTGGACACTGTAGTGTTGTTGGTGGGAAGACAAGGCTAAAGAATAACTACTAAGGAACTTACCAGACTGTTTATTGAGATGGGTATCTAAAGTAAATGGTGGTAAGTAATATAGTGGGTATTGGAAAGCATGAGGATCCTTCTTTGGGCGGTTGAAGAGCTCCTTAAATAGTCTTGAGATCCCTCTGGGGACCCTGTAGGTATTATTGGCCAACTTGTGGGAGCTTTGACCACATGTTGGCCATTTTGGCTTTATTGGTGACACTACAGCAGCTATTGCTTGGAGTACACGTCACCAGATTTAATACGTATTGTCTTATTTTATTAGTTTGTTATTTATTGTGTTAATTACAGTTTATAGTACATTAGTACTGGTTGATATTGATTAATACCAGTGGCTTATTTGTATTTTATAATAAGCCACAGTGCTTGTTTTATACTGTTGTTCAGTAAATACTGTAGTCATTTTGTGTATAATAATCGGAAAATAGTATAATTATTTATTCTAGTCCCCAGTAATCTTTATTACATATGTAACATATGTAATGAAGTTACTGGGGCGTGTTTTGTTGCCTTGAGTGTACCTATTGTTGATTTTTGTGTCTGCGTGCAACACTGAGAGCCTGTAAGGGGTCTGATGCTTGCGCGGGGGCTTATACTCCAACTTTGGAGCGGGCTCTCAGTCACGCGGGTTGAATTCAAGGTATGCGGACTGCGGTATGCGGGGTTTGAGTAAAACACAGTGGATTTACACTATCTGCCCCAATTTACACAACACCTCATTTCTGTGACTGGAAATGGGGTTTAATAATATGTGTATATATATATAAGCATACAATAATGGAAGTGCCTTTTATTTCTAAAGGTACTTGCTAATTATTAATTGTTAATTTACATAATGAAGCAGTAAGAATTAGGGGCACCTATGAATGAGGTACCCTAGGTTAATTTTAGCGTAGATTCAGAATATCAAATAATATCTTAACTTTTATTTGATATTCTATGTACTTTTTGTAACAAGTAGTGTAAACACTTGTGACAGGTTGCTCTGTCATAGTAGCAAGCTGACACCATGGAAGAAACTAAAATAGATATCCTAACTACCTACTACTACTGCTAAGATAGACGGAAAACATTAAATAAAATTGAATTTGTTACATTAAGTTCTCATCCAATTTTTGGCTGAAGTATCAGTCAAAGTTAGTGACATTATCAAACAGAGAAGTGACCACCCCTAAGCTTAACCCAAGTTCAAGTACATCCTTTTGCAAACGCCCCCCCCCCCCCCGCAAACATCTTATGTGTGAGCAAGTCATTGGATGTCAGGATCTCAAGTACAGATTCTTGGTTCCAAATCTTCATAAAGGTAAGATAAATTGGCAGCTCCTCGTGAGATGACCCCACTTTGGAGCTGGGAGGACAGTGTCCTGCGTCTGTTGAGCCACCTGTAGAGTTGATTTCCCTAGCCAAGGCTACTATTTTGGCCGCAGAAGGACCAACTGGTACTGGCAGAGGCGGATCTGGATGGAGGGTCTCAGATTTTTTCTTGCACAAGGTGGAGCAAGACTTGTAGGGAAGTGACCTGGGCGGGGCATCCAAGTCAACACCAGGCTTGACTTCAGTCTGGATTCAGGAAAACCAATGTAAGCATGATGTGTTATTCATAATATATCAATGGATACTTACCATGGCCATTGCCCACTCTTGAAATTCTTGTAAGCTAAGAGGAATGAACTTCTCAGGGTCTCTGGGGCGGATATAAACGGGTACATGTTGATTTTATTCTGGTAACAGAGGATACTTGTCATATATTTTCTTGACATGGAAATTGACGTCATTCCACTCGTCCGGCTCCATCTCAGGGTCTTCTGGATTGCTCCTGCAATTGCTATCATCTGTATTGGCGGCCTTGCACTTCTTCACAGAGTTAGCGTGGTTGAGGGAAGCCTGATGGGATGCGCGTTTGGCAAGGAGGTCAACATGTTTTCCACGCTTGACTAGATTGGCAGGGTTGGCCATCTTGATGACTAAGCTGATGTCAGAATTTTTTGATTCAACAGCAGCTTGAATCCAGGCGGTATAAGAAGAAATTTTGTTGACACTGATCTGGTTTGATTTCTTCCAGCTGGGGACACCGCAGGGTATGTAGCCATGCCAGGTGATATTGTACTGCTTGTGGATGAGAGCTGCATTGAGTATAGTCGCCGAGTTGGGTAGGTCTGTGTCACATGTTGCAATAACCAGATGTTGGAAGTCTTCAAACAAGGTCTGGCTGTTGATTGATATCACCAAGTCTTTCCCGGGTGGCAGTAGGATCCAAATCTGTTCCTTCTTTTTATTCTTGCTCGCCAGGTATAGTTTGTAGCTTAACAAAAGGTTAAGCTCCTTGGAAGGCTGAAATTTTTAAATGCATAAAAAACAGTCAATTATCAATTCTAATGAATAAAATAACTGATCTTGCTACTTACCATGGCAAGCTTATCAGGTGGAGGGTTTGAGGAGTAAGGCAGAGGAATGATTGGATTTGGAAGAAATTTGTTGTTGGGAATTGTGAACAAAAAGAATTGGTTGCTTATGTTGTTCTGGGGTGAAGGATTTGTTTGATTGCTATCCTGGCAGGGCTTGACTGGTAAACAGTGGGGTTGGAGCTCGCATGTCATGATGTTGGGGTTGGCCAATCTGGCATGTGCTGGGTGCACGTGTTGCTGAGCACATGATGCTTTAAGGGCAGAAACTGGCAAATCTAAAATAAAATAAACAAAATTATAACTTATCATTGCTAAGTTTGAGAAACGGAAAAATTTCAAAAAAATAAAAATTCCTCCAAGCTTTATTACAAACACAATATCTGTTTTCTTCATGAAAATGAAATAAAACTGACTCAATTGGCTAGAACTCAATCTATACAATCATTCTGTTGATGATCAATTTTCCTCCCATGTTATAACAACAGTTTTTTGAGTTGGCTGCTTCCCAAACAAATTAAATGAAAAATAAATACTAGACCAGTCCTGACAGAAGTGAAATAATCTGAAGAATAGGTAACAGAGTTAATGAGAAAAATATAAAATGTAGCTTCAAGATCACACTTGCCAGTTAATCTTCAATAATATTCAATCAATCCATGGGGTTTTTGATAAATTTATGAGATTGAGAGGATGGAGGCCCAGGACTTTGAGGTTGTTGTAGTGGGATGTTGAATTGAGTTGGTGAAGATGGTTTTCTTTTTCAGATTTTTTCTTCTTCTCACTTGTTTAAATCATCTAACAACTTATATTTGACCAGTAGCTCAATGGTTCAAGGTTAAAGGCATCAGACTCCAAATACTTTATTTATTTATTTTACTTCTCCTTTCTGCACCAGGCACATTTAAGCTTGCTGATTTTGCTGGAAAAATACTGCCTGTCTGCTTGGATGATACTTCCACAGTGATCATAAGTGCTTAGCTAGCACAGTAGGGGATGTAAAAGTTAAGATATAGTTGATGTTCTCTACTGAGCCAGAGCGGTCCATGGGAGTTGGAGATCAGATAGTCAAGTTGAGGTTATGTAAGCTGAAATATGTGACATGTCTTTGTGAAACCTGTGGTTGGGGTTTCACATCTGTGCTCAGCTTCATCAGCTCCTTACCAACAAGAATCATCAGCTTAATTCTATTACTAACTGACCAGTTTAATGCTGTTTACATATTGTCAATTGAAGAATGCTTGGACACCTTCTGGTTTGCTGTTCAGAAATCATGGCATTAGTACACTATTTACTGTTTTTCTCTTTTTTATTTCTTACCTGTGCGATCAAGAACAGTCCAAGGAGCTACTGGGTGTGGTAAAAACAAATGATTAAACTACTACTGTGCGTATTAAGCACATAACTTGAAGCCTTGACAAGTTTCAAGTTTGCCAAACATTCTTCATTTGACAATATTATACTTACTCTTGTACTCTGACTCAACTTCTATTCATTTGACTATCTTATTAATCCAAAGCAGTTCCACTGACATAATTCATGAAAAAAAATGAAATGATTCTAGTAGAGTGCGGTAGAGTCAGAGTAGTAGAAGAGAAAACATGGTCACACCCTTGATTTGTCAAGCTTATCTTCCCACCAATCTACACTAAGGATCATAACAAGCCCTCCACAAACAAGACGCATGTAAGCTAATAAAATTCCCAATGCCACAGTATATAAGAGGAAGATGTTAATCAAGTTGGAAAAAAAGAAGAAGAAATTGGATGGATGTTTCCACTACTTATCAACCGAAGAGTATGCAAAAAAAAAAAACATGAGATAGGAAAAAGTAAAGAAATTCACTATGGTCATTATCATTAATAAACGAAGAATCCTACGTATCTAATCCGATCTGGTCAAAAAATATGGGTAAAAGGCCACTGTTGGATGCAAGCAAATTAAGAATTCGTATTCAAATGAAGAGAAGGTGAAAAGCTGGTTCAATACCTTCATATGACTAATGGATCAACATGTGAGAGAAAGAACTGACCTAGATAGCATGCCGATCCCAACATAAACTATCAACCTCATCAGGACATCAATATCGTAACGTTTGGAGGGTGGGACAGGTACCAGTTTGGAGTCGAGGATGGGGGGCTTCTGAACCTCGGCCAAGGGGTCGAGTTCGATGGCGTTGGGTGTACGGTTGTGCAGGGCAGGATGGAGCGTTTGGGTTGGTTGAGGCGATTCTGACATAGTTTCAGGCGAGAATCTGTTCCTAAGCGTGCGCGTCATGTTGGGCAGGTCGACCACGGAGGGGATCAGTCTGGCACGTAGGCCCGTTCGCCGACCACGCTCTCGAAGCTCGTCTCGGTACCGTCCGTAGTCTTTAGTGGGCGCATAATGTCTTCGAGGGAGCTCGAGCAGCGGGGCAAAAAGCCTAAAGAGTGGCGGGAGGAGGCGGGAGAGGATCTCCTTCATCAAGAATCGCCAGCCGAAGATGATTGTCAGTCCCAATAACAACTTGATCAACGCTTGGGGGAAGCGTAATCCGGATAGGCCCGGGTCGTTAGTCTGATGTAGGATGAGATCGTTGGCGATCCGATGGCCGATCATCACTCCTACAGAGACAGCGACGAAGGCCGTACTGTCCTCAAAACAGGGACAATCGTCCACCGGTTGGGGATGAGCAGCCGTGAGGATGAGACCGTAGATAATCAAAACGATAGGAACTAATGATTGGGTGCTTGTCGCCCATCGTTCAACGGCTTCGCCAAAGACTTGATAGATCGTCCAGGCAAAAACACCAATCATCCAGCCACAAATCACATCTTGGATCGAATGCATGCCACAATATACCCTTCCAAAGACTAATAGAAATCCGTAGAGGAGAAGGCCAAAAAACAGGCACAACTGGTGAAATATTGATTGGACATGAAGAGCGTATTGTAATCCCATGAGGAAGGTGGAAGCGGAAGTGGCAGAATGACTGGATGGGAATCCATACTCGGAGGCATGATTACTGATACTAAGCCTTTCGATCGGGGGCGAATAGGGTCGAGGAATACAAAACAAATCCTTCAGAATCCCAGTGAAATAGACCGACATGGCGAGTATATATACTTGCGATCGTCCGAAGTGATGATCACCGATCCAGAAGATTAAGGGCAAGGCTAAAATGAAAAATTGGTGAGAACCGAGCCATGAGGAATGGATCATTAGTCGATCGAGAGGTCCGGAGCGGTAGCTACGCTGGATCGATTCCAGAATTGGCATCTCCTTGTTGAGCGTGACTAATAAGATTGAGCGAATCTTGAACCGCCATGGTGACAGCTGAGAGCGGTAGACGTGATCGGGTTGGAGGCCAACAGGTCCTGATAAATTCTGGGGACTGCTGAGATTATCGGATTGGTTGCGAAGCTTGGTGGATGATGATACTGGAAAGGGTGGTGTAGGATTGCTAATGGATGGACTGAATGGATAGAGTGGGGTTGAATGTGAATGTGTGGTGATGATGTCGATCGATGTCAAAGATGATGCTAAATCGACAATCAGTTACTGTTGCACTGAAGAAGTTTTAGATGAGGCTAGAGGTGTGCTGAGAATGTGCAGGGCTCGACTGACGAATGAGATTGGATAATACCATCCCAGGAAAGTCCTGTTTGATTTGTTTGATCACAACCAGCCAATTGATCCTAAAAATGACCAAGAATTAGATAAATCGTCCATCGAGAAGCAAGAATCAAGGCAAAAATAGATTGATCAACAAGGTAACGAGAGAACGAGTTTGGATGGTACGGACGTTTATGACTGACGAAGCATGCTCGACCGTTGGACCAGGCTGGCTATTATGTTGAGAATTGTTCAGGTTGTGAATTGATGGGCTGGATGAACGATTGGTTAAGTCTGGCATTTGATAGTTGCCAGCACATCCACGGTGTTCGAGTCGCAAGGATTCAACTTATATTTCGGGGGGAAGAAAGGGTCCTTGTGGAGCGGCTAATTGATGGCTAGAAGGTTAAGATTAAAAGCAGTAAGTACCGAATCTATATTGGAAAGCCCCAATTGAGAATACGCACGGATGAAGAGGGTAATAAGAGCTGAGCAGATTATCGTCGATGAAATGTTGGATGATTGGTTAAGGCGCTCTAGATCTTTAGCACCTGACGAAGATACGATACGAATCCTGTCAATCGAAAGCGGAGGAGGGTCATGTCAGTGGAGCTGTATTAAATGTTTGAGAAGGAAAAAAATAATAATATTCAAACATACAAATGATAGTTTGTATCAAGTCAAGCGAGATTTGAGAGCCAAGCTGAGACGGGGATTGATCGAAGTGTTGATGGTCGTTCATCTGTAGGTAAACTGGATGTAATAGGTGTCCGAGTTAAGTTGTCCTGATCAAAAACCTTGATTCCACCTCGACCCTGCAGCCAGAATTTATCTCCTGATACATGTTGTAAGTAATACTAAACAACTCACTAAATTTTACTGGGAGTTATCTTGGATGGAGCTCATTATCCGTCGACCACTCTCTCGATGCAAACTTAATCCGTGGTGCCGTCCATCGAGAGCGCACCGATGCCAGCCATCAAGGAGCTCAGTGATCAACTTTGATCTGATCATTACCTCTGGAAATCAGCTAGGCATCTTCTCCTCAACCATGACATCTCAAGTTTTTACTAGCCTAACAGCCAGGCTGAACAAACAGATGTGTAAACAAAAATTTATATAAAAAAAATATTATTTTAAAAAAAACCTACACAAAAATCAAAATTAATTTAGACAACAAGAAAAGATATTGTTGAACTTGCAAGTGTAGCAACCAAAAAAAAAACTAGGCAAACAATTGATGTTGATTAATTATTTATTTCTGTATCTGTGCAAGTACAGAAACCCAATCAAAGCAGCAAGTTTCTTGCTGCACTTGTGGAGTGCAGAAACAAAAGCAGCAATTTTCTTGCTGTTATGATTACTGTACTTATACAAGTACACCCATCAAACCAGTAATTCTCTTGCTTTTTTGATTGCTATACTTGCACAAGTATAGCATTCAAAAAAAAAATATAAAAAAACAAGCAATTTTCTGTTTTGATTGCTGTAATGGCACAAGTAGTACAATAACTAATAGCTGTCAGGCTAATATAAATGCAATGCACCAACTGTGGTTTTGTGACCCACCTATTTGGTCATCCCCTCCCCCCCTGTTGGTAATAAAAGGAGGTGCATTTAGAATCAAGAGTTCTAATCATCGCCTTCTTGAGATGCCTTAATCCAGTTTATTAGGGGGTATCAAATATGATAAAATCCACCATTATCTAATCAACTGGTTTTGAAAATCCACCATTTTTGAAAACCATGGATATCTATATAAAATGGTCCAGAATTCTCAAAAGATGAATTTTGTGGAAAAAGCTAATTCACTGGTTTTAATTGTGGATTTGGTCATATTTGATACCCCCTATTAGAATTAAATTGATGCTAAATGATGGATCTTGGGACAGAATTGTTCTGGGAACCTGATTTGAATCATCTACTCTAAACCTAAAGAAATAGGCTCCTGGAGCCAATCAGATCCTGTACCAAGTGTGCAGGATCAATTGATGCAACCTAAAAGGTCAGCATTAGGTTGCATGAAATATCAATACATGCAACCTAAAGGGTTGAAGTCAATCCATGTCACCCCCCCCCCCCCTCCTTGCTGAGAACAGCCATTGGCAATGGCTGCTCCCAGAAAAGAGGATTCATCAACAATGATGACTGTTCTGCACCAAGAGCAGCCATTGATTCTGGCTGTCCTCAGCGGAGTGTTATGACAGAATATGGTTTTATTCTTATTATTATATTTTTCACACTATTTTCATATGTTGACAGTAAATTATGCATTTATTTCTCAACAATCCAACTATGTATTTACAAAACATCATATATAGCTGTCACTACTCTTGAAATACAATGTTCCCTTGGTGGAGTTTTCTTCATCAAAACACTATACTTTAGGATTCTACCACCTACAAGGAGGACAGCCAGCTTTGCTGATGCCTGTTCTCAGAAAGTGAAAGCCATCAGAAATGTCTGTCCTTTGAATCCGCTATTCCCCCTCCAAAAAAAAATAAAAATAAAAACCAAAAACTACAAAGACAATTTTTTTCAACAAATCTTTTGTTTTTTTCCACACCCAGAGACTTCAAAATCCAATTCAAAAAAAAAAAAACAAGAAGAAAAATTACAATAAACAAAACAACAAAGAAAAATTGTTATACTGAATCTTGATCATTTTCTTTACACACAAAATCACAAATAAAATACTTGATAAATTCTCAAATAAAATACTTGGTACATTTTCTAAATTGAATCATCCAAATTTGTCTTTTGCACAACATAAAACCTAAATTTCTTAAAAGATGAGCTTCAGGTTTGATTACTGGGAAGAGCTTATGAAACCAAAAGACAAGAACAGGGAAGATTTTCTAACCAACAACAACAATCAACATTTTATCATAGCCAGAGACTTGCTGTTGATGCAGATGTGAATTGAAAGAAAAGTGGCCAAAGGCCTGAGACTGAGGAAAAGATGGGCTAAGGAATTCAAGAGCACAAGATGCTCAGGGACTTAGAACACCTGTGAGAGGGACTCAAGAGAGCATGTCTCAGAAGCAAGGGCCCAGAACTAAGTGGTGTTTGTATTTCAGATGGGGACAGAAGAAATACATGACAAGAAAGGGGCCTAAGTTGAGGGCCTAGCTGTGCTAAGGAAAAAAAAAGAATGAAAAAGAAAGAAAACAAATAAGCCCTCTTTTGGGCATGGGGCAGAATTATAACATGAATCACTATAACAACTTATATAAACCTTCCTTCAACCTTAATTCACAACAAAATTTTCTCACACACCTTCCAGAATGAATCAACAATCCCCAACCATGATATTTCCCACTCTCAAACATTTTGGGACCCTTATTATGACCTGAACCACTCACAATCCAACACCCAATCCCAAAGGCTGCATTCACAATAATCACACCACAGCCTTCTGAAACACAACACTCTCCACCAATGTTCACCCTTCCCATCATCATGAATCTCAACATCAACAACCAATGTCTCATTCTTCACACCCCTCTATTTTTCACCCCTCTCATAGCACTCTGTATCAATTACATCAGTCACAATCACCTCATCACCCATCCCATTCTCATCAACATCTATTATCACCTTTGCATCTTCATGATTACCCATCACACCCTGATATTCACCCATCACACCAACATATGACCAACATTCAGAGCCAAAGCTCATGTGAGCTCCCCCTTCCTTCTTCTCAATCTCATTCAATAGGCTACTCACAATGCCACCATGGCAACTTTAAGCACCAAATACTGCACTCACAATCACTTTAACCCTCTGTTTCTTATGAGTCTCATCAGAGAAGCCATCAGAGAACCCAATCACAATCCCACTACAACATTCACCACCAAACACATCACCCAACTTCACTTGGGTGTGCTCATCTTTCTTCTCAAAACATTGCAGAAGCCACTCACAATCACCCCAGGGTGACACCCTTAATTCTCACTCTCACCATAGAATACCACACAGTCAAACCCCAGAAGATCACCTCTTGCATTGGCATGTGCAAACTTTGAACAACAGAAATACTGAAACAAGTCTAATTGAAAAAAAATTATTTTCCAAGCCTATCACCTATTGATGTACCAAGAAACTGAGGTGATGAGCTTCCAGAAATTGATCTACAAACAATTGTGGACCACATCAACAACCAAATGTCTCATGCTAGGTTTGAAAGTTCTCATCCTGCCAATATAGAAAATGAGGATGGGCTTTATCAAATCAGATTAGGATATTACAATGAAGAGCCCAACATTTTATCCAATCCATGCAACAATTTTTCAGAAACAAGGCAGTCACACCCATGAAACATTGTGCACAACAGGCCTGCTGCTTGGGGCTGAAGTGAGCCACCAGGATTGAGGGCTTACTCTATGAAACAACCAAGAAGGATTTCCCAAGTTCCAGGCAATCCTGTTTTTAGGTGAAACAAATTCTATTTGCTGCCTTAATGGGAGTATAAATCCTACTCACTCACCACCACCACCTGAATTGCTGCCTATTTTCCAAGAGACCACTCAATCCCGCACACAGGAAGGAAGGAAAATCATTGACAACATTTGCCTCATCAACAGCAACTTTGCTTTTACTTCATTAAGACTGAACACAGAGACCAGAAGAGCCTTGCAAAACCAAGGTCAAAGAGTGTACACTTTCAAAGTCAAGGGTGCAATCCATCACAGGATTAGAAGCTTATTACCACTCACACAAGAGCATCACAAATTCCTACAAATTTATATCTATGACAATTAAAATGAGTTTGAATATGGAAAGTTTCATGGTCAACATCTTTCACCAATTTTAATGAGAAATATCCAATCAATTCTGCATGCACACAATTCCCTTATACAGAAATTTGAATTCCTTGCATTGGATATTACACCTTCTTGCTCCATACGCCTGACAACCAATGCAAAATTTTTGGCACAAAGGGTTTAAAACATCCCAAGGGGTGACCAGATTTCTGCAATTTGGGTTTATGTTTGTGTTTTTTTGGTAATTATTATAATTTTATAACAAAACATTATGCTGGAATGCTTTATTTTAAAGGAAATTACCCTTCAACTCATAGCACTTGCGAGGTCATCATCAAATTTTGAGGTGGATCACTTTCAAGGATTTCTGAACCTGACAACAAATATGATCCACTCCATCATGTACTTTTACATCCAACAGGTGATCTTGGCTGGTGTCCTGAGCTAAAGCAGCAGGTTTCACAGGCTACTGCAATGAACTATTACACATATAATTTGGCATATTACAACCCAAATCAGTCCCTCATTCATTGGGCTGGCTGCCTCTTCCAACAGTACTGCACCAACCAATATGTAAACATTGAATCAGAAAGATTGCTTTATGTTTTATTGAATAAACCTAAATTCTGCATGGTTGTTAATGTGCTTTTTGAACCTGTTTTTAGTCATGGGCAACTGTATGTTGCACTTTCTCAAAGAAAGTCCAGTCACACAACAGATGTTTTAATTCCTCATCCAGAATCTGGACCTCACTCATACCAAACTTCAAATATTTTTTACAAAGAGGTTCTTTCACGTGTTCAATCACAGTGATTTATTTCATCTTCTTCACTTTTTGCAATTTGTGTCAATTCCAATATGGCCTGTTTTTTAATTGATTTATTTATTTTTCTTTTATTATTCATTCAAATTTTGGTTTGTTGTGTCATCTGATGTTTTTTCAATTGTAATTGATATAATAGGGGGTATCAGTATGTCCAAATCCACCATTATCCAATCAACTGGTTTTGAAAATGCAACATTTTTAAAAACAATGGATATCAATATAAAATGGTTCAAAATTCTCAAAAGTGAAATTTTGTTGAAAAACTTAATTCGGTGGTTTTAATTGTGGATTTGGTCATATTTGATACCCCCTAATTACACCATAATTATTTTTGGTAACATTGATTTACCCCTCCCAAAAAAAACACCCACTCTAAATAAAATTCACCTCAAGTCCCCAAATTTGGGGGCATCACCCTTTTTGATGAATAAAAAACCTTGAATAAACTAATATAACAACATTTCCCCTGTTTTTCCAATGATTTGTCCCCTTTTTAGTATGCCATGTCCTAATCCTAATATCCCTCCTCCACAAACTTGAAGCAGCCCAAGTTCTGCAGCATCTGCATCCACCATGCAGAACCCCATCCCTTTAGCCCCTGCCATCTCCAGTGACCCTTGCCCATTCCCTTCCTCTGTGAGAGTGCACCAACTCCTGTTCCCACCACACCACTTCTTTAGCCCTATTCTATGTAACCATTGAATGCACTATTAGGGTACTACCCCTTTAGTATTTGTCAATGTGGAAATACAAATTCTCTGCTGTTAAGATCCTCTGAGGCTGTTTTCTAATGGTCTGGATAACCTCTGTGTTCTTCTCCCCTGAAACTACAAGTGAAATTTTATTCTTCTAAAGAGTAAATTTAGGTCCTGTTTTGAGATATGTAAATACTAAAGAACCTAGATGAACTAATCCTGTTTTTCCCTATGTATTTTGCTTTATCACTATCCCTGGAGTGGTGATCCATATATTACCAACTTACATTTCTCTTTACATATACTTGATTACTATTATAGAATGAGAATATACATATAAATTTACACCACACTCATTTAATACCTTGTTTGACCTTCTGTCATGATAATATTCTTGGTTACTTGTGACATTACACTCCTTACATACATTTATTTATAGTTAAATTGGCTCATCTTTCTTCCCTTTTCTCAACACTTCCAGGATCACTTCCTGTGCCTATTGTATTTTATAATAGAGCTCCCCTTAGTTCTATGTTTACTCATTCAGGCACCTTTTTCCCCTTGTTTTTTTAGAGTACTTTACCACCCTACATTAATTTCAAACCACACAAACACCTTTACTAACCTTTTACCTCTCTCATCCTCACCTCTCAATAAATCTCTTCACATCTCAGTTTTAGCTTAAGTTCCCAGTACTATTAGTCTAAGTATTAGCAGAGATGTATCCACACCCTATTTCTTTCTCTGTCTTAGTGAAACCCTCTCTCCTCAGAAATTAGTCAGACAGGCAGCCTCACCAGCACCTGTAGCTTCAATTTACTATACATCCCCTAGTAGATTTTTCTATTCCCCCTTCAAACTCTTTCCTCATCCTTTGGGGGTTCCACAATGCCCTTTTATTATTGGTTCTCATGGAGGTGCTTCTGCCTTTTTGAATTTATTTCATGGAGTGATCAGGTGATAAACTAAATGTCAGACACAATGATAAAACCTCTATACTAATGTTACTTTTTGTCAGAATTATAATGAAGAGTCAAGTTTGCGCGCGCGCTCTCGGTGCTCTCAGCCAGTCCAATCCAAACATCCCTGAACCTTCCTCATCTCGCCGGGAACCTACACATTCCTCAAACACTCAACGAACAAGAGTCGATAAATCAACATCATCTTCTCTTCTTTGTCGCGAGATCATCAGCTGCAAGTTGGACGAGTAGTGGTAATTGTCTCTTTTTCATCTCTCTCTCTTAGCTGCTTGTAACTGATCAGTTTTGTACAGTCTCCTCCTCTTGCTTTCTGTTTTGTTTGTTTCTCTTTATCTTCATTGTCTCGTCTATCAAACTAGCAATCCTTTAGGTATTTCTCATCCTTTATCTTGTCTTGTCTTTTTCTCTATTGATTCACTGAAATACAACTTTATTTTCGCCTCAAATTCTCTTAGATTTACAGTCTCGACAGCGACGAAACATCTAAAGGATTGCTATGGCCGATAACGACATGAATCCCTCTAAGACCAACATTCCCCTGCTCACGGAGTCGAACTACTTACAATGGTCGATGCGGATGACAGCCTATCTCAGACACAAAACCCTTCTCAAGTACGCGATAGAACCTCCGGTGGACTTGGCGGGTGCTGTAGCGGCTGCCGTTGCCACGAAACACGCGGAAGTTGCTCACATACTCATGAGTCATGTCAGCGAGACGGTTTTCAAAACGGTCATCACTCCAGACATTGCAGAATCCCCTTTCGAAATCTGGCAAAGCATTACCTCTCGATTCGCGTCCGCCTCAGTAAACAACAAAGGTCGGGTGTGGCTTTGTTTCATGCGTTACAAATATGGGAACAACCTGTCAGATTTCATCGTCGACATGAGAAAGATGCTCAACGAGATTAGAATCCTCAATCTTGGTGTTCCGGATAACATTCTAAGTTTTTCCATTCTCTCCAAGTTGTCAGAAGATCTATACAACATCGTTGATAATATCATTATGAATGAAGTGATCTGCCAAAAACCGACGGCCGTGTTATCAAAGCTACAGGAAATGGTTCATTTGGACTCGTCGAGAAAATCCAAGGCAGGAATCAAGATCTCCTCAAAAATCAACGAGGAAGGAACCGCGTCTGCTCTCATGCACAAATCATCCAAGGGGGGTAAGGGGAAAGGTCGTCGAGCCACCAAAATTCGATGTGAACCTGGTAAACACAACCCCTTGGCCACCAGTCACGATGCCAATCATTGTTTTCAACTACATCCTGAATTAAGACCATCGTCATGGGTCACTGCGCCTTCAACTTCGGCACCTGCAACTCAGCTCGTTGAGGTCGACAACGGTCACGAATCCGAAGTCTCCCTTCTTCTTGTTGAAGGCACGGCTAAACCAATTGTTCTCGACACAGGCGCAACGCACCACATGGTCAACGACCCAACGATCTTTGTCTCGTCAACCAAGACAAGCTTCAACATCTCCACTGGTGGTCATTGCAACTTACTGCAAGCCATGGCTATTGGCACGGCGGAATTGGTCAATCAAGATGGTAGACGACTTCGTCTTGACGACCTTCTACTGGTTCCGAACCTTACTTGATGTCTCCTCTCAGTCTCAAGGTTATTCGAAAAAAACTTGAACATCAAGAAGATTGGTGAGGATAGGGTTTCAGTAGTCATTGACAATAGTTACGTGTTAGACGGTACTGTCATAAACAACCTGTTAGAACTTTCCTCCTCTCACTTTTCTGCAATCAATCAAGTTTCCACGTGCCTCCTTTCAAGTCCCATCTCTCCCGACTGGCATGTTCGTCTCGGGCATCCAAATTTAAAGTATCAAAAACTATTGGTGCCAAACTCAGACATGAAGGAGTGCGACATATGTAAAATGTGTAAATTGAAAGCTCTACCCTATGGAAGCAAATTCAAGGAGGTCAAACAGGTTCTTGAGGCCGTTCATATGAACTTGGTTGGTCCATTTTCGACGAAATCAACGTCTGGATTTCTGTACTTCCTTACAATTGTCGATCAATACAGTGGGTACAAATCAGTGAAATTCCTCAAATCAAAAAGCAAAACCTTTGAAAAATTCTTGGAATTTCGAGCCTCAGCTGAAGCACAAACCAGCTTAAAATTGAAGACAATTATAACAGATGGCGGCGGCGAGTTTATAAACGAAGCCTTCCAAAAGCTCTGCACCTCGGAAGGGCTGGAACATCATATCTCCCCTGCATATACGCCGCAAAACAACGGCATGGCCGAGAGGACGAATCAGACGATACTGGTGAAAGCTCGTTGTCTCCTGGTGCAGTCACATCTTCCAAAATCGTTCTGGGCTGAGGCGGTCAATACTGCCACACACCTTTCCAATCTGTCTCCTTCTGCAACGAGAAATTTCAGCATACCATATACAACCTGGACAGGTCAAACATTCAACTTGGAAGTTCTTCGACCGTTTGGATGCTCGACGTACTCGCTCATATCTCCAGAACAGCGAAAATTCAAACTTCTACCGACGGCTGAAAGAGGGATAATGCTTGGCTACAAGAACAATTTCTCCTCTTACCGCGTGTATAAACTAGAGACAAAGAAGGTGTATAGGCTTCGAAACGACAAAATTTGACGAGCGGGTTTTCCCAGGTCTCAAGGATCAACCACCAGCCTCTGAAGAAGAACTTTGCGATCTAACTCAACGGGATGATGATCAATCATTTGGGTTGGCTGGGACGGTTCAACAACCTGATTGTTCTGCGGAGATGGCTCCATTGAATGGATTCAATGAAATGGCGAGCCAGGAGACTGCTGAATTGAGACGGCAGGATGAACCAATGGCGAAAGCACCAAGGAACATCGATGGATCTATATCAACGGACAACATTCTGTCGGTAGATCGTTGTGGAAACTCTATCCTTGTATATCTCACAGAAAACGTCAAGGATAACACTCCAGCATCATATGTTCAAGCAATCAACTCGTCGAACTCTTCATTCTGGATGGAAGCCATAAAGAAAGAGGTTCGCAATATGGAAGATCATGACGTATGGATCATTGTCAAGAAGGAAGGTGATCAAAAGTGTATCAATTGCACATGGGTCTTCAAGGTTAAGAAGAACAAACTCAATGTACCAATTGAATTCAAAGCTCGGCTGTGTGCGCAAGGCTTTCAACAAGTAGAAGGAAGAGATTACTTCAATACGTATGCGCCAACCGGGAAGATGGTGTCTCTTCGAATGCTTATAGTGTTTGCCCTACAACGGGGGCTGTCATTCCACCAGATTGACATCAAAAGCACCTTTCTGAACGCGCCTCTCAAGGAAGATATTTATCTCAATCCGCCGCCGGGAGTGCAAGTTCCAGAAAATCACGTTCTCAAGCTAGAGAAAGCAATGTATGGACTGAAGCAAGCGCCAAATGCCTGGCATGAGACCTTAACCAAATGGTTGTTTCAAGTTGGATTCAGGCGGTGCGATGCTGAGCCATGTGTGTTCTGGCGAAAGGGCACCTTTCTGTACCTGCATGTGGATGATCTAGCTATTTTCAGCAAGGATCCGGACACATTCAAGAACGAAGTCAAATCAAAATTTGCAATCAAGGACTTAGGCGAATCCAAACTTCTGTTGGGGATGAATGTCATTCAAGAAGCCGGGTCTGTCACTCTGTCTCAGCAACATTACATAGATTTCCAACTTGAGCGTTTCGGTATGAAGGATCTGTTTCCGGCGTCGACCCCCATGAAACCTGGCAAACACCTAATTCAAGCAACAAAGGCTGAACGGGTAGAATTCCTCCAATCTGGTAGGAACTATTGATCACTAGTAGGCACATTAAATTATCTAAGTGTTACAACCAGACCAGATATTACATTCGCGGTCAGCTCCCTATCTCAGTTCCTCAACAACCCGGGGACAGCACACTGGTACACTGGTGTTCAAGTATTCTGGTACCTGAAAGGTACCAGTGATGTGGGTCTCAAGTTAACGAAGCCCTCTTCCGACAAGGTTGATCTGATAGGTTATGCTGATGCGGACTGGGCATCCTGTCCTGAATCACGGCGGTCTGTGTCAGGTAATCTAGTTCTACTCAACGGAAACATAATTTCGTGGAAATCAAAGAAGCAACCGACTATCTCACTCTCATCAACTGAAGCGGAATACAAGTCTATCGGCGATATCACGAAAGAAATCATGTGGATAAAAACTCTACTCAAGAAAATTTTCAATGTCAAGATTCCGGGCCCCACCAAGATTTTCAATGACAATCAAGGGGCGATAGCGTTGGCAAATGATCTATCAAATCACTCCAACTACAAGACAAAGCACATGGCCCTTTGACATCACTTCATCAGGAGAGAAATCAAGATTAGATCAATCTGTCTGATGTATGTTCCATCCAACAAAATGCTGGCAGATTTTCTTACAAAGGCAGTGGGCAAGACGACTATCAAGCGTACATTACGGCGTTTAGAGGCTCTGTGCTCTTTGCCTGACTGGCAATGAGCAAAGGGGTGTGTCAGAATTATAATGAAGAGTCAAGTTTGCGCGCGCGCTCTCGGTGCTCTCAGCCAGTCCAACTTAAATCAGTCCAATCCAAACATCCCTGAACCTTCCTCATCTCGCCGGGAACCTACACATTCCTCAAACACTCAACGAACAAGATTTGATAAATCAACATCATCTTCTCTTCGTTGTCGCTAGATCATCAGCTGCAAGTTGGACGAGTAGTGGTAATTGTCTCTTTTTCATCTCTCTCTCTTAGCTGCTTGTAACTGATCAGTTTTGTACAGTCTCCTCCTCTTGCTTTCTATTTTGTTTGTTTCTCTTTATCTTCATTGTCTCGTCTATCAAACTAGCAATCCTTTAGGTATTTCTCATCCTTTATCTTGTCTTGTCTTTTTCTCTATTGATTCACTGAAATACAACTTTAGTTTCGCCTCAAATTCTCTTACTTTTGGATATATTTTATTATGCACAAGTACTCTTTGTTTCCTTGGGAGTTACTTGGATTCATTAAATTTTGGTTGCTTCCAATGCTCTTCATTGTAAATGATAGATATATTAATTTGTCATCTTGTATTCCCATAATTATTGTACTTGTCATTCTTTTTCTATTGACCAGGTATATCCCATCCTTTTTGTTGAGTTGGAGAGCTTTCACTGTTTCATTTCTATCTCTCCATTTGTGTGCTACATACATGTCATTTCCTTTCTGTCATGAGCCGTATTGCGGGCCTGCCCGCACCAAAGCCCGCACCACATGTAATAGTCTATCACGTACATGTCACAGACAGACCACTATATAGTCTGTCAGGACAAGGATCCACATCTCTTCCTCATCCTGCAATCTACATTATAGGATCCCGAAACCCCAGAAACCCAGAACCCCATGGCCTTCCTCTCCACAGATCAGACCATAACATATTGCAGGATCTAACACTACGGAGACAAAGGCAAGAAACCAACACCCAGACACCTGAATAAAACCAGACAGACAACCCGAACGATCCCAACTCCACCCGCACCCAAAAGATGGACGAAATAGAGCAACTCCGACGACAGCTCGAGGAGATGACCGAAGCAAGGGAGAACGAACGATCCCGCCAAAGAGCGGCCAAAGCACAACGGGACCAACCATCCCGACCAACCGGTTCCAACCCAACCCGTGGACCAAAGATTGCATGTCCCGACAAGTTCGATGGTGAACGCGGGACGAAGGCGGAAACGTTTGCCCGCCAAGTGGCAATTTATACATCGGTCAACAGTGCCATGTTCCCTGACGACAGGACAAAGCTGTTATTTGCCGCGTCCTACCTTACCGGACCCGCCGCCGTGTGTTCCGCCCCGTACATCGACCTAGTCACGGAAGGGGCGGACTTCTTGTACGACGGGTGGACGAAGGATTTTGGAACGATGTACTTCGACTCCGAGAAGAAAGGAAAGGCGGAACGGGCATTACGAGCGCTACGACAGACAAGGACAGTGGCCGACTACACCCACACATTCCTCACCCACGCTACTGCCACAGGATGGGAAGTCCCGACCCTCATCAGCCAATACCGGCAGGGCTTAAAACGGGACATTTGGACGGCACTAGTACTGGCCCGCACCACCTTCACCACTGTCAATGAGGCAGCGGGTCTAGCCATGGAGCTTGATTCGGAGATGCACGGGGCGGAAACGACCACTGGATTTGCGAAGACTCAGCCAGATCCCGACGCCATGGACACATCTGCAATCAGCGGCCGACTGTCCGAGGACGAGAAGGCCCGCATGATGCGGGAAGGACTTTGCTTCCGCTGCGGGACGCAAGGACATATCTCTCGGGAGTGTCCAAACAAGAAAGGGAAAGGACGGACACCTGCCTCAGTCTCCGCACTCGAGGACCAGATCCGACAGCTAGCCGATGGACTGGCGGCGCTTAAAACGGAGGGACAGGCGGACAAGGTGAACAAGGGACGGGCCGATAAGTCAAAAAATGGAGACGCTCGGGAATGAAGGTTGTGCCCTTCCCAAGCGTAGCGGAGTTGTCATGCAGTATTGGTGCTAGTCAGACATTACATGTAAATGAAATTGATCCCCGATGTTTCCTTTCATGCACCATCACAACTCCCAGAGCCACACCCCAAAGCCCCTATCCCCCCCTATCCTTCCTCATAGACTCCGGAGCAACCCACGACGTTCTGAGTGAATCGTACGCATCCCAATGGGGACTCCTTGAGGCCGCTTCGGCCTCGGGGCGAACCGTCTTCGGATTTGACGGGTCCGCAAGCAGAGCAACCCATGAGATAGACCTAATGTTGAACGACGAACCCCGCCCGTCCCGATTCATCATTACACAACTGAAAGACTCGTATGATGGGATCCTAGGGATGCCCTGGATCCGCCAATATGGACACCAAATCAATTGGACAAACCGTACCCTATGGACCCCGGACATTGCGGCCGCTTCGGCGGTTTCGTCTATTCCGAAAAACACCCCAACTGGCGAGTCGGGGAAAGCTAGGAAGATTGACAAGGGGGTGTGTGTTCTGAACACAATAACGCCCCCGCAATGTGAGTTCGATATCCCTATCCCCCACATCATTCCCGAAACGGCTGGCAAGCTTGTACACCCTGTAGATAGACCCCAGAACCCCACATGGAATCCCGAAACCCAACACCCCAACCACGTACCCGATGAAACCGTATCCAATCAAACTGGTGCTACTGCGGTAGCAGTATCGTCCTACCCGCCAACATCCCCGCAGAAGGTCGAAAGGCCCATGGGGAAAGCTAGGATTAGTGACGAGGGGGTGTGTGCTTGCAGCACAATAACGCCCCTGCAATGTGAGTTTGACAACCCCCCACCCCATACTTTACCGCCCGAGACAGCTGGCAAGCTTGTACGCCTTGTAGATAGATTCGCAAGCCCCGCCAAAAACCCCAAGACTCGACACTCTGACCAGGTACCCAACGAAATTGTTGCTACTGCCAAGGCAGTATTGTCCTCTCCGCCAACATCCCCGCATACGGTCTACAGGCCCATGGGGAAAGCTAGGATTAGTGACGAGGGGGTGTGTGCTTTTAGCACAATAACACCCCCGCAATGTGAGTCTGATAGATCTCCCCCGCATTTGAATCCCAAAACAGCTGGCAAGCCTCTTTTCCCCCTAGGACATACCCCTGCAGTGATCAGCACGGCCAAAACATCGTGGTAGACATCGGCCCAATTGGCAGCAAAAGGGAAAGCCACGACTGCGGAGCGGACTACGGAAGAATTAGTACCGCGGTGCTACCACCGACACCTTGACATGTTCCGGAAATCAAGCGCCATGAGACTTCCCCCGCAAAGAAAGTATGACTTCCGCGTAGATCTGATCCCAGGAGCCACCCCACAGGCCGGAAGAATCATCCCGCTATCCCCAGCAGAGAACCAGGCACTTGATATTATGATTGCCGAAGGACTGACAAGCGGAACCATTCGACGGACCACATCCCCATGGGCGGCACCGGTACTATTCACTGGAAATTAGGACGGAAACCTGCGACCCTGTTTTGACTACAGGAGACTCAACACAGTAACGGTGAAGAACAATTACCCGCTCCCACTGACAATGGACTTAGTTGACAGCCTTTTGGATGCGGACACATTCACAAAGCTCGACCTCCGCAACGCATATGGAAACCTCAGAGTTGCGGAAGGCGAAAAAGATAAGCTGGCTTTCATCTGCAGGGCAGGACAATTTTCCCCGCTTACCATGCCCTTTGGTCCCACGGGAGCGCCAGGATACTTCCAATACTTCATGCAAGACATCCTCCTCGGACGGATTGGGAAAGACACCGCTGCATACCTAGATGACATCATGATCTACACGCGGAAAGGGTCGGACCATGCGGAAGCGGTGGGCAGTATACTGGACACATTGAGCAAGCACCAATTGTGGCTGAAACCCGAAAAGTGTGAATTTTCAAGGCCGGAAGTAGAATACCTAGGATTATTGATATCATGCAACTGGATCAGAATGGACCCCGCAAAGGTGCAAGTAGTAACCGACTGGCCCGCACCGAAGAATGTCACCGAACTTCAATGATTCATTGGATTTGCTAATTTTTACCGCCGGTTCATCGGCCATTTCTCAGGAAAGACCAGACCGCTCCACAACCTGACAAGAGTAGAAACCCCCTTTGTGTGGGACGCCAAGTGCAACTCCGCGTTTGAATCCCTCAAAACCGCCTTCACATCCGCCCCGATCCTGAAAATCGCGGACCCGTACAAACCGTTTGTCCTCGAATGTGATTGCTCCGATTTCGCGCTTGGCGCGGTACTGTCCCAGGTTTGCACCAAGGACCAGGAACTCCACCCAGTAGCTTACCTGTCCCGATCCCTTGTACAGGCGGAACGCAACTATGAGATGTTTGACAAAGAGTTACTGGCTATTGTGGCTGCCTTCAAAGAGTGGCGGCAATACCTGGAGGGGAACCCACACCGCTTGACGGCAATTGTATACACCAATCACCGTAATTTGGAAAGCTTCATGACAACCAAGCAGCTCACGAGAAGACAGGCAAGATGGGCGGAGACCATGGGATGTTTTGACTTCAAGATCATATTCCGACCAGGACGCCAATCAACAAAACCCGACGCCCTATCCCGCAGACCGGACCTCGCCCCAGCACCGGGAGAAAAGCTGACCTTTGGTCAGCTTTTGAAGCCAGGTAACATCACAGAGCGGACGTTTGAGGAGCTTGCGGAATGTGCGGAATTGGACAGCTGGTTTCTGGACGAATCAATTCAAATGGATGACGGGGAACATTGGCTTGAGGTGGACGTGATGGGGACTGATTGGGAAGATGCGGGAACGGACGACCTAGCGTTGTCTGACGCTGAAATCATTGCCAGGATTAGAGAACTGACCCCACATGACCCAAAATTAGCTGACTGGATTAAGCTGTTACAGAAACCGACAGGGGACCACAACAGGTATTCGGAAGCCGACGGGGTACTCTATGACAAGGGACGGATAGTGGTACCAGCGGACGCGGCATTGCGGACGATGATCCTCAAAAGTCAACACGACACAAAGTCCGCAGGCCACCCAGGCAGATCCCGCACGTTGGCATTAGTACGGAGAAGTTTTGTGTGGAATGGAATAAAGAGATTTGTCAACCAGTACGTAGACGGCTGTGATTCATGCCAAAGAGTCAAATCTAGCACTCGACGGCCGTTCGGAACATTAGAACCCCTCCTGATCCCCGCAGGCCCATGGACGGACATTAGCTATGATTTGATCACTGATCTCCCTGAATCCCGCTTGAGTGACAGCATACTAACAGTAGTAGACCGACTGACCAAGATGGCCCACTTCATCCCATGCAAGAAAACCATGAACGCGGAGCAACTAGCGGAACTGATGGCAGAACACGTATGGAAACTCCATGGAACCCCCAAGACAATTGTCTCAGACCGGGGAAGTATATTTATCTCCCAAATCACACGGGAATTGAGCTCCCGCATGGGGATTAGACTACAGCCATCCACAGCGTACCACCCAAGGACAGATGGACAATCCGAAATCGCCAACAAAGCAGTCAAGCAATACCTGCGGCACTTTGTTTGCTACCAACAGAACAATTGGGCCCCACTCCTCCCAATGGCCGAATTTGCTTACAACAACAACAACCACACATCGACAGGAGTTTCCCCGTTCAAAGCCAACTACGGGTTCAACCCGGCATATAGCAGAACCCCCTCAACAGAACAATGCATCCCCGCAGTAGAAGAACAACTCCGCAAACTTGCGGAGGTCCAAGAAGAACTCAAGCATTGCTTAGAAGAGGCGCAAGAAACAATGAAAGGCCAATTTGACAAGAACACAAGGGAAACACCGGAATGGGACGTAGGGGACGAAGTATGGCTAGACGGACGCAACATTTCAACGACCTGCCCCAGCCCAAAATTGGAACATAGATGGCTGGGACCTTTCTCTATCTGTAAAAGAATCTCAAGATCCGCGTATAAACTAACACTCCCTATATCCATGCGGGGGGTACACCCCGTATTTCACGTATCAATACTCCGCAAACACAGACCCGACGAAATTGCGGAACGACGGAGGGAAGACCCGGAACCAATTACAGCGGACGGCGGGGATGAGTGGGAAGTCAAAGAGGTACTGGACTGTAGAAGACGACGCGGGAAGACCCAATACCTGGTCAGCTGGAAGGGATTTGGAACAGAAGACAACTCATGGGAACCGGCGGAAAACTTGAAGAATTGCGAGGAACTGGTAGCGGGATTTAATTCAAGATTTCCAAATGCGGAAACTGCTCATCGGCGGAGGCGGAGAAGGAAGTGAGGAACAAAATTGATAAGAGGTGGAATTTTTTTCTTTTTTTCTTGATTGGCGAATGAGTGGAGGATTTAGCATTAAAAGGGGGATAATGTCATGAGCCGTATTGCGGGCCTGCCCGCACCAAAGCCCGCACCACATGTAGATAGTCTATCACGTACATGTCACAGACAGACCACTATATAGTCTGTCAGGACGAGGATCCACATCTCTTCCTCATCCTGCAATCTACATTATAGGATCCCGAAACCCCAGAAACCCAGAACCCCATAGCCTTCCTCTCCACAGATCAGACCATAACACTTTCTCACATTTCACTTCGGTTTCACATGTCTCTATAGTATAGTGGAGGCAGCAGGCGTGGAAGGATTTCCTTTTCCTCATCCTTCCACCATCATCAAACACTCCTCGGCGTTGTGCCTGCTGTCTCCAGGTCAGTTCTGATGTTCTCTTTCCTTCTTCTTCTTTCTTTCTTTCTTTCTTTCTTTCTCTCTTTGTTTTCCTATCTGACAGATGCAATATTATCCTTCCACCATCATCAAACACTCCTCGGCGTCGTGCCTGCTGTCTCCAGATCTATCTGTCTAGATCATCACTTTTGAGGATCTTCAAGGCTGTCTAGGTCCTGAATTTTGTGACTTTCAATATTTATTAACTTAAAACACATGAACTCCTGATTTTTTTTATTAATAATATTAAAGCTGCTTGAGATAGCACAGGAGTTTTATGACAATTGTTCTTGATATATTATTGAAAATTTATTCACAGGAAAATTACTTAGTTTCACCAGGAAGAAAGGAATTGCCAACTGAAATAAAGTGACATACCAGAGTACAAGGGAGCGTTTTTACTTCTGAATGTTACTTTTTGTCAAGTTAAAAGTCCTTTTTCATGCTTTTTACATGAATAATTATCCCTGAATCTATGGAGCTCTAGAAACTAGCATAATTATATATTAATTCTATCTATAAATAGTAAGTAATAAAACACTTATTAGGATGATGCTTTAGGTTATATTTATCACTGGAAGGAATCATTTGGAAAGTGTTCTCAGAATATGTAACAATATTCCTACTTATCTCACAGGTTAACAAGATATTCATTATCCTGTTGTTATATGTGTTTATTGCCCTATTGCTATTTAATAATGTCTCTATATGTTAAATATTGTTATTGTGAGTTAAGTTATATTGCTTTTATGCAATATTACTTCTGTAATAATGACTTTTTTACATTTATATCTATTTTATTCAAATTAATCCCATAGTTGTTATTTATTTTATTGTTGTGGTCAGGTTGTCTCTTGACTAGCAGGAAGATGACAGTCACAAATCTTTTGTGCATCTTGTTGTCTTGTTGTTACTGTCAAAAAGTGTTTGCTCTAAAATCTGTGGCTGCAAACCAACAGGTTTTCATCTTTCTCTCTTTTCATTACTGTCAAAAAGTTTGTTGAAAACCAACAGATTAATGTGACCCAGGCTCATGGAAGGATGAGACATTGTAAATTCACAATGGATAAGCATAGCATGGCATGTAATACCTATATTGGATGAGAATAAATTGGTTATTGATGGAATGATGATGAGGAGAACATCAAAAATGTTGATGGACACGATCAGATGGAAAGGGGGTAAGATATCACTCATAGTTTCTGAAAGAGAGGATGAGAATGTGAGCAGAGAAGGTTGGCTAGGATTCTGAAACTCCTTCCTTTTGCCTATTCATGTTTTTTGCTATCGAAATGTCAATTTCGTCTATTGCTTTGCGTGGGTAATGCTGTCTAAGCCAATGCTGCTCGGGGGAAATACTCCATGGGGCCAACTCATCGTCGAGGTCTACTGGAACAAGTTTTGCCCATGTTGCTTTCCGATCCAGGTGGAAAACTTCAACTATGCGTATTACTTTTGTGATCTCAAGCCCATTCTGTCGGCTGCTGAGGTAAAGCTCATTTAAAGATTTCAAAATTATGGCTCCAGTAAGGAAGTGTCGGAGCCTTACCGCTTCTGGTCTGGAGTTGGAATGATCGATTCCAAAGGATTGCTTGATCAAATTTAAAATACCTTCTCTACCTTTCCAATCTAGTTGTCCATCCATTCTATCCTGTTCTTTATCTGTCAACGGATTAGGAAATTGAATGTTGAGGCTGTAGAATCGCTCGATCTTTTTGACTTCTGACAGGGTAAGCTCTTTGTTCTTCATCAAGTGCTCTTTTATTGACTTCCAATTCTCAAAAATCGTTCGTTCAGAAATCTGCCGGGCCAAGGTTTTAATTCTTCTGCTAAATTCCTCCGAGTGGATTAAATTATCTGTTGTCCATTGTTCGAAAGTAACAACTCTGATCGGATGAATTGGGCTGTGCCATACATCTCTGAGGACCTCGTAGGTATAATCACCCAATTCACCCAGAGGTAAATGATCAGTTTTATCATCAATTTTCAGATGTCTCAACATTTGATCCACCCAATCCAAATCGAACCGATTGATCCTCCACGTTTTCACATGTGCTGGGTCCCAAGTCAAGATGCGTTTTTCAAGGGGTTGGTCTGCGGCCCGCTTGCCTTGTGCGCGTAGGGTCTTGGGTCGCGGTAACCCTGGATAAATGTGATCTGCTGCAAGTTCAAGGCCAGGTATGAAGGCTTTGTTCAAGGCTCGGAAAACAGGTTGCTTCTTGAGGTTGTCCTCCAATTCCTCTCGTGACATCCTCACAATGGCAGCAGGCCCTCCATGAACCTGAAAATTGGAAATATAGACATGAAACAAAAAAATAAATTCACCCGCCAAGTGACGATGTAATAGTTTTTTTAGTCAATCTATTTAAATAGCCCGTGAATTGTGCGTGTAACCTTCGAGATTAATTGAGTATTACCCACCCCCGGGATTTCCCTAATTCCCCTCAGGTTGGCGCCTTCCAGATCCTTGGCAGTTGGTGTTTTGGCGCTACATAAAACGCATCAAAAAAAACCAAAATCCACAGTTTGTTTGAGCTATAGAATAGGGATTTAAAACGCTCATAAATTGGTTGGAGATCTAATATTTGACCAGGTTTACTGACTTTCTCTCCTCCTTCAGTTTTTCGAACTTTTCCTCCTCAATATATACAATTGGCGTGATGCCTATCGAATGTTTCTTGTTCTTTTTTCTTTTTCGCCGGGATGAATCTGCACCAGCCAGTTTTTTCGATTCATCAAAGCCATCCACTTGCGATGAACCAGCAGATTTTTTGATCATTTCATCACCACTAATATTGTGACATACTTACCATCAATTCTTTTTTCCTTGAGCAAAGAGGTCAAAGTAAAGAAATGGACATGTCGAAGAGGCTTACTTCTGATCTGGTGTGATATCGGTACCATCAGCTTCTTCATCTTTGTTTCCATGATTCTCAGGTGAAGAAAGGAGAAGATGCTCTGAATTTGATGTCTGATCCGGACCCATTGTCTTTTCTTCGTGCGGCCCCACTGGATCCACACGAGCTTGATTATCCAAGACCTGCCAGTATCCCTTTATCATTCGATCCGATTCCGCATTTTCCTTCTCTTTAGTCTCAAGGGGCCTGTAATTTGAAATTAACAATGTAAACTTTTCTTCAACTTCTTCCAAGGCTCATTCGTGTCAAACTTACGCCTTGGCAATCTTACGACCTGTTCTCCAGGTTAAATCCTTAGCACTTGAGCTATTTTCCACGCTACCAGAAACAGAAGAAACTTGCGTGTCTTTTCTGGTGGTGTTAGGAATCCTAACTCGGCCTTTCAGCTGGGGCTCTTGTGACTCGGGGACATACTTTTTCTTCTGTTTTGAAATTGTTCCAGATTTTTTCACGTTGGAAATTGACACATTGTTCTTTTTTAAAAGTACATTCTTGTAACTGCTTTCGGGAGTAATAAGAGTTTCTTGGTGCTCTGAAAGGCTAGCTTTGGGCGTATCAATCTTTGGTAATTTCAAATCTTTTGTTACAATTTCATTTCGAATCGAAATCGCAGGACTATCCCCTGATGCATGCGCCAGACTTTTCAACTTAATTATACTTTGATCCAACAGCGCACCAGCAGGGGGAGAAGCTCTATTCTGATTGTGCGACGCAACATCAATATTTTTGCGACCAAGTTCTGGGATTTCTGCAGCTTGGGATACTGTGAAAGTAGCGGCCTCATTCACAGGGGTGACGGTTTTTGCAGAGACTGGCGGATGATTCTCAACGGGGATTCTCAGAGCCCTGGGTGCGGAAAGCGTGTCATCTAGCAACTTGTCAACTGTTCCAAATGTGGGGAGATCTACAGACCCTGTCGACTCTGCCAAATCATGCGCCGAACTTCCTCCAATCTCATTCGAAGGATAGCTTGGAATGCTGACTTGGGGCTTCTCATTGAGCGCGGAAAGGTCCTTGGAGTTGTCGTTCTGTTCAAGCTGACTGACAATGTCCTCCGCAGCCCTGGACGAACTTGGATGAAGGTTTTGATACGGATCACTTATCTTCAGAGCCTTGGGTCGGCGCCTGACTTGATTTTTCGTCTCTCGCTGGGCGAAGTCCAGTTTCGGCGTAATCAAATTCTTGCCTGGCAACTCCCGGAGTTGCTCGCCATCTACAGCCAAATTCTATCAAGAGCAAAATGCGCCCCAGATTTTTGAACAATCAGAATTCTGTTGACTTGGATGTGCATACTCATCATTCTGATGACTCACTGGGACCGAGGGAGATATTAATGGTTGTTTACTACTACTATCGTAACCTGCACTAGAAACCGGCGGCTTGGAACGCGGTTGCGAGCTTGTCGATACCTTTTGTGGAGGTTTCGGATTCCGGTTGTTAGCCACCGCGGGGCGATCACCCTCTTTCTTCATCCGATTTTCCCTCATTGCCACAGAATGATTGGGGTCGTATGGGATACCAGCGTGTTGGGCCCATGACATATCTCCGGACGGTGGAACAATCGGAACAGGAATATCCTGATACATCGTAGCGGGTCTGTAACTAACAAGGTATCCTTCGACACCAGTCATAGGGCACTGCGCGGGCGTCGCCACGGGGTAAATACCAGGTTGGGAGGTTCGAAGGACAATGTGGCTTTGAGGTGCGAAACCGTATTCGGCAGCATCTGGTGCCGTGTAATAGCTAGTTGGTATGTGCATCGGAACTCCATCGAACGGGCGAACCACATGACAGAAGCAAATCAAAACAGGCAACCACTCTAGAGTTTGTAAAACTGGCCAATTTCCCATTCTTGCTCGATGACCCGGAAAGTGGCACGAGCAGACTAGCACAAGTTGACACGAGCTAAAAAGCCAAGGACTGACACTCCACACACGGAAGACATGATTGCAACTGATGAGACGGCTCCCAGCATCCCACCTGGAGCTATAACTCAGCGGCCAAAGGTAAACAATGTGCATACTTGAAACTGGTTACACTCAAAATTACTTCTGGTCAAATCTGCAACCCTCGCAGATTACAGTTAAGACACATGAATCCAGGCTTAAGCTCTCCAGCTGTGAACGCTACTTAAAACGCTGCTTCAAACCAGCCTCAAGACCCCCTCACAGACGAAACAACCCGCAGGTGGCGGGGGTTGGATAAATATCTCACCCCTTTCGATACTCAATTGACTATCCATTTAGTCTCTGTACACATCGCGGGAAGACCACTGGATTGTCAACCCACGCGCCTCAATCCTGTAAGAGCATCCACCATCGTCTCGCTAACCTTTCCGCAACTGCGGAGAGGTTAGCGAGTGCAATGGTTACCCTACCAAGAAACCACGCCCTCGTGACTTGGTAGGGGGGCTCTGCAGCTGGCTAACCAAGCGTCCCCACCCTCGGGGACTCTCCAAGTCGCTTGGTAAGCGGGGCTGTAGGGGGGGATCAAGGATTGCATTGTGGGAAAGGAGGGATCTTACCTTACCGAGCTTGTTAGAGGTCTCTAAATTTAGAGACCTCTAACAAGAATCTTAAAGATTCCTCAGTTAACAAGGCCTAAAGAGGCCACAAGGGTGGCGCGCGGGGGCTTTGTCTCTGTAAAGTTGGCTTACCGAGCCACTTTACAGAGACGGTGGTGGATGCTCTAAGCCCTTGGATCTATAACAACTCGGTGGAGATAGATAGACAAGCTAACAGACCGGTGTGGTAATCCTGTTCCTTCTCACATCATTCTTTCTACATCTTACATTCCATCCATATATCCATAAATATTATTCTAGATTCAGATTCTACACCTTATTTTACCCCTAGTCACTCACTAAAACCACCCTTGATTTCCTTTTGGATCAGAAGATATTAGCCTTCATAGTTTTCATAGGTACATTCTTTTCTTTTCTTTTTCTGTATGGCTTACATCATCCAAGTCATTATTATTTCAGTAAATAAAACATCTTACATAATCTACATCAAATGCTCATCATTGCTACATACATTCACTTCACTATTACACTTGTAGTCTTTTGCTCATCACTATTACTATTATGGTCATTGCTCATCATCATATCTTGTAATACTGTGCTCATCATTTGTTCCCCTCTTGAAGGGCCCTTTCCACATATATACTCCACTATTTTGTAGTATTACCACCATGCAATTTCTACCCCATACATCCCGTATGACCTTTTACACCAATTATTAGATTCAATTTCACCAAAGACACTTCTTACCTAGACATTTTTAGATATCCTTGCCATTTAAACCCTTTTACACAACCATTTTCCCTCACAACTTCTACTCAACTCCCCATACCTCAGAGGTAATAGTAGTCAGCTTATAAGTACTAGTCAGTCTAAGATTAAAATAGAAAAGTCACACCTTTTATTTTATTCTTAGTGTTACACTCTTCCCATCAGCATTAGTCAGGAAGGCAGCTCTTATATCAGCACCTTTGTCTTAACTTACATTAGTACTAGTGTAGTTATACATATCCCTTCCAAGCTCTATTCTGGCCTTAGAGTAGTTCCACAAGTGGTGTCCCAACAGTGGCTTTTCCATCCCTCAGAAATCTTCAGCCCTAGTAACAACTTTACCTTTAGCTACACACTACTTCTTACACCTCTTCTCTTCACTCACCCTCTTCCTTAAAATCCTTTTTCCCTTTCCTCTTCACTTCTTTTCCTCCTCTCTTCATCCCTACAAAGGTTTTCAATCACAAACAATTATCAGTACCCCTTCTTATCTTTCAGCACCCTCATTTAAATCCCATCTACATACCTTTTAAATTCACTTCCCCTTTAAGATGTCTCATTCTGGAAATTACATCAACTTCTCTGCTCCCAGTCTCTACCCAGCTCCTATTCAACCTACCAACCCTGTCAACTCCCTTCCTCAAGGCATGGCTCCTGCTTCTGGTCACAACCCTGGTCCCTACAGAAACAATCCCCAACCATCAGAAGATTCAGAAGACTTAGGCATCCCACTTCAGTCCCCCAGAACCCAGTTACCCATGAGAAACCTACACAGGCCACCACCCCAGGATTCAGCAAGATTCAACTCACATTTCTTTGAAAGGGAAGCTTCCATGCCAGTGTACCAGGACCCAACCTCCAGGGGAATCAAGATCAAACCAATGGACAAAGAGCTCTTCTTTGATGGTGGTAATATGCCAATGGAGAAGTTCATTAGGAGATTTGAGGCTGCAGGAAGACATGATGGTGCTAACTCAACAGAACTGGCTGATCAAATTACTTCATTTATTAAGGGTATGGATCTAAAAGATGAAGTAGAGGAGATGTCAGGACATGAAGAACTGGATTGGGAAAAGTTAAAGAAACAGTTGCTTAACAGGTTTGGATCCTCTCAGCCTTTGGTCAGATACACCAGACAGGACCTAAGGAATCTAGTCAGCACCACTGCCCATGATGGAGGAATCAATACCCTGGAGGACTTCAAGACATTCAGAACCAAATTTGAAACCATTTCCCACTATCTAGTAAGGATGAATTACAGTACTGACCTGGAAGAATTCAGAGATTTGTTGCTAGAAGCCCTCAGCCAGGAACTGGAACTTGCTGTGACAGATGAACTTCTCAGGGACAACCAGATGCTTTCAACCAAGGATGTCTGGCCTTAGAGTAGTTCCACACCGGCAGACTGGCTAATTGGTCTTTAGACTTGCTAAGGTATGCGGCTTCAGGTATGAAGTTGAACGGATAGAAGTCTAGTTGGCTTTTAAGGGTAATGGGTTGGGATAATTCTGAAAGGATTTATATTTCAAGGCAAGGATTGTAAAGACAAATCACCAGGAAAAAACAATGCTAACTCGATGACAAGTGACATTCTGCAACTTTGGTTGCAGCTCCAAAGCAGCTCCAATCCTACTCTTCCAGTATATCTGATTCTCACTGGTGGTTTGATTTAATAGCTCCTTTTCCACTGGCTCAGATCACACTTCACTGATTCTGCTCAGTTTCCACTGATTCTGCTCAGTTTCCACTGATTTGGCTCAGTTTCCACTGATTCTGCTCAGTTTCCACTGATTCTGCTCAGTTTCCACTGATTCTGCCCAGTTTCCACTGATTCTGCCCAGTTTCCACTGATTCTGCCCAGTTTCCACTGATTCTGCCCAGTTTCCACTGATTTGGCTCAGTTTTGACTTATTCTGTGCATTTTCCACATCCTGCTCAGTTTTAACTGAATCTGGTCATTTTTACTGATTCTGATCTGCTCATTTTTTTCACTGATTCTGCTCAGTTTCACTGATTCTGCTCAGTTTCACTGATTCTGATCAGTTTCACTGATTCTGCTCAGTTTCACTGATTCTGCTCAGTCTCACTGATTCTGCTCAGTTTCACTGATTCTGCTCAGTTTTCACTGGTTTCATTTATTTTCTGTTGCTCATCAGTTTTCCCTGGCTGAGCACAGGAGTCACCACAGCAAAGTTCATTGCAAACTCTGGCACAGATGAGTGTTCAGTCTGGCACAGCTTATAAGTGTTCACTCCAGAATAGCTCAATATTCCCCCTGGGGAAGCTCAGTTTTCACTCTGGTAGCTCAGTGTTAACCCTAGTGTAACTCAGTGTTCAGTTTGGTGCAGTTCAGTGTTCAATCTGGTGAAGCTCAGACATGACTGTTGGGCAGAAGGAAGGCAAATCAATGAGGGTTGGAATGAAGTTTCCACTGAGCTATGTGCCTATTTCAATCAAAGCTGAGCAGCGCTGAGTAGCTACCCAACACTTATATACACAGAAGGCAGAAAGAGCTGGTATGAGCAGGCACAGCCTCTGGTTGTGCAAGGTAGAACAATGAATACCCAATTTTGCTCTAAAGTAATTCAAGGAGTAGCAGTGGATAGATGGAGGATAGATGAGTGAAGGTTCCCAAATGTCACTTTCCATCAAGTGATCATTGTTTTTTCCTGGTGAATATACAAAGATTTTGCCTCAGGAGAAAAGATCTCTTGAGGCTACAACCAACGCTCTTATATATTGAAAAAAATGGTAAGGAACATTCTAGAAAACCCACTTAAGTTTATAGTCTATTATGAAAGTAATTTTCTATTTTCTCATGACAAGATCTTAGAATTATCTGGAAACCATAAACTTACTTCATGCTTAAATTCGTTAGATTTTCTCTTGTTTGTTACAAATCCCCACCTGCTTCACTTCCTACCCCTTGGAATTGTAAACATCCTTGGGCCGGCGCTGTGCAGATGCCCCGTGTCCATAGCCGGGTACCACCAGACAACCTTTAAGAGCATCCACAATCGTGTGGATAAGTTTTTGACAACTGTCAAGCTCTTAGCAAGCTCAACAGTCGTTTTGTCAAGAGTTTCCCCACTTGCGGCTTGATAACCCGGCTCTATTGCTGGGTTATTGAGCCGTTCCACACTTGTGCCCTCTGCAACTCGAGTTGATAACTTGGGGAGGAGGGATTTTGGGAGAGGTTGAAGTTGGGGATGTTGGTTGGGGGAAGGGTTCACCAAAAGGTGACCTGTGAAAGCCAGGACAACTTACCTTATTGAGCTCAATAGAGGTCCAAAATTTATGGACCTCTATTGAGAATCCTAGGGATTCAATTTCTATCGAGCGCTATCAAGCACACAAGTGGGGTGTTGTCTTGATAAAGTTAGCTTATCAAGCCAACTTATCAAGACGACTGTGGATGCTCTAACTGGAGTTTCCGACCGGGCTGCAGTTTACAACTGGAGGCTGAAGCTGCCGACCGGGCTGAAAGCAGCAGAATTAATGACCAGGCCAAGTTACAGTTTCCTACCGGGGAAAATTAGAGTTTCCCACTGGGCTAAAGCCAAATTACCATCCAACATCCCATTCCTTTGAGATCGCAGTCCTTGCCAAGTAAACAATCACAACAACTCCGGCCAAGTCATTCAACACCAATCTACTTGGATACCCACCCTGAATGTAGTTGGCTCCAGACCATCATGGTACAACAACAACAACAACAGATTTGTGGTCCAGACTATCAATACTCAAGGAACCTCCCGCTGTATCTGACCAGAAGCCTGCCGGCAAAGAAATGCTCCTCAATAACGTCAACAAATTGCAACCATCCAGCGCAATATTTCCATTGCACGCCAACTTGGACTGATTGGTAGTGTAGCTCAAGTTACCGGAACTCACCACAATCACAAACAGAATGAGGTGGAATTTGAGCTGATGGTTGGAAGTTATGATGCCAATTACCACTTCGACAAGGTCCTAGATACTCTCTGAGTGCTGCACATGCAAGCTATCACCAAGCATGTCACTATGCCAAAGCACGAGAGCAACTCAATCACCATTGGATTGCACTCCAAAACACTAATACAGCTGCCTTTATAGCTTGCTTCTACAATACTAATAATTGGACACCTTCATTGATTTCCAGCCTTTGGGTATCCGCTTGGCGTCATTGATTAAATTCAATCCAATGTGCATTGATTCTGTATGTGAAGCAGTGTCAATTCTCACTAACATCCAAAGCATTTCCCAAAACCCTAACCTAAACTGACTCCGCCCCTCCCCCAACCAAATTCATCCTCCCAACTCTGCTAGACTCTTCTTCACACGCTTACACTATTAAAATACAAGACGTGAAGAAGATTAACCCACTTCTCAATAATGAATCACAACAATAAATCAACAAAGTTAGCTGAAACTCAACATTCTCATAACCCACACTCCTTTTCCTTTTTCCATTCATCTAGATCTAATCTTGTTTGTGTCCTTCACCAATCCCTCAATTGCAAATAAAATAAATACTGTGTTATCACAGGTATGCCCTATTTCTTTTCTACTAAGAACTGTATCATTTTATCTTTTCATTCATCTAATCATTCTCATTTGTTTTGTCTTTACAATTTATTGTTAATAGGTGTGTTGCTTGGAGTCAGAGTCGTCATTTTTGTAGAGGTGCTTATTTAATAAAACACATACTATTCAGGTGTGTTGCTTGGAGTCAGAGTTGTTGTTGTTGTATAGGCGCTTATTAACTATTAAAACAAATGTTATTCAGGTTTTCTCTTTGTATTGTCCAAAAATCACAGCCTTAACACATGTGCCACTATTGCATTGCAACAGGAGACTCAAAGAAGGATTGTAGGCAACTCTGGTGTTGCAGACAACTTAAGTCTGCAGCTGACTGTCTTCTTAACATGCAAGTTACTCAATGTGATCAACTCGCCATGGTGTGGTACAAAAGACCCAGCTTTGCCAAGATTTCCTAGCTCTGGTAGAGGAGGAGAAACCCTTGCTCTGTGTAGCTTGTGCTGGCGAGAGCAGCACACTTGGTAAGCTTCAATCATTTGATTGGCCAAAGTCACACCAGTTAAGCTAAGACATCCTATGGCCTCCGGTATGCGCAGAAACCTCTGGAAGCTCTGCGCAAGATCCAGATATCCCAATTGTGCTGCCCCACCTACACTTGATTGTTTGCAACTTCTCAGTTTACACACTGACCACCTGTTCTTGAACAATGATCTATTCACCAATGCAAATGAGCCCTGGGTTGTTGACCCACTCACCCAGGAAGGTGTAGGAATATGAGTTCAAAGCACTTTATTGCAGTAGATTTAAAGCTAATAGTAGTAATAAAAAATCTTAGTAATATTAGCATAGTAGATTCCATAACTATATAGTAGCATATGTTATCCCATATATTCTCAAGTTGTAGTCCGCAGTCTCATTATTGTATCCTGAAACCTACACCACAGACGAAAAGTACGGACTTCAAGTCGTGCACCAGGACAACTTGAAGTCGTGTATTTTCAATTCAGTAGCATACATATTTGTCTGCAAGGCAACTTGGCACCCAAGAGTCAATTGGATCCAAGCCGCCTTGCAAACGTCTTCTGAGCCAGGTCGTCGCCAAGGCGGATTGGAATCCGCCGTGGAGACGACTTGCAGTCAGCTCACAAGCCGACTTGAAAACGTCTGGCAGCAAGGAGCCAACTTCAAAACGTCTTACGGCCAGGAGCCAAGCCGCAAAACTGCAAGGGTCCGGCATCGAACCGCAAACCTATGCCAACAAGAATGCCGGGGATCAGGATCTCTTGCTGCTGTGATAGCAGTGATTGCACTCGACCCAACTTTTTAATGATCTGACTTTCAAATCAAAAATGACAAATCAGCCTGCAAACCACTTCAGTGGTTTGCAGCTTCTTAACCAATCTCGCCAAGTCTTCCATATCCAAGATTTCCAAATATCTCTGGCTCAACCAGATTTTGGTTGAGCCGGAGATGGAAAAATGATGGGATGTGGGTCTCCAATCTAAAGTTGACTTTAGATTGGAGTCCTGGTTGACCTGAGAAGCATGTTTGGTTTCCAAGTCAACCTGAGAACCTTTTTGGGTTTTCCAGGCGTCTTGAGAACCGTTTCAGGTTTCCAAGCCGGCTTGGAAACCAGAAAGGGTCCTCAAGACGCCTGGAAAACCCAAAAGGTTCTCAGGTTGACTTGAGGACCAAGAAAAATCAAAGGGTGTTCGACCCAAACTTTAAAATGGTTTTGAAGTTGCCTTCAAAACCATAACTCTTTTTGAAGACGACTTTGGATCTGGAGTCGACTTGAAGACGAAAAAACTCAATTGGAGAATACATATTTGTCTTCAAGTCGACTGGGATTGTATTGAGGGTGGTTCGCACGCCCTTTCTATGTATATAGGCCCTGCCCATACACATAGATTGGCGCACCACCGACCTATGTATATAGGCAGGGGTGTGGTATGATTGTATTTAGCTCAGTTTCTCTTGTCCTCGTAACTGCTTCTCATTCATCATTGTTTCAAGACCATTCACATTTGCTCACTTGACTACAAACCCTTTTAGGTCCGTTTCCTAGTTTCACTCTGCTCTCCTCAAGTCCTCATCTTTGTTATACTCCACAATCTTTTAGGTTTGCCTATTGTGCTCCTGTTTCTGCCGCGGTCCGCTTGCTTGCTCACGAGCTCCTCAAACTCTGAAGGTTAGTATAACAAGGAATTCACTCATTCATCATTGTTTCAAGACCATTCACATTTGCTCACTCAACTACAAACCCTTTTAGGTTTGTCTATTGTGCTCCTGTCGCCGCCGCTGTCCGCTTGCTTGCTCACGAGCTCCTCAAACTCTTAAGGTTTGTCTATTGTGCTCCTGTTGCCGCCGCTGTCCGCTTGCTTGCTCACGAGCTCCTCAAACTCTTAAGACTTTTTGTCTAATAGGTTATGAGCCCAGTTGGCCACTAAGCCCCTGGAATTAATAAATCAAACAGCAAGCGCTATCTCTAATCGTCTTGATGTCCGACTCCACTTCTGCTTGACTTCCTGTCCTTAAACACAACAACTATAAACAATGGAAGTCACAGATCAAAGCATACTGTATGGAAGTCAACCTTGACAATTACCTTATGAAAGACAAGGCCGCGACCGCCACTACTCCATAATTAAAATATCTCTGGTCAGACAAGAAAAAGAAGACCGCGGGTATTCTCTGTAGGTATCTCAGCGAAGACATTGAATGCAAGCTAGTTACCGATGAGAACAAAAATTAACCCCACAAACTATGGTCCGATCTCCAAAATCATTTCGAATCCAGCACTCCCCAAAATCAAGCTAAAACTTACCAAAAATTCCTCAAAATCAACTTCAAGTCTACCTTATCCGACTTCATCACTCAAGTCAATAGCGGTGTATCAGCCATGCGAGCGGTAGGCATGAAAATTGCGGCACCCAAGCCAGGCAAACCTGACATAAGCGGGGCATTGATAAACGCACGCCAACGGCGCACGCCAACGCCAACCCGCACGCCAATTTTTGGCGTGCGGGGCCTACACGCCATTTTTTTTTGGCGTGTAGGGTCTATACGCCAAAAAAAAAGGGCGTGTGAGACCCACACGCCAAAAATGGCGTGCGGGTCTCACACACCCTTTTTTTTTTGGCGTGTAGGCCCCGCACGCCAATTTTTTTTGGTGTGCGGGTCCCACGCGCCAATTGTTTGGTTTGCGCTCCCACACGCCAATTGTTTGGCGTGTGGGAGCGCACGCCAAACAATTGGCGTGAGGGTCCCCCCTCGCTCACATAATTGAATTGGAGGGCCAATTCGATTACATGAGCGAGGGGAGGACTTCCTCCCGGCACAAGGCTGTATAACCTTGTCGGCCAGGAGGACTTCCTCCCGGCTGACGAGGTTATACAACCTCGTCAGCCAGGAGGAAGTCCTCCCGGCCGGCAAGGCTATACAACCTCGTCGGCCAGGAGGAAGTCCTCCCGGCCAACAAGGCTATACAACCTCGTCGGCCAGGAGGACTTCCTACTGGCTGAAGAGGTTGTATAACCTTGTCAGCCGGGAGGACTTTACAACCTCGTCAGCCAGGAGGAAGTCCTCCTGGCTGACAAGGTTGTATAGCCTCGCCGGCCGGGAGGACTTCCTCCTGGCTGACGAGGTTGTATAACCTTGTCAGCCGGGAGGAAGTCCTCCTGGCCAACGAGGTTATACAACCTCGTCAGCCAGGAGGAAGTCCTCCTGGCTAACAAGGTTGTATAGCCTCTTCGGCCAGGAGGACTTCCTCCTGGCCAAAGAGGTTGTATAACCTTGTCAATATCTTTAGTTTTTACCTCAAACTCTGATAGTATACATCAATTTGAAAGTCTTCAGTCAGGTCCACCGCGAATACCAGAGATCAGAAGAGAGAGTTGAATACACCTAACAACTTGTTCCCTTGCTTGCAATTATATAGAGCACATACTATTGGCAAATATTTCTTCTAAATGAGATAGAAAAATCCGCATGGAACTTAGACAATGTAACACGTAAGGATCCTCCGCCAAAGCCAATTTAGGAGGTAAATTTGGCATTCTTGCATTCTCCCTCAAGACTGAGATCCACCATAGATAAGAAGGAGCTGATTTGGAAAGGGTCCCGTTGGAATGTTGAAAGTGTTGAACCACCCAATTTATCTTGCTTTTCTCTGTTCAAAAGCAAGACTCTACTTTGACTAAACGATCTTTGATGAAATATAAAAAAAAATATTAAGTTCCTTTGGATTACCAGAAAAAGATGCATGTGTCATCACTGAAACGTCAGGAAAAAATTGTGATGGGGGGGTTTGCAGATTTGAGAATTGTTGATGAAAAAGAAGGAGGCGTTGAGTTACATCTTGGAGTGTGAGCTTGATAGTGTTGAGGTCAAGCTTGATATTGTTGACTTTGTTGGAAAGATGTTACAATTTCTGAGTTTCTGACTGGTGGTTGATCTGTAGATTGGAGAGGAAGTTGGCCAATTCTTGAACGCGTTCTTCTTGGTTGATATCCATTACAAATGATTATTTAATGATTTATTCTATGATTTTAATTGATAAGATTATAGAGAAAATTTAAAAGATCAAGATATTTTTGTAATGACTAGAGAATTACAAATGACAGATAAGGGACAGGCCAGAGAATAGGATTTCTCATGAATTTCTACAGACGGGATAATGACAAAGGGTGGACTGTATTCTCTATGGATACTGGTGATTCAAAAACTTATGAGGTTTTATGTGATAAGGTTATTATGAGATTGGGAAAATGCAAATAATATATACCTGTGTATCTTGTCCTCTTTCAAAATTAGCTTTTCCTTACTCTTCTTGCTTGGGAATCTTAGTTATCATTACATATTCTAGCTTATGAAACTCTGATCCTTACTTGGTCCTGTCCAAGTATTCTTTGAACAGCTGAGCAATTGTTACTTACACTGAAATAAATAAAAAAAGGCTCAACTTCGTGCAGTTGCCATTGTAGCGTGCTCCAACTAGCTGCCATTTTATCTCCATCTGGTGAAATATGGAGCCGTTTGGGCATTGACACTGTGCATTGAGGCTTGGTTATTCACCCTTTAAGAAAGGTTGGAGTAACACCACCAGCCTCCTTCGCTTTTCCACTGCGCTAAGCCAATCCTGAAGCCCACCCAGTCCTTAGTTCAAACCCCCAGAAACACATAACCCCCTTTTTTGTTTGCTTATCCCCCCTTTCCCCCTCCCTCTTTCTCTTTCTCTGTTCTCACTTCTCTTTAATTCCCACCTCTTATCTTCGTGGAATTCATGTTGAAGAAGAGATGTATAGATTTTTATTGAGGAGGGACTGATCAGAGTGGAATGTTTTCGGAAACAATTTGGTTGAGCCTTATAATTAGCCTTTGAACTCATGATGCGCTACCAAATACTTATCCATGGTCTTGATGATCAATGATTGTTACCCTTGATTATGCCTCAAAAGTGTTTTTAGGGCTCAATTCTCCTAAAAACCTCAATCAGCACATGCATGAGTGCAGAGCCTTGCCATAGCGATGGATGGGTTTATGGGAGAGCTGCGCCCGGGTGGTAGGTATGGCTTACTACAGGGCTAGCCCCCCCCTCCAATCTATCTCGCCACCAACTTCATCCACCCCCAACATCACCACACAACGAGCCCAAGACGAAATTCGAATCAATCAGCTTAAACTAGCCCAGCCTCCCTCGGACTTCATGCCTGGCTCATCTAGACCATACGATCCAAACATCAAGACCACTTACAAGTCGGACCCATCCCTACTCTGTGTAAACTTCAACCAAGACCATACTTGTATTAGTGTCGGTACTCGCTCGGGCTATGCGATCACGAATTGCGAACCATTCGGGAGAGTCTACGGGAAGGGTTAGTCACTTATTATTTTCATCATGTAGGACAAGACGCGGGAAATTAAGAAAATGTGATCTCTACTGTTTTTTCGACCAGCCGATGGTGCGGTAGGCATCATGGAAATGCTGTTTTGCACCTCTTTGGTTGCTATCGTTGGGACGGGTGACCGACCATCATATTCGACCAGAAAGCTTCAGATTATTAACACCAAGGTAATATAGATCATCTGCCTCTCTCTCTAAGCTCAAAATCCCAACTGATCACATTTCTGTTTACCTTTCCTTCCCGGCATCTTATCGGAAACCTTGATCTATTTTGCTCGGATCATAGAGGCAATCAATGATATGCGAACTCATGTTTCCAACATCAGTATTGGCAGTCAAGCTGAACCGGAGAAGGCTGGTCGTAGTCCTGGAAGAAGAGATATACGTCTATGACATTGGAAATATGAAACTATTACAATCCTTTGAAACTTATCCCAATCCTGGTGGTCAGTCATTTCGTATATAGATATGTCGGCAAAAGTACCGTAGATTAGAATCAGTCGGAGATACGCTCAAACTTTCCAATCAAGAAGCTCAAAAGGAAGACATGCTGACTAGGTTTAACTCATACCTCACTTCAAACATACAGCTGTCTGTGCACTGGCACCATCATCAGAAAATAGCTACCTAGCCTATCCCTCCTCGTTACCGCTCTCCGAAGTCTCTGGACCGATTTCAAACATTCCACCTACACCTGATCCTTCAGCGATGGCCAATCACGGAGATGTGCTCATTTATGACGCTATCACCCTCTCGGTTACAAATGTGATCCAGGCGCATAAAGCGCCCCTGGCAATAATCTCTTTCAACTCGACGGGAACTTTGATGGCAACCGCCTCAGATAAGGGCACGGTCATCAGAGTCTTCTCGGTCCCAAACGGCCAGAAAGTGCTTCAATTCCGGCGCGGTTCCTACTCGGCTCGAATCTTTTCGATCTCTTTCAATTGTGTTTCGAGCTTACTGGCTGTCAGCTCGGACACCGATACCGTCCACATCTTCAAACTCGTATCTCGTGCTCAGAAATCCTCGAGTCGGAAAGCTTTGGGGTCTGGTGATCGGGCATTGTCGACGGGGGATCTAGCCGATATGCCTTACGAAGATGACAATGATTCTATCACGAGCTCGTCAGCTGGAAGATATCAGGGGGGTCGCTCAGACAGCGGAGAAGGTGCTCAATCGAGTGGCTATCAGGCTTTTATCGATAAAAAACGCGGCTCCTCAATTTCTCTTGGGTAACTTTCACCGTCTTTTTTTTGTTTATCAGCCCAATTAGCGTTCCAGTACTGTGAATTGATACTATTTTGAACGTCCCCTATGTTAGCGGTAGTCTGAGAAAAAAGTCATTCAACATTGGTAGAAGCTTGGCTGGTGCCGCGGGTGGATATTTACCAAATACGATCACAGAGATGTGGGAGCCCCAAAGAGATTTTGCGTCATTAAAACTTCCTACGAGTGGTGTAAGAACAGTAGTGGCTATGAGCGGGTTGAGTTGATCACTAACTACTATTTGATACACTTTGCCACACTTTTTCGGGTCAGAGAAGCTAACGCAGATTAATTTGTTGTCGGTAACACATCTCACTAGCAATTCGCCTCACGTCATGGTCGTTTCATCGGAAGGATTGTTCTACGTTTATTCGATTGACCTAGAAAACGGAGGAGAGTGCATCTTAACAAAGAGTCACAATCTTTTGGAAGGATTGGATTCATTTGATAACCAGTCGACCTTAAGGGAAGATTCTCATTCAAGCACTACCGCGCCCTCAAGCCTCTCATATTAATTTTCGTATGGCATTCGAGGAACGCGGGCAGTGCTTTTCCTAACGCAACCCCATGACCACCTCTATTTAATTATACAAACCCAAGACTTCTTTGTTGAAGTGGGGCTGGACTCATGTTACACTGTTAGTCGGCAAGTCAAGCAGCTAATTACCTCACGTTCGGAATCATCAATACGCCTTTCGATCGCACTCTAGAAAACCAGAGCTCGTATTTTTTATCTTGGTTTTTAGACTTGGTGTTTTCCTTTCTATGTAAAAACATGGCAATAAATTAGCTACTCCTTTTGATTCTCTCACCTTTTTCCAAATACAACAAAACATGATTAACAATAAAATGAGCGGTACTGTGGTGCTTGGCATCCAAATTCGAGATAGTGAAGACGGGAATGGGTATAACTTCTTTTTGCTTTCTTGCTTTCGGGTAAGCCCCTCTCGGCACAGCAATACAACAAAGGCAATTAGCAATTTAGCAACTTAAACATGTAACTCTAATCGTATTATTATACCCTGGGGCAAATCTCCACTTTCTATTTGGGATCTTTCTGCAAGCGATCTTTGATTGCTCTGAAACCAGACCATTGTAAAGGGGATAAACGTGATCTCACGATTAAAATTTGGAATTACATCTTCACTAAGTTTTAGTGTGCATAACATGACACTTCATGAGGCCACATGATAGAACTAATATGTTTTTCACCATCTCCACTTAACTTTTAAGATAATATCCAGCTTGAATCTGATGCAAAAATTCGGTTTACCTGTATTGAGCTCCCCGATTCCTTCCGGAAAAGTATATTAGGATTGGTTTAGTAGAGCAGGGTTGGGAAGTCCCAAAGATTTCTTTATGTTTTCCAATACATCTTGTTTATCGTTCATCACGAGTCGTGATGTTTTTGATAAATGGTTTATCAAATTTGGAGATTGTTTTGAGAGGTTGTAGAAACTTTCAATTTGTTCAACTTCCGTTTTTGTAAGCGTCATGCTATTCAACAAATCATTTTTTATAATTTTCCAATTTTCAAGGATCGTGAGTTCGGCAATCTGCTTGATGGTAGTCCGCACCCGGTGTTCAGTTTCTTTGAAGCCCAGTATCTGACTGACCCAGAACTGAGCTGTCATGAAATGTGTTTGTTTCTGGGTGAAAATGTCCCTGAAAAGTTGATACGTATCAAGCTCCATGACACTCAAAGGTAAGTTTCTGGTTTGGTCTTGAACATTCAAATGCCGTGATAAACTATCCATGAGATTTAGATCAAGTTTATTCTTCTTCCATGTTTGGACCCATTTAGGGTCCCAGAGTTCAAGGCGTTTTTGAAGCTTTTCGTACTCGACTTCTATGACACGCTCCTCGAGCGTTCCTTTGCCCTTTGTGACAACCTTAGTTGGGTCAGGTTGAGTAGCCATTGTTGGATCCCCTTCAGACTTAGAGGATTGGATAGTGTTCGCCTCGAAAATCTTGTATGTGGGACTGGGCCTCTGGATTCCCGGAAAAATCATATTCTCGTCAATATGTGATGATCCAGGGTGGAAGGCTAAGGACAGCAGGTTAAAAATTTTAGTGTCATCTTCTAAGCGTTTATTATCCATAGGTTTCAACACTCCACCACCTGACAACACTTGCACAAGCTGAGACTATATGGTAAATGATAGTGGAGATTGACAAAAACACAAGTTAATTTAGATTGAGTTGCAGTGCCATGTATACTTCACCTTTTCAATGATCATCGAAGTTTACTTACCAAAGTGGTAATGCTGACTTGGGCTTTTTTGTGGTCTCCGCCGACATCCTGGGCTTGCTCTAAGTGTCCTGGAAAGCTTTCTTGCGGATTTATGATGACAGAGACACTATTTCCAACAAAAACCCAGATTAATTGTGCTGAGTAAATTCCTCCATGAATCAATGTCTATAGGCTAAATGAAGGGTAAAAACGCACGCTTTCCCATCTCCCACTAGAATACGATCCCCTTGGTCTAAACTTGTTCTAATTGAGTTTTTAGGTTTATTTTTATTTTTTCCTCTGCTTGTGTTTTTTTGGGGAGTGGAAATAATTTTTTCCAATGTACCGGCGTTCTGAACATTACAAGTGTTGCTTTTTTTTGACAAGGATTTAAACAAGAAGGCATAAACTTCTAAACTTAGGAAATCTAGAATTTCACAAAAATTAAGGCTTACTCTTCCCTCAGCTTTGGAATTCCACCTTCCAGTGTTCTTGAGTTTGCTGCTTCATTCTTGGGTACAGGTGTTTCTTTTAATGGATCTTTTTTATCAAGCAATATCGAGTCAATCTGAGGGTTGGTTGCACCATCCAAATCTTTTGCCTGAACCTTTTCTGGCCCACGGGCGGACTCATTCTTGGCACCAGTACCCCTGTGCGATTGCCATCATTGTATGGTCAGTATTGCTATAAAGATTATTGAAGACTTAGTACACTTTCAACTTACTTCTTTGCACTTTTGCCCTTTTTCTTTTTCGGAATCACGCTACTGGTGTCATTACCAACTTCCGTAATCTGTTTTTTCGCAGAAATAGCTCCCACAGATGGAGGCATTTCTTCCCGAGTGTCCGTAGATTCCTCGGTGAGGACAGGAAAGGAATTGTTTGAATCGGTGTATTTCAAACTGGAAGAAGGATTCAGAGATTGCTTATTATCTTGCGGGTTTACTGTGTTAGCTTGCAAGATGGGTTGTGTTTGTTGAATCTGTTTTTCCACCCCTGCGTCCTTCGAATTCAAACTCACAGCTCCTTTCAAAGGCACACTTTTGGAAGATGGCACAGGGGTTTCAAGGCTCATTCCATTTTCTGAACGGCTGGGGCTGGTTGTAAGAACTTGTTCAGGTCTATGTTTTTGCAGCCCCAGATAGTTCTTGGAGTCAGGTTGATATTTATTGGCTTGGATTGGAAACATAGCTTTATCTTTGACTTGAATAGAATCTTTGTGGCCTTTTTTATTCAATTTGGTGAGCGTCTCTTTCATCAAACCAATCTTTTCAGTAGACAGCTTGTTTTTGTAACTTTGATTTCCATTCAATGCAGTATGAGAAGAGTCTAGCATTTTGCCTTCATTGCTGTGAGTGACATCATTCTTATTCATAGAGTGCTCTGGTGTCTTACAGCCCGCAGGAGTTACCAGATGTATCCCATTTTCTGTAGAGCCAAGGCTTGCTTGGGTTTGAGGAGGGTTGTTTATGGGTTTTCCCACAATTTTCTCATCAACTAATTGGTTTCGGGCTGATTGGATTGATGTTCCAAATTTACCTGCAACCAGATCCTTGCCCCCTATTTGGGTTGATTTGATGGAAGCCTTCATCACCGGAACATTTCCTTCTAGCGGCAATGTGCTCTTTCTATTTTGTTTTGCATTCAATTCCGTAGCAGAAGAGACTTTTATGATAGTAGCTTCACGGTCATTGGGAAACTCTGATGTTCTCTTTTCAGACAAGCAGTTGCTTTCAACATTTTCTCTGTTGACTGGGGGAAAAAGCAGATTATTTTCATTCACCAAAGGTTTCCCTTTTGTCGACGCGGGATTGACTGCAGCAACACCCTGGGCGGATTTCTGACCATCATTACTGACAGCATCTGTAATAATCTTATGGCGATTAGATGAACATCCACTGGAGATGGATTTCTGGATAAAATCGGTTGTCCCTTCCTTTGTTTTTTTCTCTTTAGTCACAGTGTTTGCCCTTTCCTTTGATGGGACTAGGTTAGGCTCATGTTTATTCTGTGGTTGGCTGGAGGTGTTTGTAACTCTGGTTGCCGCAGAAGGGACCCTTGTTTCCTTATTTTGTGCCGAGGCGTGGGTTTGCTCAGGCGTATGAGCGGCCATGTCTACAACTCGATCAACCGGTGGAGTTATGTTGTTTTTCAGAAAGTTTGTGGAAGCCTGGCCTTTCATGTCTGCTCTATCCTGGTCAAGATCTCTTGGACGTGCCTCAAGAGGGCCTGCAATCAACTCTTCAGTTTTTTCTCTATTTGCAACCTTCTGCCACAAGAAACAAAGTATTCCTCATTTGAATCAGTTTTCTAGTGGTCGAGGTTCTTCATTTTTCATTTCACTCACCAAGTGGTTTACGGCTGAATTCCCAGCACTAACCGAGGGGACTGTTGCCACCTGTGGTCGACCCAAAGAAGCGTTGGGGGCGCCATCTAAATTCACTTTGGTTTTACCTCTTTGTTGGGATGGTCCATTGCCAAAACGTTTATAATTCTTCTCATCACGAGTAACCCTTTGTAATCCTCTTGTTCTTTCATCTAAATAGTCCGATGGAAATGGGACCGCATTTGGCTGAGATCCTAGCGTCGCAGCTCTATGCGCCGGGGCTTGTTGAGGGTTTGGAATGTTCGGGACGATATGATTAGTGATGCATGTCACCGGCTCGTAATTACACGACCATTGATGAGCAAAAAACAGCACAGGCACAGCTGTATGTCTCCATACAGGGCCAAGTACAGGTTCAGCAGTCTGGAAGACTGAAAAGCCTGCCGGCGCAACGTCGTTTCCGAAATCATAGACAAGATTTCCATAGCTTGGGGAGCTGATAGGGAACTGCGTAGAGCCTGATGGGAGGTGCATCGGAGCTCCCATAATCAAAAAGAAAATTAGGTGGGCATAGACTAGAAAGGATGTCATGGGTCCATTTTTCGAAACTGAGTGACCGATCATTCTTGTTCGACAGCCTCAGTAGTGGTGGTACTGTGGCAACAAGAGAAGCACGGCACTGAGTAGATGACAAGAAAACGGACAAGCTAGTTTCCTCAACCGGAGGTCGGCAGCAGAACATGAACCACTCAAATCGGCGTCTTTTTAACCACTTACAAGCCGAAATCGGCGTCAAGCACCTAGAGAGTGTGAATCTGGCTCACGCAGCTCCAACATTCCACCAGGAGCTGTCAAGGTTAAGGACTTGGGGATCTACACGTTCATGACCCGTCAGCTGGTAAAGCTGCGCGCCATGGAGTAACCCGGTCTCCAATCCAGTTGAGCCTGCATGCATAATGGCTGCACTAACCCAAGTTGACATGAAACCCCGTTTCATGAAAAGAACGATGTCCAGTCCTATCGAGGAAAATCGGATTTTTAAATGAAGCAATCGCTGCTTGTTTGTCACACAGAACAGGGATTGGACACATGTGAGATATCCCAAGGGCTTGAAGTAGTAGCTTGACCAGAATGGCTTCGCGGCCGCCTTCATACAGATCAGCAGTGTGCTCTGCCTCGGTAGTTGACGACGAAACCGATGAGCTCTTTTTAGCTTTCCAAGAGATTAAACTATATTGTAGACCCCATGAGCACCACATACCCGAAACACGAATGACACGTCTCGCGAGCGTTTGCATAGTCCGAGTCCGTGTAAACCGTGATGAGTGCGATGGAGACGCCTCCTCTGTCAGGAGTACCAGCCAGGTATCGGAGTAGATGAACGCAGGCATTCTAGTGTTGAATACCCGGATTTTCGAGAAACTCCGAAAGCTGTGACATCGCGAATCAACTATCTGGCCTCGTCAAGACAGCCAGATAGTTCAGAAGACCTATAGCACGCCTGTAATTTACCCAAATTTTGGAAACTGGCTTGATTCTCAAGACTCGCAGTAGAAAGTCTTGTAATGGGGACAAAAGGAGTACTGACTAGTCAACCACCTTGCATTGCATATGCCGATAATACTTTGTGCGTGTATACGCCTTGAGTTGAAGAATTGAACCCGATACAGATTTTCATGCCAAGTAGATGCTTGAGACCCAAGATGCTCCATAAGGTAACGACCGCTGATAAGCTCCTTGAACCTGCCGACGTCCTTGCTGACAATAACCATGTCGTCTACGTAAAAGTGGACCCAGCTGTAAGAATCCGATAATCTTACAGGAATTATACCTAATATTAATATGCATTGAGTAATACCACGCTTCAAAGTACTAATCTTCACTAAATCAAAAAGGAGTTTCCCGATAAATTGGATCTATATACTAACAATCACTTTTTGTATATTAAGCAAACCCAAGGATCTCTTTGTTATCAGGCAACTCCAAGGATCAAAATACTCCACTGAAGATCAATGTACAATGATTGGAAATGAATATTTAAGAAGCTATTGTTGTCAGACTATCTCCTGTTTTCCTCATTGCCATTTTTTGGTTTCTTTACTATCATTATCATTGCAAAGCAAAGGGATTTTCCTACTTGACCAAATAAATCAATATCTATTGAAATACATATCTCCTCATTGTTGGTTAGCTTGTCTGTTGACATTCAGACCAATTATTTGATCTAGAGAACAAATTACAATTTTACATCCTTAGTCATTACAAGAGTATTGTGACCTTAGAAAAATAAGTTTATTGTAGTTCTTATAAATGGGTATTGACCCAGAAGACAAAGTTCAAGACCTGGCAGACACTCTTTCAAACCTTAGAATTAACCATCAAACCAAGGCCCAAAAATTTGAAGCACTTCCAGTCAATGTCAACACCCTCAGATTGGGTGTTGATAAATGCACACCCACACCAGGGGCACACCCTTTTTTGGGTGTCAGCATGCCTGTAGATGGGTCTGCAGTTCCCACACCCATCTAAAGGCGTGTCACACCCTCCCAAAGAGGGGTGTGCAGCCATATGCCCTATTCAAAAAAGGGTGTGCGGTTCACACACCCTTTTTATGTGTATAGGCAGGGGTGTGTCCCCTACCTCTATGCATAGATAAGGTGTGTGGTGTTTATTTTTCTCAGTCAAACATAGACATCATTGAAGCATGTGCACTGGATGCACTCCAAATCAAGAATCATCAACTGGTTAGGGTTTTTCCTGTACCCTTATTTCTAACTTAACTTCATCTAAAAATTCCTTCAGTTAGACCTTGATTCTCAACTCCAACATCAATCCAATTGGCCTGCTTGACTTGACTCCATAACTTGACTCAAGATCTCCATCTTATACGTCAAAATCCTCAGAGTCAATCTTCAAAGTCTCAAATCCTCAAACTGCCAATGCAGTAACAACACTCACTCTGCTCCTTATCTTCATTGATTTGTAAGATTGATTTCCAGGGCATCAAGATATTATCTTGATCATTTTACATCAAAAGAAGTTAATCTTGTGTTTTTTCTGTTTGTCTTCTTCTACTTTTCTCTGTTCTCCTTTCTTCCTTTCTCTTTCCTGCTTGTTGATGAAAAATCTTACTTCTCTAAATCCAGATTACTCCTAAAGATATTTCCATCTTATTCCCTCTCTTCATATCTTAAGTCCTCATCCTCTGAAAAAAATATCCATTAGCTGCAGTAAATATCTTTTCTCTTTCTGTTCTGTATGTTTCTATTGTTATTTATTTCCTTCCTATCCTCGGTCTGGTTTTTGTTAGTGATTCAATCTTCAAAAATTGTTTATGTGGATCCCCTTGACTTTATACATAGGATGGGCGTGCAGTTGGCAAGCCCTGTTGATGAAATCACCAAATACCAACTGGGATTCAGTGATTTCATCCCAGACAACCCCCCCCCCCCCCCCCCGCACCAACCTCTCTCAACCGGAGGAACCCCTCCGGTCAAGAGAGGTTGGTGTGGGTAGGGTGATGTCATCTTTGTTGAGCTCAACAAAGATGAAATCACCCACTATATATATAGGCAGGGGAGTGCCCCATACCTATATACATAGGAAAGGCATGCAAGCCACACACCTTTTCTATGTATATAGGTAGGGGGCACACTACTGCCCATATACATAGAAAAGGTGTGTGAACCACACACCCTTTTTTGAATAGGGCATGCAGCTGCACGCCCATCTTTGGGAGGGTGTTGCACGCCCGTAGATGTGCATTTGAACTGCACACCCATTGACAGGTGTGCTGACACCCAAAAAAGGGTGTGCCCCTGGTGTGCGCGTGCAGTTATCAACCTCCCCTCAGGTTAGATTTCAATTTGGTGAATTTAATTCTTCAAGATGTAACTCAATGTCTTCTTCTCTTGCAACAACAAATTTTTTCTCTTCAATCTATTCCAAAACCCAATAATCACCTGTCTTGAATTGATGGATTCATGCTCCATGATTCATTTGTGGGTAATCCTAAAGAGATCAACACATTCTTAAATTTTCTTAAAGATACATGAGTCAAAGTCAAACCCCATTTCCAAACCAAGAATAACAAGATTCATTGGGTAGTCCAAAGATTTTGCCATTCCAATGGACATATCTTGGAACCAACTCCTTTGTAAAACTGGGGAATGTCAATTTTGGAGGAGAAAACTCAAACACAAAAAATCCCAACTCAACCTGCAGCCTCTTCCCAAGATCCCTGTGTTCTTCCCTGTCCCCAATCTATACATTCATTTCTTACCACACTAGAAGAGGTTTTTGCAGATAAAAATAGTGTTGAGGATGCAAACCAAGCATTATATAGTTTTAAACAAGGAAATATGTCACTCAATGTTTCCAGTTATCTATTTTTTTCTTTAGTGCTTGCTGTTGATTTAACCAAAGAGAGTTGTTGTGAATTTTATAAATTTTCTCTTAATCAATCCCAAGATCCTGAAAATCACCATTTTTAAGGATTTTCAGATAACATCCAACACCCTCCACAAGAAGCAAGACCTTTTGGTTATGGCATCTAAAATTATCAGAAAGCTCAACCAACTTTGTGGGAACTTGTCAAATATACCTCCACTCCAACACCAATCTGTTCTTCCCACTGCCTCAACTTTGAGTCCTAATGTAGTGACTTTCTTACAGGATGTAGGGATGTGGCAGCCTGAGTATTCAACAAGTAGATTTATCAATGTTCAGAGTCTGATGCTCTCTCCCCAGCTCCCTATTATTTTAGGTAGCTGTGACATGTATTTACAAGTAACATTTCCCCCACCAGGGATAAGCTAGGGCGCCTAAGTGCAGCTCAGAACACTATCTGGCCTCTAAATACCAAGCCCCCAGCTCTGGGTCCTCTTCCCCAGGAAGGAAGAATTAAAAAGATGTGTGGTTCAAAAAAACCTTTCCCTCACTTGAAACTCCTCAACCACCTGTGCCATTCCGCCACATGCAGACATTTTGAGTTGAAATTTTCAGCTATGTGTATGCAAATCTGGCTTAATGTCTATTAAAATCCAGATACTATCACTGTGCTGAAAGTTTATTAAAGTAATAATTACTATTAATCTCTCTATAGTGTCCACACTATGCACAGAGGATAACCTAAAATACTTATAATTTTCAGATTTGATTTACAAATTAGTCAATCAGCAGAAGAATCACAGCTAACTATTTATTTGTGGCTATCTTTTTTCTTTTGGAAAAATATGTAACATTATAAATTACTAAGCAGCTCGAAAGCACTCAAGCTGATTGGCTACTGTCAGAGGTGGTAGTCTTGCAGAGACTGCTTAATAAGAAATATTTCAAGGTCTAAGATGGGGATATTAGGGGGTATCAAATATGACCAAATCCACAATTAAAACCAGTGAATTAGTTTTTTCAACAAAATTTGACTTTTGAGAATTCTGAACCATTTTATATTGCTATTCATGGTTTTTAAAAATGGTGGATTTTCAAAACCAGTTGATTAGATAATAGTGGATTTGCTCATATTTGATACCCCCTATTCTAAGGTAACTTGATAATTATACCAATAGATAAGGTAGGTTGGATAATAAAGGATAACACTACTCTAAACTTAGGTGGATAATATTCAGGGTGCTTACTAATGTTGTACTGGGGGAATATCCTGAGGATCCAATCCAAGGCCAGGAAATGGCCTCCTTTTGTATTCTAGAGGTATTCAATGGAAGGTTCTAGAATTTTGCTGTATATTCTGCTCTAATGTATTGCAATTCAAATGCACTATGATTTAATGGGAATTGTATTAAATTGAGCACAATATCTTTTATGTCCCCATAACCTCATGAAATTTATGTATAACCAATCACATAATGGGCCAATTCATTTAATAGAACAAACTGGTAAATTCCCATGCACTTATGTAATTTCTATCTTATGAGCATAAATTTATTCTTCTTATATTTATGCAAGTAGTATTATTGTGTCTCAGATCTTATGACAAGAATTTTGAATCCATATTTTATGTGGTCATTCCTTCTTCTTACCAAGTGCCTTCAATCTACTATAAAACTAAAAAAAATAGGCTCCCGGAGCCAAACAAAACCTGTACCGAGTGTACAGGTTCAATTGATGCAACCTAACGGGTCGACGTCGGCCTGTTAGGTTGCATGACACGGATCACGGATCTCGGTGTCAATCCGTGTCTTTCTACAAGTCCCTCCCCAAAATTGGGGGCTATGTACTTGTATATGATAAATTTCTAGAAGGAGTAGGAATTTAGTGGTAGTTCAAGTGAGTTACCCCACTTAAATTTACAATATAAGTTTATTTATCAAATAATATTTCAGGTTATGTTATTATTTAAATTAGTAATACACTATTTTGTTTTTATTTTTCATAGCTAATTCAGTTCTTAGGATACTCTGGAGTCTCTCTACAGAAATCCTGAATTAGTGTCTGGCAATGAGTTCAATTTTCCTCTGGTTCACACAAGTTATCCTCCATGCCACAGCCTTTCCATCCAATCCAAAATTTCTTCTTCTTCCTCCTTTCCCTAAATTCCAATATTTTCCCAACTTCCCATTCCTTCTTGCCCTCCAAAAAACTTGGAGGCAGTGTGCATCCTTCTAATTTGCCTGGTATTTTGTTCCCAAAGGCTTAGAAGTGAAAGGAGGTTTGGATTCCCCCCACAGATGGGGGTAGTGTTAGTTTATATACTGATGATGATATCTGAGAAGCAGAAAAAGGCCCTAGCCATTGGTGAAATAGTTTAGGGCTTGGGTGTGTTGTCAAAATTTTCTTGTTGATGAGCCAAACCTTGTCTCCCTCAATTTCCTGTTAAATTTTCCTATCATGGTCCTCTACACCACCTCCAAACTTACCTCCAATTCTGCCTGAAACTCTGAAAAACTTTTGAGTTTCTCCTCTACCACCAGGATGCACTGATTGGAAGACAGGATCCCATTGAAAGTAAAATCATGACCATAGATTGCGTTGAAAGGGGAAATTCCCTTTTATGAGTGATCATGTTTATTGTGAGCAAAATCATTGGTAAGAAATTGGCATTCCCAGTCATGCTAACAATACCTATGAAATTTGGTAGCTATTGCTCCATGGTCTTATCCAAAATTTAAAAAACAAGGCCATGTTTTTCCAATCAATTTAAGACTGGAGAACTCAAAACTACAAAATGTAGGTCAAATCCTTGCCTTTCTTCTTCATCAAAAGAGAATTGAGTTCAAACTTTGTGTTTCAAACTTTGTTTGGGTCTCCAAACAAGGTACAGTTTTGTTCTTTTGAAATTATCCCAGTTATTGAGGATACATTCTGGGTTCTTACTGCTTAACAGTTTGAGGTAAGGTTCAAAACATTGCGAGTCTCAACCACCCAAGTACAAAGAAGTGTACAACACCTTTTGTCAATGAAGTGAAAATGTCTCCAGGTCATTGTAAAAGAGCATCTGGAAAGATTGTAAGAAACCTCTTAGCTTCAAGGAATTTTTTGCCATGAGACTTATCTGGGGATTTCATTACAGTGGTAAAAAAATTGGGAGTACCACTACCATTACCTTCTTCTTTCAAAGCTTGAATAAGTGCCACAAGAATAGCCACAGGCAATTTTTTGGTTTCTTTGGAGTCTGAAGAAGAAGGTGGTGGTTTTTGAGCTGGGTCTCTCTGTTGAGTTTGCCTTCAAACATTTGAAACAAATAGGGTTTGGAGATTACTCCAAATCAGATATCCTTTCCAATGGATCAATAGGGGAATTCTGATTATGGATAGACAGAGGAGCTTATTTGAGTGGATATTGGCCACCAGCAGGAGTAACTAAAGCATTTAGGCAATCAATGTTGAGGTCAAGATGATTTTCCACTGGAACTTGCAATCTTGGTTGAACTTTTGTATGTTTCATCACCAGAAAAGAGGATTACAACAGTCTTGGGAGGGGACTGTTGAAGCAACAAGATACAGGTAGAAATGTCTCTAAACTTGTCGTACTTAGTTAATTAATATACTGTCATGAAACCAACGCAGAATAAAAAGGGGGATTGAGTTGATTGAAGCACATGAGGAAAAGAAGATAATTCTCAAGGATCACTTTCAAGATGCTTCAAAGTTAAATTTGGTTCAAAGGAGTTCAAGGATACTCTTCAAAGATGAACATATGTGGACTCTAGAATGACTTAGTACTCAACCAGGATGATGGCTAGCTGAATGCTCAGTAGTAAATGTAAAACAATTTTATATTAATTCACTGACAAAAAAATATAAAAGGAAAAGTATAAGGATCTCCAGAACATGGTCCCGGTTGTGGATCCCAATGAGTTCAAGGCATGCCAAGATAGTAGATTAACTTGGTGGAGAGGAGGGAAGATTGTCAGATCACACCACACCTTGAGCTGAAAAAGTCCCTTGCAGAGACCCAAGGAGCTCAGTGAATAACCCAATTGAATCAGAGCCAGTGGTTTTCTCTGACCAAATGTGTTTTGCAGTGTTCAATGTGACATACTTCAGTGATCTTGGGGTTGATCTTCAATCAACCCCAGACATCTGATCCATCTGTAAAATCAATGAATTCAAATACATCAGAAAAGACTGGTGTGGATGAGAATAGCAAGCAATCTTAGTAGATCTTTGGCCTATGACTTTATTTTGGCTGCAGTCAACAGAATTTACTGACAAGGGTTGGTCAGATCAATGTAAATTGGATGGGATCAATCGTAAACAGAGTTGACTAGATGTGCATTGTAGATTTTCTTCATGTGGAGGTTTATATTTTCAAATTTATTGGTATCAATCTCTGATTCAGAGTCCCCAGTGTTGGTGTTGTACTCATCAACTCCGCTAGTAGTGGCCTTATGTTTCTTTGAATTAGAAGTGCACTTAACAAAATGGGAACAGCCTGCCGGACCAAATCCTGAGGAGGGGAGATGTTTTTCCAATCCTGGGCCCCAAGTTTGTGGGTGACTGAATGGCTGCCTGTATCTTCTAGCCACATGACATTCATGTATCACTACATACAACATAATCCGGTGGAGCCTTGGTACAGGGTCATACAGTCTACCTGTACTGGCTATGTGGCTCATGTTTGAGATTACCGAGTAAATTTTGGAAATTTGTCCAAGGTTGTTGTTCTTCGAAACACAATGTATTTATAAACACATGTTTGTTTTGGTTATTATAGGTATCTATTAAATCTTTACATTTGAGTTGTAGAAGCCGTGAATGGGGACCGTTAGGGTTTTATAAGGGTCATGTTAGCCCAGAGATGACGTCATGAGTGGTGGTGGTGGTGGTGGTGGTGTTGGTGTTGGTGGGTGGTGGGTGGTGGTACAGCTGAAGCTGATGATCACCAGGTCTAGTGTTGATTATGAATTTTATCGCCGAATATCACCGCGCCCCGTAGGTAAGCTTGGCTTTTGGTTTGGTTGGTGGAAGTGATAGGATGTTATATGATATCGCTTCCGACCGTTCCCCTGAAAATGAACGATGGTCAACTGGCTGGTTATATACCCAATGATCATCTATAATCCTCTCTTACCCGAATATAATTTTGCTGTGCCAATATTATTTTCATCGATTTCATCGACCTGTAACCTAAACATTTATAAATTCTGCTCTTCCTGATTAAATTTAAATTTAAATATTTAAATAAATAAATAAATAAATAAACATTTTCTATTCTTATCCATTCTAGTTTGAGATTTTTTAATCTTGTAGTTCGAAAGTAATAGATAAATAGCAGCTACCTCCTTAAAACATCCACCACCCTATTCTACAACAAGACCCAAGTTCAACCTATCCCTTCTTCTCCTTCTTCTTACCCAATCCATCCAACTCTTAACATGGCCGCCGTCGCAGTCATGCCCTCCAAGATGACCGCGCTCTACTACGAGAAAGCTCGTCACTTCTCAGTCATTCAGGCTGATCTCCCCTCGATCGATGAGAATGAGGTATTACTAAAAGGTTGGTCGACAGATTCCTTATGGTCATCCATCATCAACTTTTAAACTTCTATTCGACTCGATGGATGACTATCCTTCAATAACAACCTTTTTATCTTATCAAAAACACAAATAAACCATTGTTTAAATTAATACTTGGATTACCTTCAGTCTTCTAACCTTTTAAAAGTTTCTACCGAAACTGATCATGACTTGTTTTTCTTTTGATAACAAAACCCCCAGTGTCCATGTGTGGAGTCTGTGGAACCGACCAGTTAGTTTTATGATTCTTTAGATGTTATAAATCTTAACTTCTATTCGATCCATCCTGACCATCATTCCCTTCCTCAATCTCTCCATCTTCTCAATAGACACATTCACGAGGGGGAGTTCATCTCCAAGTTTCCATTGATCCCAGGACATGAGTTGAGTCAGATCAATCATCTCACTCTAGTCGTCCTTCAAACCAAGATCCCTTACCGATCCTCTCTTTCTCTCTCAGAGTCATCGGTACCATCGTCCAAGCAGGTTCAAAGGTACACAGCGTCAAGGTCGGCGATCGGGTGGTTTGCGACGTCGGCGAAACCTGCGGCAAGTGCTTCTACTGTCAACGTGGTACTTCCTTGTGGGTAACCCTTTCTATCAACTCTTTCTTCTTCTTCTTTTACTTTTCATCCATACAGTCAACAGTATCATCTTTTTTTGCTTGTCTGTTTTGGTTTTTGACTGAGTTTTGGTTTTCTGCTGTGTTGGATAGGTTTTGTGAAAGTATGGCATGTTCTGACTTAGTCCAAGCTTCCAGGAATACCGATCACGTGGATTGATCGAACTTTATGTCTCACAGGTTTCGAAGCGCATGGGGTAACTCTCAACGGCGGTTTTGCGGAATATGCAAAGTTCCACGCGGCCAAGGTATTTCCGATCAAGAACCTGACCGACGAGCAAGCAACCTTGGTCGAGCCTGCCTCATGTGCCGTCCATGGACTCGACAAGATCCGTCCTAAGCCCGGTAGTGAGTGCCTCTTGATCGGCGCCGGTCCAACCGGGCTCATCCTTGCCCAACTCCTCAAATTAAACGGAGCCCAGCGTGTTGTGCTAGCTGCTAACAAAGGCATGAAGATGGTAAGTCCCGCTCATCATCCAACCGCCGTGTGATAACCATTCCCTGGATCATATACACATTCTAATACTTCCATTCTTTCTTCTCATCTTCTTACAGGACATTGCGCGCAAGATTCAAGCGGCAGAGTAAGCCTTTTGACCAGGATTGTTTGATTCAAGGAACTGTTTCTCATCGATTGACGCGGTGGGGTGATAGTGAATATATCGATTTGGATCGTAAGGATGCTGCGAGCCAATGGGCGCAGTTGAAAAAAGACAACCCGCACGGATTTGATGTGGTAGTCGAGGCTACCGGAGTAGAGTCGATAGTTAATGACAGTATCAACTATGTCCGTCGTGGAGGAACTCTGTAAGGATTTCTTTAGAGCATTGCTTCAAGTGCATTCTAAACAGTTCTCCTCCGGCCTACTATTTCCCAGAATGGTTACTGACGCTTGAAACATGGATTTATAGGCTTGTCTATGGCGTTTATGATAATGCCGCGCGAGTTAATTGGTCGCCTACCAAGATTTTCGCCGATGAAATCAACATCATTGGCTCGTTTTCCCAAACGTAGCTCAGACACCACTCAGTTTTTGTTTTTGGTTGATTAGATAGTGAGGCTAATCTAATCGTTTTTCCTTTACTTTAGAAACTGCTTCCCGCGAGCTGTCGCATACCTGTAAGTTCTCACAGGCTTCCATCTGACTCAATGGAACCTTGCTCATCCTGTTCTTGCTCAATTTCGCCAGCGATTCGGGGAAGATTCGTACCGAGGGTATGGTGACTGTAAGTCATTTCTTGATGTCACCAGAATCAGGCGTAGGAAGCTGCTGATCGAAATTTTATGACGTACTGTAACAGGATATCTATAAAATTGAAGAATACCAACAGGCCTTGGATAAGATGGCCAGTCGCCAATGTCTCAAGATTGCCGTCAGACCCAACCAACAGTAACTGAGACCAATCGGGTCTGATCTCTTGCAACCCCACTGGAATGCTGTTGCTCTTGTTGGCTGTATTCTCCTCCTACTCTTCTTTTGGTGCGGCCTATAAAGACTAGTCGACCACAACGGGTGTTCTCTTTTATCTCACTACATGACAAAACTATGCCTTGGCCTTGTATCTGATTTCTAAAAGAAAGGATGAAAAGATGAGTTTTTTGAAAGGCTGTAACGATCAATAGAAGCTTAAAGCTTTCTGGATAAGATACCTTTGGACTGATTGATCTAAGGAAATTTCAAGAGACCTTTGAAAAACGCTGCTTAGATTCAAGTAGCTCGTTGGAGATGATTGTCAGTTTCGTTTTATATAAGTTGATGTGAGAAGTTCCGATGTCCCTGGGTTATAATGCATGCTTCGCAATAATAACTTCCAATCTATCAGGGCCAATTAATGTTTTAGGATAACCTGTTGATAAAGAGCGTAGAAGCCAATCTAATTATTATATATCCATATATCGATTAGCCTTACCGATTAGTCTTACCGATTTCTTGGAGAGTCATGATTATGTAGTTAGCTACTGCTAAATATCGAACCATTAATTGGTGTAAGTTCCAACCAAATATTAATAAATCAGCTCATGTACATACAATGTATCTATCCACTGACAATCCATAGCTCAAACAGAATATATCCTATAAGCTGGTCTACTTTCGGCGACTTGAGCAATTGTTGAACCAAACATGAAATTAATAATAACAACAACCAAATTAATCCATCATCAATTAATCTCTGGAGCTCTTTCCAAACCTTTCAAGAGAACAACAAAATGAAATATAATGAACCGCTGCTGGTTTAAAATGGATCTTTAGCGATTAATATCCATGCAGGGCTATACACGCCACACCGACACGTGCCCCAGTTATCCTCTTTCGGATTATTTTCTTTATCAACCAAGGACCCAACAAGTCGCCGACCATTAGTTTCTTGTTAGCTTACATTCTACTCTTTTTGAGTCATGGATCTTCAAATTGCTCGAGTCAATTCTTCGTTGGCAAGAAAGCATGTACCACAGAGATAGACTCATACCAATAAATTGAGCCCAAACGCTTTTAGAGAAAATCTAAAATGAAAAAAATGAAAAATAAAAAATATCCATCAACTTCCCCCCCCCCTCCAAAGGCTAAGGATTCATCACACCTCGTAGATTGATTGCCTTGATTCTGTTTTTCTGACTAACTTCTAAAACTTACAATCCTATCCAGAAAACTTTCTCGATATTATTTAAAATAAATACTTATTTTGTATCTTATCTGTCAATCCTTTGTGAACTAACAAGTCCAGACGTAGCAAAGAACTTTAGGAATCCGATATCTTTCTTTAACCCAATCATTAAACATCCTCGTGCTAGACGATAAGACACCATCAGATCCAAGAGAACATGGTTAACAATTTAACCCCAATCGGTCTCATCCTAGATCAAATCGTCAATAATTCAACCCAATCAATCGACTTGGATAATTTGTACAAGGTCGAAAACTTCTTAACTTCTAACGCTGGTCTAAGACTACCTTTGAATATCACAATTAGATTTTGGATCATTTCCGCCTTAACGATCCTCATGGGTTTCTTCTATCTCATCAGTCTGATCAAAAATATCACCATTCGGAATTACTGGTTGATCGAAAGAAATAAAAATGGATACTTGAACCCAAATATCGAGGTCCTGGTGCCTCTGTTCGCACTTATCAACAGTTCTTGTTAGGTTTTCTTCCCTTTCTCTCTCTCTCTCTCTCTCTCTCGTCTTTTCATGAATTTTATCCTGGTCAGAATGTGTTCTTAACAAAAATCACCACGTTCGTATTTTAGTTTTGGAAACAAGATCATGAGCTGATGTGTGCGTTTTCTTTATTCTTCCAATCTTATTTCAAGTGGCTTTGTGTTCGATCATACTGATGAATCGAGATAACGGCCGATACTTGAGTCGGCCTACAATGATAACTCAGATGATTTCTTACAATTTTTTGTTTTACTGCGCTGCTACCAGAGGTAAGTATAGTTTATCCTATTGTGAATCATGGACTTCTACCAGATATCATTCATTAATTCTGATCTTCTTGCAAAATTATTTTTCCCTTGATCTGTAGTCTGGAGAACTCTGTCTGTTATCCCCTTAGTACCGGTTCAACTCACTCCACGTGGTACGAGCCTTCTAAGCAGTGGATTACCACCGTTTTGGTTCAACACTTTGGTAGTTTTACTCTACATCAGCTTTCCAGCAGCCACCTTACCCATCACTCTCTCAATGACCAAGGATGCGGACATGTTAGGCAGAGAGTCCTTCATTCTCAGCTCAAATCTGAGACGTTTCAATGCTGAACAGCAAGGTTTACTTCCGGAAGACGGCTCACCACCTTTCGTGCTCAGCCAGGTCAAAACTACCCTTGAATCACTCCAGCAGACTTCGTACCAAGTGAATTGTCGATGGAGGATTGCCTGTGGGATTTATTTATGCTACTGCCTGAGCCTCTTTATCCTTTTCATTTATGCGTCGGCTCGACTCTATTCAACCCTAACCGTCCAAGTGGAAATCCTCACTCAAGCTCGCCGGAGATTCGCAAGAATGGCAAGTGTGGGCGTGAGATCTTTCGAAGATGAGTTGAATTCCGAAGAGGCCTCTGAGTCAATCCAGTCGAGCACAATCTGTCACACTATCGTCAAATCGTTGAAGAAGTTAAAGGCTTCCATATGGACCCAATCTCAAGACCAGTCTCAATTCCTAGAATTTTGGGATTGCTCGGATTCTTATAGTGAAAATCCAGAATTGGAAAGAAAGTCCAAATTGTCTTCCCGCTATCGTACTGCTCTTCTATGGCAATCTTCCTGCTCCAGCTTGATTTTCTTGTCATTTGTGGTATTAACTGCTTGTCTTGGTGAGCACTAATCTTTGTAATCCTTCCTTGATGATCCTCATGTTGACCTTACCGTCTCTCCCATGACAGCGTTCGATGCATTTGGCGTCCCCAATCGCACTTCAGCCATGAAGGTTGCCATCATCAGTTTTGAATGGACCGGTTGGGCTTGGTCAGTACCAGGTAGCGTCTTGGCTTTTGTGAGTTTTAGATTTCCGAAGGCCAAAATCGGGGTTAGACCATTGTTACTCATTTACTCGGGAACTCATCTTGTCTCCCCCAGGTGACTTGTTGTGCAGCCTTAGTCCCGCCCTCGACCTCTGAGACTGCGACACCATTGACTAGTACAATACGGAAGCCGTCCGCCAGAGACAATCGGCTTCCACCAGAGCTCTCCCGAAATTCCAGCGAAAGTGATGTGGTCAATTTGCGTCCTTATGGGCTTTTCCTTTCCGAGAGACCACAGTCATCTTTCGCTGCAAAGCCAACGATCACTGGTGAACTTAAATCCTGGGGAATTGATATCTGTAAAAAGATTTGGTCTCGCTCGAATCCTTCATCCACCTTTGATGCGTCCCCGAGAATACGGAAAATGTCATGTTTCAGCTTTTCCGAAGATGAGAAGACTGCTGAACAAGACGGTAGTAAGATCTCATCTGGACATGGTATCGACATAGCGAGCGAAACCGAAGTAGAGCCAAATATGAAACACATTCTTCAATTCGCTCCTGGTCAAAATCTCCTACCGGTTGGTCAAATCAAAAGTGACATCAATATCATCAAGTCACTCCGCGATCATGATCCTTAAGAATCACTTCTTCATTCGATGTTGCGGATTATCACCCAATCCCCGGCGAAAATTGAAACTTAAGCCATCCGAATAACGTCGGGGGTATTCAGACATAAGAAAAGAAGAAAAGAAAGAAAAAAGAAGAAGAAAAAACAGAGTGAACTGGAAATTGCGTGGAGGGTACGGTTTTTATGGCTCCTTACATGCACGCACATCTCGAAAGGTTGAGGAATGATGTGCCTTTTAAACAAGATCCTTGTAAGATTAAGATTACCAACATGTTATTGTTTCTTCCGAGCATTCTCAACTGTTTTGAGCGAAGTGTTTATTTTTCTTCTTTCCTATCTATGTTGTCTATAAGTTTAAGTTCAAATCAGCCGTCATTGTTTTTTTTTTGTCATGGATTTGTATTATTAAGACATTAACAGCTCAGTGAATTCCGTTCAATTGTATTAAAAACAACAACAACAAGAATAACAACAACAAAAATAGACAATTATATATCTGCTTGTTATTACATTTCAGAGAAAATGAACTTACCCGTTTCTAGTATGTATATATGCTCATGAATTTGGATGAACGCCGGAAGAAGATTCATCTTGAATCGAGATGGTTTCCTATAACCTGGTAGATACCGCTGAGTAAATTAAACAGCTTGCTGGTTAAATTTACTCGGCGATATCTACGATCAATTTTTTTGGTGCCTGCCTCAGTTAAATTAGTTTTTCTTTTTTTTTTTTTTTTCCTAAACCCTGAACAATTTTTTATTTATTTTGCATGTTCAGTCCAACAAGACTTTTGGCAGATAACTTGACAGAGTTGGGTCCACGGGACACCACAGGGTCATCTGCTGTAACACGGATGACGTCATATGTACTCGGGATAGCATGAGTTACTCGTACCCGTGTTTCAAACTGGTACGTCATAGTCAAATGGGAGGAAGGCTGGCATGTATGTACACATTTAAATATTTTCAGAACCAACACTTTACTTTTTTATATTCTCACAGGTCCGAATCAACTGCTCATCTCGACTATTCTGTCCTGATTGACCTCTCGAAAACCTTCGACTTTCCTTGGAGAAACTGTCTGTCGAGTAACTCTGTATCTTAATCCTGGGGATCGAGATTACCATCGACCAATTGTCACTTCAAGCAACCAGTCAACAAGACCCTCCAAGAAACGATAACAATGCCCCCCGGCGTCCACCTAGTCACTAAACAAAACAACCTCTTAGATGGTACCAGCTTCACTAGCCAAACTCTAGTTGATTTGGAACATCAGTACGGAGCCCACAAGTTAAGCCTCAATGTCTTCTCATCAGGTTCAAGGTGATTGGAGCTGGTGCTTGATTCACCAACATTTTTGAAATTTTTAAAAGTTATCATCCGCTCCCAGTTGTCTTTGATCGAGCCGAAGGATGTACAGTATGGGATCCAGAAGGAAATCAATACATCGATTGTCTTTCGGCTTATTCAGCCGTCAACCAAGGCCACTGTCACCCAAAGATATTGAAAGCCTTGATCGATCAAGCAAGTCGTCTAACACTCTCATCAAGAGCCTTTCACAATTCAGCGCTAGGACCATACCTCGCAAAGCTTTGCTCGACGTTTGGTTATCAAAGAGCTTTACCTATGAACACAGGAGTCGAAGCTGTCGAAACTGCATTGAAGCTAGCTCGTAAATGGGCTTACACCAAAAGTGAAGCCTTTTTTTTTCGGCATGTGATTTTCGATATATAACTAACTCATTGCATATTTGTCACGGCCACTCATCCCGAAAGAGGGGGTACCGGACGGCCAAGCATTAATCTTAAGTGTTGAGGGAAATTTTCATGGTAGAACCTTGGGTGTGATTGGAATGAGGTTAGTCATAGTTAAGGACAAAAATTGATAATGGTTAACGTGATCCAGATCAGGGATGAAAAAAGGACTTGTTTGATCAAGAGAAGAAAAAAAAACTTGGTTGTGACGACGCAACTTTTCGAGCTGACCATTTTCTGAAACCTTTCCCGGTGAACATAGCACCGATCCAGATTCTCGTAATGCGTTTGGGCCATTTCTCAAGGGTATCGCTTCCAGCTGCCCAATCAGTGCTCCCAGCGGCACCGAAGGAAGACAATTAAGATACAAGTCAGCTGGGAACTTTTATATTAATCGCATGATTTACTTGCTTTCTTACTGATCCATCTCTGCTGGTTCGATGAAGCAGTAACTTTAACGATATTGAGCGAGCCCTAGAAGCGCATGGAAAAAATACAGCTGCGATCTTACTCGAGCCTATTCAAGGTGAAGCAGGGTGAGCAATGACCAAGAACACAGAAAAGTTATCAAATTCCGTTGTAATCAACTAGCTTACCCAATTCTGTATTCCAGAGTTGTGGTTCCAGACGATGATTATCTCCCGAAAGTTAAAGCTCTATGCACATTACACAACGTGCTATTGATTTTAGATGAAGTACAGACTGGACTTGGCCGGACAGGAAAGCTGTAAGTTTCTTGATTGTTTCAAACGCATGGCCAGCTGGCAATGAGGTATATACACTTTGAAATCAAGCTGAATGGGAAATGCCGGTGGTTAATTCCAGTCTATGCCAACATCATTCAAATGTTCGAGCAGATATTACAACTCTAGGCAAAGCCTTATCCGGTGGATTTTATCCAGTCTCGGCGGTTTTAGCCGATGAACACATCATGGAAGTCATCAGGCCCGGAGAACACGGGTCTACTTTTGGAGGGAACCCACTGGGCTGTGCAGTAGCAGTCGCAGCATTGGATGTAATAGTTGGAGAGAACTTAGCCGATAGGGCCGAGGAAATGGGGCAACTGATGCGAAGTGGTCTTCTGGTCAGTCGTGTTTAGCCGAGATCCACTTCCACTCAGCAAAGTACAATCCATTTCTTATTCATCTCGTTTCTGTAATAGGAATTGAAATCGATTCGACCATCAGCAGATAGCTCAACAGGTTACATCCAAATCGTCCGAGGCAAAGGTTTATTGAATGCGATTGTCATCGATTCAAGTCTATCTCCTAAGAAAAGGGGGGCTTGGGAGCTTTGCCTATTGATGAAATCGCGGGGTGTTTTGGCCAAGCCAACACATTCGAATATCATCAGGTTGGCACCCCCATTGATCATCGGACCGGAGGAAGTCAAAAAGGTTGTTAAGGTCATTGGCGAGTGTTTAAGAGATTTGGATCAGGTCAGTCGTCTTTCTTCTGCTTCTTTATTCTTCAGAACCGCACATCATTTACTTTTGTTGGCACTTGACAGGTTGATCAAATAGTCGAATAAAAGAAGGGAATGATTAACTTTCTGAGGTCATCCAATGACCTTGTGTAGGTTCAAGATCAAATTTACCACATCGGTCACATAGTTTTGTGTTTCTCCGTTTGTAACAGTTGACATTTCCTTTTGAAACCTGTACCATCAAAACATCCTTAGCCTTTACATTAATGTTGGGCTTTCTCACCTCCTCATCTTACAGCCTGTTGTCAAATGTTGTATTTTAAGAAGTTCAAGCTCTCAGTTTCCCTCGTGTTTTGGTGCTCAGTTGTTCATGATCTGCTACCAGAAGCACTAGCAAAGCATGTATTGTTGTGTTCTCAATATGCTGTTCACTACAAGAAAAACTCTAGAAACTGCCAGCAATTGACACACAGAAATGCAAGCTCCCACCGTTGGGGTCTCATGAGGGCTGCAGTCACATAGCCTTCACAGGATACATAATTATCTTGTATTTAGTCTTTCCCCGATCTTTCCCTAGCTTAGCAGAGATCACTGTACACTGACATATCTCTCTGAGCCTGTATTATGCAATCAAGCCCCATAGATTGTTTCTTGAACTTGCTCCCAGGCCTCACTGCCTTCTCCAATTGTCCCTTCAGTGAAGGGTCATTCCCAACCCTTACAAGAAAGCACAACAAAGCTTTGGGGATACTCAAGCCTGTCCTTACATGTACAATGTCAGTGCATGAAAGGGAATGATGTAATTATGTGGAGTTAGAATGGCACTTAAACTAGAGTAGTTTCTACAGTTTGACTTGTAGTGGTGCTATCCTGCATGTCAACTGATGGCAGTGGAGTAAGTTTTTTACATACCCATGTATTGATATTAATTTAAATTGGTAAACTTCTTTTCAAGGATAGATCTGGTTCAATGTATTCACCCATTACTGGTTGCACATACAAATCTCTTTTGGAGTGTAGCCCCAGCCAGCCCAAATAAACTTTAGTTACAATTTTCCATTAAAGTTTGTGATAGCTCAAAACTTTAATACCAAGGCCTATTTTAAGCTACCATTGGAAGATAGAAGACCACAAAAAAGTATTTTGTATGCAAACCTTGTTAAGCTTCAGATTCATTATAAATACCTCATTTTATCATGTATATCTAAATAAGCTTGAAGAAGCATCCTGTGTTCTGAAAAATGTGAATCAAAAGAAAGAGCCTGTGTGTTTGGCTGCACTATACCACACAATTCCAGTGGTATTTTTCTCCAGGGAGGTTTTGAATTCACTCAATGGAAGTTTACTTGAATTGGCCAGTGGCTCCAAGTTGTATATAGAGTCAAACTTGATCCACAGAGTTTAAGCCCAGCTGGTGATAAGTTTTGTGAAGTTCAGGATTGAGGAGTTGGGAATTGATATGTAGATTTGAGAGGGTCAAGAAAGCTAGAAGTAGTGATAGGTGGATGTATCTTCAAGCTGATGTTCCAGTATAGCACTTAAATTTAACAGTGTGAAAGAAATGTGAAAGTTGAGTCAAATGAAGAAAGACAGAACAAAAGAACAAAATCCAAATGTATTTAGCAGATAAAATAAGAGATACCTAAGTTTACCAACTTAACATGATGGGAAAATGATCTGAAAATAGAAAGAATGGTAGATGCTGCTGCCCCTTCTGTCCATCTTCCCCGCACATCTTGACTCATTTGTTCTTTATGGGCTTATTGCCATTTTTGATCATGTCTGCACCTTCTGGAAAGTATTTGGTAACACACCCAAACTTGAAACCACAAGGCTGAACCAGCTTCATGAGACCACTTCCAAATTCTGCCCTGGAATCCATTGTGACTAACTACAACAAGCCAAACATCAAGATTAAGTACTACTCCAGGAATTGCCTGACCTTCTCCACCAACATTTGTCAGAACAAAGGCAGAGCTTTGACCACTGTAAAAAAACTAGCTCAACTTGCTGCAGTTGAAATGCAAAATTAAAAAGGTGCATCAGTTTTTCTTGCAGTGGGCCCAACCAGAAAAATCTTCCTGTCCAACCAAAGGATAAGCAAATTTACTGGCCTTGATGTTGACAACATTCAACAAGATCCTGCCAAACAAAGAATTTTTGACCATAGGGTTTGTCAGCTAATAAGGGAGGAATGATCTCTGCCACTGAGAAGCCTTGCAACTCTGTAAACATCAGGACTGTCACAGCTTTCTCTCATACTTCTTGCTTTTTCTTTCTCTGATCTTCTCTTTCAAAATATGTTGGCTCTTTGACAGTAATAAATGAAAGATCAAAAGTCCTTTAAAGTTCTCAATCACTGGCTGACAGAATTAATGGCACTGGGCCACCAGAACGAGTGTCTCTGTGTCTCTGCCTATGAGAAAAAGCACTGTTTTTCTCTCAGTTGCTGCTTATGACTGAGGAAAAAGTGATTTTTTTTCTCTAATAAAGAAACCGGTCATTCTTCTCACACTGGTTTTGTGATTAGCAATTGATTAGAGATTGTTTTTGATTTCCTTTCACCACTTGTGCAGGGGTTGCGTGTATAGAAACTTTGTCTTTATTTAGATAAATCAGTTGTTTTCCTTTTCTTACTTGGAAAAGTTGTCAAGCAGAGAAAATTATTTTCTTCATCAGAGAAAGCAGTGGTTTTGTTATCCTACTTGAAATACAAAGAATGAAAATTTTCAAGAGATTCACATAGAATGATGGGATATGAGAAAATTTATTGATGATCAACAAAAAGTGTGAGATTCTGATTACCCAACAATGCAAAAGAGAAAAAGGATCAGAAGATTAATCTGGAAGACTCAAAGAGACAATCATGCAGCAGCTGAATGATAAAGAGAGTTGGACAAAATACATCAAACATTAACTCAAATCAGATTGCAGCAAGAATTTTTTACCATATCCCTCGCCAAGTTTATCTGCATGGCACAATAGTAGATCCACCTTGGTATTGATTAATCTCTTCAAAGCTTGCTTCAATTTGAGACTGAGGAAATTAAAAGCATTGAGTTCATAAAATACCAGGGAAGCCTGTAAAACATCTGGATCTCTATGTGCAGGCAGCTTGTAAGTCTTTGCAACAACTCCAGGGCCCTTTGCTTGTGCTGCTTTGACGGATTGTGGTGAGTAATTCATGTTGTGGTAACCCTGTTCCCACTCACATCATTCCTTCTATACCATATAAACCCATACTATTTGCTGAAGTCTTGACACCCTGAAGCAGGGTTTCTACACACTGCAAGCTACGATATATTGTAACTTTTAACGGTAAAAACTTTTGGGTGTTACCAAGACATCCCGGTGTGAGAACTCCTTTTGGGACGGGGGTAGTTCTGTGAGGGGGAAATAGCAGTTATAGTATTTCAGGTATGTATGAATTTATTACAACTGTTAAGGGTGGTTTGAAAGACCTGCCCCTCTATTTACTACAAGAGTTAACACAACAATTTTATTTATTGTTGTGGCTGATAACTTTCTTTTTGTTTTCTTTAAGAGAACTATTTATGTAGTAATCTCTTATCAGACAAAGATCTAATTTCAACTTACAAATAATCAGCAATGGGCTTGATGAAGGGATCAGGGAAGTAGATAGTGGATGGATTGTTACAGAAAGTTTGACAAATGGAATACAAGCCTTTGGAATTGATGAGGAACAGTATTTATATGTTTTTAGTGTTTATTTTGTTTTTATGTTTAGATGCAGTCAGAGAGAATGAGTAGATGGATGTTTTGGTATAATGTGAACTATTCAATGTGTTGTACCCTCTTCCTTAACCTTTAGTTAAAAGAGCACAATTTCCCTTTTTGTTTCTTTTGTGTATTTTAAACTGATATGAAAGATTTTGTTGTGGGTCACCTGATTAAGATCACACTATTTATATGGATGAGTAATTTTATTTAGGTTGCTAGCTAGATGATGGGGCGTGGGATCCAAGTGGGATGCTACTGGGATGCTACTGGCATGATTTTCTTTCTGGGAGGGAACAACCTCCCCTTTATATAGTAAAATGTGAGGGATTTTTGCTGGTGGGATGTCTGATTGAGGTATTTATGCTGGTGGGGTCTCTTCTTCTACGCTGCCTTCATGCATGGAGTGCATAAAGTGAGCTATTTCTGCTGGTGAGGTTATGTACTTAGACTGTGCCACAGATCATGTGCTGCGCCTTGTGACCTAAAGTGAGCTATTTCTGCTGGTGAGAGTATGTACTTAGACTGTGCCACGGATCATGTGCTGCGTCATGTGACCTAAAACTAAACTATATACTACTTCTATATATATACGATGTACTTATTATTTACTATAATTCTTTTTAACTGTATAACTTTTGATTTAGCCGTGCAAAACCCTAACATAAATGGGTGACTTATAGATTAAATTTACCCTAGATTTCAATTATGCATTTATATTGCTACTATTTTAGCTTCTGAAAGATAATGAAAGAATATAATCCTGCCTGATACTTGAAACAGGGTTTGGAATACCACATCCTCCCCCAACTTAATGCTGTCCACAGCATTCCTGTTTCAAGGATCACCATCTAGAAGAGGTTGATTTATCCAACTATTTTTAATTTAATCCCTTGTTTCCCACAATATTTCATACTCCTAGACATGCTTAACTTAGATTTCTCTTTCCCCTCCTGAATTCTGCTTCTTGCCTTGATTTGTAACTAGTGACTCTAAACTTCTTCACTCAAAAATAATAGCTAAACTAATAGCTCTAAATCTCCAATAATCCTATCTCCCTCTAAAATCTCCAATAATCCTATCTCCCTTATAAATATCTCTAATAATCCTATCTCCCTTATAAATATCTCTAATAATCCTATCTCCCTTATAAATATCTCTAAAATTTTTCAGTTTGTTTAGTACACTGTCATGAATCTTGCCTCTGCTTCTCTTCCTTGGTAAATAAAGCTGATCTTTTGCTCTGTATGTTTGAAGTGACATACTGTTTTCTGTATCTGTGATAAACTGAACAATAGAAAGTTCCTCTTCCATGTCCTGTCTGGTTTCATGTAAACGTGTAAAGAGAGATAATGTGGAAACTTGTCCTCTGTTCCTCTGGTTGCTAGGATTTGAATTTGATCTGATCTGTTAACTATTGTTACTATCACTACTAATTTATTTGACTCCTGAGGATCTTACTGTGGGTATACCACATCCTCCCCCAACTTAATGCTGTCCACAGCATTCCATATCAATGATCTTTCTAAATCCTTCTTCCCAGCCCTTGTTTCCCGCAAGGCTTTATTTTATTTTATCAGAGTTTGCTAATTCTATGTTTTCTTGATCTCTTTACAAGTGAAATTGTTCAACTTTCCTGCTTCTACTTCAAAGTGACTCCAAATACTGGACCTCCATTATCTGACTGATTTCCTTCTGCTTATACCAAATTATAGTATACGTATGTCCTAGATAACCTTTCCCCCCTTTGTCCACGTCCAAATCCCAGGATACTAATGCACACTCTTTCATTCTCTTTCATGGTGATTGCTCCAAAAGAAAAGGCCCATGGTTGATGCTTCTGAAGGACCTCTAACCAAAAAAAACACTAATAACTCCCTAATTTCCTATTAAGTTTCCCCCTTTTGTCCTTCACATCATTTCTCCTTTTAAGGCCTAACTATACTTCTGTTTGAATTAAACAAAGTGATCTCATTTCATCCTTCTTCAGCTTCCTGTTTTGTGTCCCTCTCTGTTCCCGCATACTTCATTGTGTCCAGAAATCTTCCAATAGTCCCCATAAAATCTCCAAGTTCTACCCTCTTTGTTTATTATTCCCCTGCTTCTTCCAGCTTTCCATGGAATTATTTTCATTATTGATCCTCCAGGAATATTGATGTAACTGATTGTCCGAAATATTGATTGGCAGCGCCGCTGGACCACAGTAGTGTAATTGATTACTTCTCTTGAAGTTGCAGTTTATGGTCACACAGGACATCAAAGTTCCTCTATTGTAATTATCTTCTTTATTTTCATTATACACATTTATATATATATGATTTTCCCTTAATAATGTGGGATAACAGTGGTAAAGCATTGAAGTCTCTTTTCTTCTTCTTCTTCTTTTTATTATTATTATTTAACTTTAAGAGGCTGGTTTGCAGTTTTTGGTCATGCAGGACCAACTCAGCTTTGTGCAACTAATGCCATATAAAATTTGCACCACACGCGCCATAAAACCTCAGGTTTTTTTTTTTTTTTTTTTTTTTTTTTTTTTTTTTTTTTTTTTTGATGGTAATCAAAACTAGAAAAAATTATGTATATTTAATCCCAAAAAATGGCTTGTTGTCCAAAGTATCTTCAAAATCAATCCAGTCCCGGTGTTTTCCAATAATTCTTCCCTCAAAACTTGTGCTGAAATTCATCTTCAATTCTTCTTAACATGTTAGATTGTTCCATCAGTAATGTGGGCATTTCAAGAAAAAAATGAATTTTCATTTGTATTCATTCTATCTTTTATTTATTTATTTATTATTATTATTTATTTATTTTTTCAATTTGTATTTGCGGCCGTCATTTCTAGGGAGGTTGCGCAACGCGCAGTGATGATACCGCTACATGGCACTCTTTCCTGCCTGGGCTGAGTCGCGCGGGGGCCTAGCTGCCTCCAAAGTTGAGGTCTAGCCTCCCGGGTTTGGGTTTGGCCTGCAATCCGGGCCTTGGGTTGAAATCGGGCCTAGTTGGTTTGGCCCAGGTGGGTCTCAGCCGGTACTATGCTCGGCCTCCGTTCGGCCGATGCTAAATACACATTCGTCTCAATACAAACACCGCCGATTGCGATCTCGCCTTGCTATTTCCGATGGCGATCTCGCCTCGCTGGTTGGTCTCGGTCCCTACACCAAGTAAGTTGATTATTTCCTTTGTTTCTATTCATATTTGAACTGGATCTAATAATTTTTATATTTTTTAAGTCACCCGATCAAATACAGGTCGATCGGGCGGTGCTCCTGTTTGGCTTCATTGCCTTGTACAGGCTTCAATCGCCAGTAAAGAATCGTTCGAGATTTAGGAAAGAAGTCACCCGATCAAATACAGGTCGATCAGGCGGTGCTCCTCCCCATAGTAAGTTCGTTTATTTCGTCTTTTATCTTCTTTATTGATATATGGAGGCAGTGCTCCCGATTCGGAGCCGAAAAAAAAAACACCCCAAAAAATTTACTCCGCTTATCGATCGGAGTTATTGTTGCCGACGAGGCAGTCTGGCCAGGGTATAAAACGAAGGGTGTTCGCCATCTTCAGCTCTCTTTCCCCAGCCAACCACCTCTGCCTTCTTCATTGCTGCGAACCAAAAAAAACTATTCTCATCATGTAAATTTTATATTTATCTTGCTAGTGCTAGTCCGACTGAGAGTGTCTAGCTCCTGTCATCTCCACTTTTTTTTTTTCCTTGCATCATCATCCTTGTCCAACTCTTCGCCATCTGACTCTAATCCTTCTCCCTCTTTATGGTGATTCTAACTAGTATACAAATGAAATGCTAGGCAAAAAAGAGAGCGAGAGAACGAAATGATAGTTAAACAATGAGTTGAGTCGTGAGAAGTTTTCCGTCCACTCCTAGATAAAGATGACACCTTCAATTGATTCTGTACGCGCTCATTTTCTTCGTCGTTGTGAAGGGTGGGGGGCGTATAAGAGATCTTGTTGAGCGAGCAATAGGCTACGATGGTGATCGAGTTGCCAAAGGATAGGATGTGGGTGTAGCTCCATCCAAAGGTCAGTGGTTGATTCGGTGCTATCTTGTAGTATGAGGCTTTTGCAGGTGGTTGGGTGAACACCAGTCCTCCAACTGGTGAATCGATCGGAGCTGAGAATACTGATGAGGTCGCTGGAGCTGGTACGTTGGTTCCTGCTCGATTTGGAGCTTGAGATCCTGGAGGTTGTGCGGGGTTTGTGGCTTGATTCTGGTTCTGATTTGGATTGGGTTTTGATTTTGATTCTGATTCTGATTCTGGTTTTGATTATACCCGAAAAAAATCATGTAGTACTTCATGTTCCCGTTCTCTTTTTTTTTTTTTTTTTTGTACTATATACATACATACATACATAATGTATATATAATCAGAGGAAATCATCCTCTTATTCTAATAAAAGTTGAAATAAGTATGCAACTCGAAGCCTTACACATGATTGCTAGTTTTATTATTATTATTTATTTATTTATTATTTATTATTTATTATTTATTTTATTTATTTTATTTTTTATTTTTATTTTCAACAAAAAAAACCAGTAAAAAAAATACACATTTTAAATACCAATAGAATTGAGCTGAGTAGGTTATATTTTTCATGCTGAAATCCTACTGCAGTTTAATCTGCAGTAAAATTTCTCAAATTTCTTGGGAGATTTGCAACAATTTTTTTTTTTTTTTATACCATGATTTTCCCCCTCCCCAGTAAAGATTTTGCCTTATATTCTGACTCACAAAGCCATACCTAGATGGCCAATAACCTTCCCTTAAGAAAGACTTTTCCCCAACATAACTTAGTAATTGGATAAAGTCCAAAGAGTCTGTAAGACCTCCTGGCAGTTCCATAAGCCAGTCTTGCCCTTTTCTGACCCTCTTTGGCCGGGTAGTTTCATCAAAAACAATCCTAAACCTATACGGAAGGCTAACTAGTTCCCAATAAAAATTTGCTTGATAATGGTTCTTGTTTATATAAGCAGGTTCTGTGCCCCAGGCTGCCTCTACCTCTGCTCCTTGGATCCCAATTCTTGTTTGCTCTTCATCAGTAACCTGCATGGAGCCCAATTCTTCTGCCCAATTAAATTTCTCTGTAAGCTGCACATTCCAAGGGTATTCTATTGATACCTCTGTGGTTGGTTCACTTTCCTTCTCCCTTGATTTTGAGGATGCTGATACTGATATTTCTTCCTGTAGTATCTCTTCTCTCTCCTTACAAAGGTGCAAATTTTCCAACTTTTCTATATCTTCCCACTGACATTCAGGGACATTCTCATTCTTTTCAGAACAGGAAATTTGATCAAGCAGCTCCCAATCCATGATTTGAAAAGAGCAGCTTTGCCCAAATACAGGTGGTTCCTTATGCCACCCCGGGGTGTTTGGTAAACATATTGGAATACATAGTCTTTTCCCTTCTGGATCTTCAAAGCTCAGAATTTCCCCTTTCTTATTGGATAATTCTAGCCTTATGTTGTGGTCTGCTAGGAAAGGTCTGCCTAGAACTGTATGTACTGATCCTTTTACTATAAAGAAATTGGCCAGATTTTTATACCCTGGGAATACACTGATTTCAATATTTTCCGCAATCCCTATTATAGGAGTGAAGTGCCCCCCAATCCCTTTGAGCCTCATAAAGATCTCTGTAGTTACCAATCCTAACTGGCTAGCTAGCTCCTCAGGGATTATGTTCATTTCTGCTCCTGTGTCTACCAATGTACGTATTTTCCTGTTGGCTAAGGTCACATCCACCATGCCTACTGGACATGCATAGGTGAGGCCAATTTTCTCCTCTTCTATATCTTCTTCAGATCCTCCTTGTTTGAATTTGCCAATACTGATGCTTTTGTCCATCAACTCCTCCTCAGCATAAGAATTTTGTAAATTCTGAAGAAGCTGGGGAGCCATCTTGATAATTTCTTCCAATGTGAGTGTATAAGTTTGTTTGTAAAACTTCCTCCTCACTGATTCTGGCACTTGAGTTGACAGGGCTTCTAATGTTCTATTTGTTTCTGATATAAGCTTCTTCTTAAATGGATTGATCTTTGGTTCTTTTTCCTTCAGGGGTACACTGGCTTCCTCCTCTGATTCAGCTTCTTCAATCCATGCTCCTGGATAGCTTTTCCTTCTTGCTGTCTTAATTGATTCTTGGTTTGCTGGAGGCTCTTGGGACTGGCTTCCACCCACATTTCTATCTTGGATCCTTTGAGATTTCCTTATCCCAAAGCCAATATTATTCTGTAAGGAATCCTCTAAATCATGCGTCTGAGGTGGAACCCATGATCCCCACTCTTCAATTTCTGCTATTGCTGATGTTGAATCATTTGTTTGTTGATTCCCTTCCTTGGCTTTCTCCTCATCTTTAGCCTCTTCTTGCGCAAATTTTTGTACCATCTCTCTTATGGATGCATCCTCCCGCAATACTACTGGCAGGCGGTTTGGATAATAATACACACCTTGGATCCGCAGCACTCTCCTATTTTGAAAGTCCTGTTGTAAAATTTCACAGTTTGTCACAATGTGCTTACCTTTACAATAATAACACTCAAGAGGGGAATATCTTGGCCTGTTTTCTAAAAATCCCGGAGATGGGGGCCTATTAAAATGAGGTGGGATTCCTTTCTTCTGACTCTCCACCATTGTGGTTAAATTTTTGATTTGCTCTTCCAAAGAAACTTGGTTTGATACCTCCTTAGGGTCCTGTAACTTCACAATCTTCTTAGGGGTCTCTGTCTTGACAGTTTCTTCATCCTCAAAGTCCAAAAGATCCAAAGCCAGTTCAGTATATTCTTTCAAGGTTGGTAAATCTGGAACAATGGGTCTCCCATCTTTGGTTTTCTTAAGTTTCTTTTTATGTGAAAGTTCCCTCAGGACCTCATTTTTCAACTCCTTGGACAATGTCATCCACAGGGGCTCCCCATTGTTTTCATTAATATTTGGGTATTCCATGCGTAGAAAATAGTCTACCATTTCTTCATATTCCCCAATGAATTTCCGGTATTCCTGTTTGGTGTGGATTCCTCCTGAATCTTGAATTCTTTTGATAAGTTGAGGTATGGACTCTTCCTTGAATCTCCTATGTGGTGTAGCTCTTCCCCACTTCCTAATTAAATCTCTTTTTAGAACTTCCCAATCACTAGTCTCATGTCCCTCCATAAGTTCAATGGCTTTACTTATCTTTTGGTTGGGAATGATGAAAGGTAACTGCCTTGCTAAATCTCTACTACCGCAATCTTGAATGGATGCCATCTTCTCAATTCTTTTGATGAAATCTTCCACCTCTGTTCCATCAAAATTTAGATTGGTTTTCTTTGTTTCCAGATATCCCCGCAAGGTTCCTTCTTCCGGCAATGTGATAATCCTACTTTTCTCAAACTGGGAATCTGCGGGACTGTTGGATGGTGTTTCTTGAAGAGTTCCTCTGGGCGTAAAAGCTGGCCTCATCCTGGACCTGTTAATGTTGTAAGCTGCTGAGTTTTCATACCCTGTTTGTGGATTAGGTGTCTCTGGAAATTCTTGTCCTGTGAACTGGGGAAATGGTGTTGATGTGGCAAAACGTGTTTGTTGTGTACGGCTTGCTTCAGGATAAGACCCTGTGGCTAGGAATTTTGATTGAGGTTGGGGAGTCTCAGGAATGGGAACTTGCTGGGGTTCAGTGCTCTTGCCTTTTCCTGTTAGCATTTGAATCATTTCCTCCATTTTTCTAAACTTCTCCTCCATTTCATGCCTTTCCTTTTCCATTTGGTCTTCCATAAAGGTTATCCTTGACTTTTGCTCTTCATATTCTTGAAATCCTATTGTTACTGACTGTTCCTGCATCCCTGGATCTGCCATGGTGTATTCCTGGTAACTAGTTCCAAACCAGTTGTTGAATAGCCTTATGAGTGCTTCCTTTTCTCTTTGAATGTGCTTTGCTGAATGTTTTGAAGTTGAAGGGTGATCTTGATGAAGGTTTTCGGTGTTGAGCTCGACTGGGACTGAGGACAGCGGACACGATGTGGTGAGCGGTCGAGGTTCGTGGAAGGATTTTCATTACACGACAGAAGAGTGAGAACAAAGATGAGAACAAAGAAAAAGAGAGGAAAAGAAAAGGAAAAGAAGAAAAGAGATGAAAGGACTTACCTGAGGACAGCGGACACGATGTGGTGAGCGGTCGAGGTTCGTGGAAGGATGAGGAGAGTTTCCTTCCACGTCCGCTGCCTCAGGTACACTACATACAAACTGTGAAATGTGTGTGAAGTGTACTAGACATGTGTAAGGCATAGAAAAGAAAACAGAAACACCTGAGTGAAACTCAACATTCGGCCACTGTTGGGACACCAGATGTGAGAACTCCTTTTGGGACGGGGGTAGTTCTGTGAGGGGGAAATAGCAGTTATAGTATTTCAGGTATGTATGAATTTATTACAACTGTTAAGGGTGGTTTGAAAGACCTGCCCCTCTATTTACTACAAGAGTTAACACAACAATTTTATTTATTGTTGTGGCTGATAACTTTCTTTTTGTTTTCTTTAAGAGAACTATTTATGTAGTAATCTCTTATCAGACAAAGATCTAATTTCAACTTACAAATAATCAGCAATGGGCTTGATGAAGGGATCAGGGAAGTAGATAGTGGATGGATTGTTACAGAAAGTTTGACAAATGGAATACAAGCCTTTGGAATTGATGAGGAACAGTATTTATATGTTTTTAGTGTTTATTTTGTTTTTATGTTTAGATGCAGTCAGAGAGAATGAGTAGATGGATGTTTTGGTATAATGTGAACTATTCAATGTGTTGTACCCTCTTCCTTAACCTTTAGTTAAAAGAGCACAATTTCCCTTTTTGTTTCTTTTGTGTATTTTAAACTGATATGAAAGATTTTGTTGTGGGTCACCTGATTAAGATCACACTATTTATATGGATGAGTAATTTTATTTAGGTTGCTAGCTAGATGATGGGGCGTGGGATCCAAGTGGGATGCTACTGGGATGCTACTGGCATGATTTTCTTTCTGGGAGGGAACAACCTCCCCTTTATATAGTAAAATGTGAGGGATTTTTGCTGGTGGGATGTCTGATTGAGGTATTTATGCTGGTGGGGTCTCTTCTTCTACGCTGCCTTCATGCATGGAGTGCATAAAGTGAGCTATTTCTGCTGGTGAGGTTATGTACTTAGACTGTGCCACAGATCATGTGCTGCGCCCTGTGACCTAAAGTGAGCTATTTCTGCTGGTGAGGTTATGTACTTAGACTGTGCCACAGATCATGTGCTGCGCCTTGTGACCTAAAGTGAGCTATTTCTGCTGGTGAGAGTATGTACTTAGACTGTGCCACGGATCATGTGCTGCGTCATGTGACCTAACACTAAACTATATACTACTTCTATATATATACGATGTACTTATTATTCACTATAATTCTTTTTAACTGTATAACTTTTGATTTAGCCGTGCAAAACCCTAACATAAATGGGTGACTTATAGATTAAATTTACCCTAGATTTCAATTATGCATTTATATTGCTACTATTTTAGCTTCTGAAAGATAATGAAAGAATATAATCCTGCCTGATACTTGAAACAGGGTTTGGAATACCACACCGGTTGTATGTGGATTAAAATGACCGGGGGGGAGGGGCAATATTTCACAAATTTTTGCTGTGTGATACTTGGCTCATGGGCTGCTATCAAGATGCTATAGCAGTTTCAGATCTGGAACTGCTACAGCAGCCAAGCTACAAAAAATCCTCATTTAGCAGCCCCGGTGGCGCTGCTAAATGAGGTTTGGGGTGCTATATTTAGTATCGATTTAGCAGCTGCGGTGGAGATGCTCTGAGTGCACAGTAGATTTGGTGGCCAAAGCTGCGGGGCGGCCTCGGAGCGCGCAGAAGGTTTTCTTTGACGCCTTTGCCAGATGCGACACACTCAAACCTCATAAACAACACTCGCCTACCAAGCCGATTGCCAGTACCAGAACCTCAACAAGCATGCCGTCTTCCCGCATTCTTCGTCGACCTTACGTGTTAATGGTTAGTATGAAGGACTGAAGGTCTTCGCTCCAACAGATCGATGATCGAGAAATATAACCTAAGCCAAATTAGAATCCGACGGCCCTCTCTTGAGCTCGAAAGTTGCTCGTCTTCCCAGTCAAGAACTGACAGAAACGAACAACCAAGAGATACTCATAGGATTTCGCCTGGAGAAATGTTGAAAGAACGGGATGGACTGCGATAGATCTTGGACGGAGCCTTCATGTCGATCAATCATAACCAGTCTCTACATCGTAAAGAGTCCTGAATAAATAATTGATCGGGTTGGACGGTTTGTTTGTGGCTCTTGGTTGGGCGTCAGCCTGGATGGAATTCCGAGTATAGTTGGACAGCCATGATGAAAAAAATAATAATCTGATATTTGGGATGAGTCCCTTTTGATGTTTTAGTCCAACTGGTCTTCAACTCATACAGACGGTCTTGAATTTCTGAGCTGCTTTCCCATAACGCACGTTTACCATTGCCTGATATAGTGGAAAGTTATCAACAACAGCCTCAACCTTGCTCCCAGCCTTCTTCCCCCATTTTTCTTGTTGACATTTGATCTTTCAAACTCTGATCAGCTAATCTGATAGCTTTTTTGTTTTTAAACTTGTTCTTGTCCCGAATGGCTGGTGGTTACTAGCTAATACAGTAAGTACTTCCTAGTGATTGTCAACTAAACCTAAAAAATCAATGTGTCTTGCGTCAAACTTGATAAGCCCATCTAGAAACCAGCAATTCTATGTAACTATTCGCATCAGCTGCTCAGCTTGAACACCAATTTGACCTGTTTTACAGCCACATCGTACCGGCAAAATCTTGCATTGGGGAATTGGAAAGCTTAATACCAACTCTCCATTAGACTCTACAGCTGCTGCGGTGTTTTGCGAGTGTTTCTTTTGACCATGTGAATGGGTCTCATCATCTCGTTCCAGTAAGCTGGAACTACAGCAAGTTTGGAATGGTGAATGTAACTCAAAGATGATATAATGCCCTCACAAAATCTTAACTTACATTATTTTCAGCATTTGATCAGATTTGTAGGCAACATGTGTTTGTCTTGTGAAAAGTAAATCCCTCGCTTTTTCCTGTACTATTTATTATACAGTTGCACTGGGATGTCGTTGTTAATAAGCACAAGAGAGTATACATTTTGGTTGTTAGTTTATGAAAGAAAAGAAAAGGATAATAGTGAAGGAGTAGAAATAAGTATTTATTTATAGTAATTAATGACCCATCTGAGGTGTCGGTGTTAATAAGCAAAAGAGAGTGAGGACAAGGGAGCTTCACCAACATCCCAGAGAATAATATTTTAGAGAAGTGAACAAACACAATATAAGCATCTAAGTCAATGTATGCCAATACACTATGAGAAGATGTAATAACAAAAACTAGAGTATGGAAAATAAGGTCTTCTTTTGAAGTCTAGATTGAAGTGAGAGGAAGTGTGAGGATTTTCAGATGGGCTTCATGAATGTTGTGATTATGGAAAATGTCACAATGTAATCTTGGCAGGAATCCCTCATCCTCAATCTTTCAACATGTTGTTTTGAGTTTTCACAAATTTTGCCTGTGTTCATCCCTTAGATATAAAGGCCCACTTTGTAGCTACAAGGAATATATTCCTTGCAGCAAAATCTTTGCATTCATTTTTTTCCACTTTGTTTTAAAAAGCAATACAACCTGTAGTCAACTAAAAGTATCTTAAGTGCTCCAACCCTTCATCAAAGCTTATATGTTGCTTGATGTTAGCCCTTCTTGTGGATATAGACCTTTAGCTTGTCTAACCAAGGTCAGAAACAAGCACGTCTAAGCCCTAGATTTATTGCTTCCCCGTTGTGGACCCTTTTTCCCCAAAAGGTTTAAGGTTTCATCCCTGTTTAAATTAGTAGCTTGGGCATAAATCTCCCTGCATTTTTTATGATGAGTAATTGTTTATCCAACAAAGAATGTTTAACCTGAATTTCATACAGTCTTAAGTTGATGAGCCTGCTAATTATCTAGATATTCCCCCAGAAATAATTTTGACAATCAGATGCATTCAACAGGCTTATTTTGCTTGAATCTTGATTATCACTGCCATTTTATCAATCAGAAAGTCAAATTTTATTCTTGGACATAGAACCCCCAAATTTGAACCAGGCTATTACAAAAATCTCTCAAAACAGAAAAAAGTACTTCTTGGAAAATTTTTAATTGTGCAGCTACCCATTTTTGTAAGATTCAGTTTGCACTGGTGCCCTTGCCACTTTTTTGACCAAGCTGGTTGATGAGTTCCCCAGCTTGCAATACTCTTACAAAGAGAAATTTCTCAATTTAGCAAGGGAAGCTATCAAAAATATGTTTTGGGATTGTTTCAGGATCACATTGATCTATTTTATGATAAAGGCTGAAACTTGAACAGGAGTAGCTCAAAGAGGAAGAATGAACATATCTAAGCAGAAAATTGATGGTATCAAAAGTGATTTAGAGAGGCCAAAAGTTCAAATACATTTTTACCCACTTTCATATTAATTGGACAGGTAAAAATATTTAAAACCAGGTCATTTATCCTGGGTACCAAGTGTTGATCTGTACAACCTAGAATGAGGTGGAATGATAGAAAAACTCCTCCAACGGAAATATAATTTCAAGTAGTGAGTAAGTATATATAGTAATTTGTAAATACATATTTTGGTTGGTGAGAAAATCAGACCATAATCTACTATGTATATAATAAATGTATAAGTTTAATAATCTAATAGTATGTGAAAATATACATGTAGAAATAAAACTATATTTTGATGTAACACCAAGAACAAAGTCCAAAATTAAAAATGGAGGAAGTAATGAAAGATATCAACACAATTTGTGCATATCTATCAACAAAACTTGAGAAACAAATTCAAAAATTTTAGAACTCCATCAATTTCAAATAACTAAATTTCAAAACAATCTACCTCTTTCAAGGATTACTGGTAAGATACATAAAATGCTACATCCAATTTGGAATTCAAATATAAACAGTCTTTCAAGTAATCAAACTCTTTGCTCCTAGAGGAAACCTCAACTTTGAACAATATTTGATCAGATAATACAAGATAGCATGTTCTATAATTTATTGAGGCCCTTAGTGAAAGGGTTTACACTCTCATGCTGTGGACATGAGTATAGGGTTAAATTTAGATGATGGCGTTTATAATCCTAATGTAGATGTATTTAGTACAACCTTGTTTTACTTAGTTGTTCCTTTCTTCATCTCATTTAGTTATTAATTATCATCAACAACTCATTCAATAACTTCACTTGTCTTGCAGGTATGCATTGTATTTCTCCTCTTTTGTCAAACTCCAAGTCTCAGTCTCATTTCTTCTTTCATCTCTCAGGTGTGCCTCCACCTGACATCATCAGACCAGCTCGCTCTTCCTTGTTGGTGTTTAATCCTGACATCGGTGAAATGTAGCATGTGACAGATTGAGATATTGCATGTTTGCATTATCTCGGTGAACAGTTTCAGTCAACTTGGGCAGCTCAAGTCAACTGGTGAAGGGGCAAGATTGAGAAGCAACCCATCAAGACAATCGAGTTGACTCAACCCATCATATTTCCCTTGATTCACCGTCAAGCACCCTAAACGCCAGTTCAGTCCCAACCGCGACGCTGTATATACCTCAGAGTATGAAGATCCAGGAGGAGTTTGAATTGATTCAAGTGGAGGTACTTGTCAATCCAAAATTATATCTCTTGTCTATTCCTTTTCTTACATCCATTCTTGAGTATTGACTTTTCTTTCTTAACTTCTAGGCTTGTGATCTTTTCCAATATTCCTGTTATCTTCTTTCATCTTTGTTAAATACTCAGTGCATTCACTAGGACTAGAACATAAGAAGGTAGATAGTAAAATTCATTCATTCATTTTTTATTATCAACTGTCTTATTTCTCTTTTCTTATTTCTCACTTATTAACAACTTCTGTTTCTTAATTATCTAAAAGTGTTTTTACTACTATTAGTATTTTTAAGTTGAAGCTGCAATAAAGTGTTATACCTCAATTTCCTACATTAATCACAACAGAATTGCTATCAACAGTGTGTCTCTCCCCTTTGTTGTCCATTGGAATTGACATCTAATTGGAAAGTGAATGATTTTTGAGGAAGAAAAAATAATTTGATACTGGAAGCTTGATCATGAAAATTAATATTGGTCCTTTTGAATTCAGCAGGAGATCATAATTTGAAACTTTCCAATGCAAGTGCTTTGTCTTGAAATCAAAGTTCTAGGGTAGGGGGATGAAAAATGCACACCAATGCCAACACCCATGACAATGTAAATTGGTGTGTGTGGGTAACACACCAGTTTATTTTGGTGTGTAGGGATGCACATCCCCAGGTGATGACATACCCAAGTCCCAACTGGGATTTGGTGATGTCATCCCAGCTGCAACCTTGAAAGTGGAATGAGGTCAAACACAACCTCATGGCCAGGGTTTTTCCAGACAGGAGGTTGAGAACCCCGCCATATACAAACTTGAAGGTGGCTGGGTCCACTTTCAAGGTTTTAGACAACCTCATGGCCAATTTTCCCCAGGCAGGAATCTTGTTTATTGGTACACCAGGAAAAGACAATGATCACTTGTCTACAAGTGACATCAGACAGTACAAAGGGCCCTTTGTAATTTGAAATTTCACTTGTAGCCAAGTGATCATTGATTTTTCCTGGTGGTGTGCCCCTCACCAATTTCCATTGGTGTGCATGTTGGCCTTGGCATGCACCTTTGGTGTGGGTTTATAAATACCCAAAATTACAACCATAGAATGAGTTACCATTAGCTGGTTTCATGGAAGAAGTTCACTCTCAGAATAATTTTCTAGGTTGAATTCATCCCAGTTGAACTAGCATTCAGACAACAAATTAAAAGTAGGTTTATCTCAATCAATGAACTGCAAGAAAACCTGAATCAACTTCCTGCAGTTGATATGCAGCATACTCCAACTAAGCTGCCATTTTATATCTCCACCTGTTTATACATATATAGTTGTTTGGGAACAGTGATTGTGCATTGAAGCTTAGCTGAGTCCCACTTTGAGAAAGGTTGGAGTAACACCACCACCTTCCTTAGAGTTTCCACATGTCAACTGCAGGAAGTTGAACAAGATTTGTTTGCAGTGAATGAATTATAAACTCAAGGGCTTGATTTATATCTTATCAGTTATGATCAACCTAGTTTAAATTGGTTGGGTTCATCCCAGTTTAACTAGGATGGCCTGAAATCAGCCAATTATACTAGCAGTGAGCTTTGAATCAAAGAGAAGCCAATGAATTCATTAAATTTCTACCCTTTTTGTTGGTCTCTTGGGGCAACCAAGATGCTGTGAAGTCTCTAAGGATTGCTGGGATTATTTTTGTAAAAGGTCTTGAATTGCTGATCTGTACAACTTACTGGTATGTTCCTAGGTTTGAATCAGAATACTATCAAATGGTTTAAAATCCAAGTCCCTGGGAAGATGGCAGGAACTACTGGTCAAAAGGTTTCCAATTTCTACAGAAAGAATCATGTTTTGTTGATGATCAGAGGTCACCCATTCTCTCAATAGAGTATTAGAATCATAAACTTGAGAGTAATATGTTGCAGATTCATTTTACATAAATACATATATCTGATGAAGTTTTGGTGGACCTGATCAGATTGTCACCCAGGATTTCAGACAAAACAAATCATCGCCAAACGGGGGTCTAGTCAGTATTCGCTTGACTGCGCTGGGCTGGTCAACTGCGGCATGGTTGCGGCTATATCCAAGTCCGGAGTTGGCCCGAAGCCAGGATCACTCCGCCGACGAGAAACATGCCGAGCACACTCTCGCTCGGACACCTTCAGGGTACAACAAGCCAAGCTGGTAATAGTAGCAACAACAATCCTAACATCGACCGTAGAAGATTCGTGGGCCCTGAGACTTCCACCCCATTCCCCGATTTCCCAACTTTCTCCACCACCACTCCTGGCTCGATAACAAGTACCAATCGAGCCGATGGCCGTACTCATAAAGATAGTCGGCCGATATGTGAGTTGATAGGCCACTTACACCTCCTACTGGGCTCTCTCAGTGATCTGACCACATCCCACAAATTAACTTTCAATGCATCCCAGATGACATGGATGAAACTAACTTGATGGTTATTTTTATTTGGGATTCCCCCCCCCCCCCCCCTGCTCAGGTATTAAAGTTGGCATGATTTCTCAAGCGAATGGTAGTTGTTACCTCGAATCTGGAAACTCAAAAGTCATCTGTGCAGTGTTAGTACTCCACTTCTGTTATCCGACAATCATTCAAAGTGGAGACAGCTAGGCAATCATTTCCTCAGTATCGTACCTGTCAACCAGAATGCAACGCATACTGACTTGCCTAAAAAAACACAATCACAAAAAAACTTCATAGATATGGTCCGAAGGCTCGATCATCCTTGTCAAACTCTTCATCTCTGTCCCCTCTTGTGATCAGTTTGAGATTCGCACCTTTTTGTATGGCTGGCGGTCGAATGATACCCACTGCTTTGGGAGGTCTCGAAACCACCGTATCACAGTTGACCCAGCAAGCATTGATGCCTGCACTACTGCCGATGAGCGACTCGTCGATCGTCGAGCTCCACATCACCGTTCTTGAATGGGACGGCCCACTAAGTCCCGGTCCATGTGTCTTGGCTTCTAGCATCGCTCTGGTATCAGCCGGGATCCCGACCCTTGGCCTGGTGATACCTACCACGTTGGCCCTTTCCAAAGATGTCGTCTATCTGGATCCGACCGTAACTGAAGCCGAGGCCGCGTCAGCAATCTTCGATCTCGCCTCGATCCCCGCGATGGGCACTGTCACTCATGTTGGTTTCCGGTCGACCACTGACTGGAAATCCGCACCCATCGAAACTAAGGCTTTTGATCAATGTCTCGACTTGTGTAAATCTAATGCTGAACTCATTCATGGTCTTGCCTCTGCGGTACTCAAAGATCATCTTTCTACTTGATCATAATCAATCACTCTTGAGAATATCTTCTTTTACCATCTACGGAACTTGGTAACTGTTCCACATTTTTCCCAAGTGATGTGTCCGATTCCTGTGCGAGGAGTTCGCCCTAAGGTGATAGTCACAACGCATTTGACAACTCTAATGTTCCTCTCTCCCCTCCCACAATATCCCACTGAAACTCCTGTGTGCATGGCCAGCTCCCTTTGTCTTGATACATCGAAACTGAGGATCCACCAAAATGATGACCACTCTGATACTTCCGACACAGACCTACGAAGAGGAAGAGGGGAAGGAAGAGGAAGGCGAACGACGAATTGAAAGAAGGGGAGAAAACAAAAACCATTGATGATGATCAATTGGTCCTCATCTTTTTTTGGGTTTTTGCTCTTTGGATTTCATTTGTTGTTCTACCCTTCCTCTGTTCCAGTTTCATTCCCTTTTTTCGCTTCTCGTTTCCAGTCACATGGAAATCGGTCTTGATATGAGATTGAAATTTTGCAAAGAACGGAAAGCTGATTGGATGGATCCCTTTTCCCGATTTATTGACTTTGCCCCAAGTAGCGCGACATGTTTGTTCAAATTAATCCTCAATTTCCCCCCCTCCCATTGTTTCATTTTCTCTTGTTTTCGCCAAAGGAATCAGCAAAACATTCATCCTGACTTACTATTCTCATATGGCAGCAGCCACACTAGGAAGAAAACTAGCCACTTGATAACAAATAATTTTATGCCAACTCCAGCTAGCTATCCACAATGTAGCCACCATCTACCAATCATCTAGCTGTTGTATATTATTGTACAACTTCAAATGACAAATTATTGTACCAGTTATAACGGTGTCCAAAAGACCAGGACCTAAAAAATCCCAAACAATCCTGACAGGGGAGGGAATGGTTTTAGTTACATACTCAAAAACACACAAAATTATAAAAATGAACTTCATCTGTTGTTTTATGGGACAATCTAAAAGTAGGTCTACATCTATATTAATCCATGGATGTGTTTTTAGACCATGTTCTAAGTCCATATTATATGGGCTTTTAAAATTCCTAACGCTGTTTGTCTGGATGCTTGACCAAAAAAATGTGGGTTTTATTTATTTTTTGGTTGGTAAGAAAAGCCCCACAAGATATGTTTGTAGATTCCACCCTCCAAAAGCTCCATAAATGTGTTCAATATATGTGATTGAACCCCTTTTGCAGGCCTCGTGTTGGTCTGAATGAGGGAATTGGTTTTTCAGGTGGCCTAGTCCAGTAATTCACCCCAATGGAACTATATAGCCAGGTTCTCAATCACTACAATTCCAGAAATATGGCTGAACTGGCTGCATTGTACATGTGGAAAATCTGATGGATCATATTTTCTTACTCAGATATGTAGCTTCAATTCAAAGTGAATAAGAATAAATCCCCAGGTGAAAATAACATGGCACTACAATACTGGTTATGTCACATCACTCACACCTCATAATCCACGTCAACTGTGCCCAGTTGATCCAGTTTTTTTTTTGAAGTGTACAGCTACTCCTTGCGGCCTGGGCCAACATATGACCTATGCCCTAAAGTTTCTGACCACAATCAAGAAAGTGTGAAGTGGATACAACTCTACAGGATTGTTTTTGGAACATTCCAAAAAAAAACCGCAAGATATTCATTTGGATTTATCTCATCCATTCAGATGGGTATGAAAAATCCCTTTTGAAATGCATATTGAAGTGAATTTACACATTAAATCCAAACCTGTTTTGGAAGATTTTGTTTTGGCAGCCTACCATTTATTTTGTTCAGGACCACACTTTCTTTACTGCTGCAAGCTCTCCAGACTTCTTCTACTGCTACAAGTCTTTTTAGCTCTTTTGTTTTTTTTAAAAATAAAAAAAAAAATTACTGCCAATTATATCAACAATTTATATTTGAAAAATGGGGTTATCCCATATATGCCAAGGTGCTTCTGCAATTTTAAATATTTGGAATCAATACAAAAATATTAAAAAACATCTTCTACAATAAATTAACCTCACTTTGATTTTTGTTAATGCTAATTTGAGAACCTAAATATTGGCCAAATATTTCCTTCCTAGAAATGCTTCAAGGCTCTCCGGTCCTTACTTGGTGGTCAAGATTAACTTTCCAAATCCTGCACGATTTGGTTGGATGTGAGAGCTGATTAACAGGTCTCTTTTTATGTAGAGGAAAATAGTGAGGGAATTTCATAACAGTTTAAAATTAATATGTAACAACTTCAAACCTAGATAAATCCACAAAAATTAGTATTCATACTTAATAGTGAAATGCGGGGTGATGTATTCAAGTCCTTGCATTGGAAAATTGAGTTTCTCTAAGATTTGGACAATATAACCAATTTACAAGAAGAATGCTGGACAATATTTTAGGGCCAGTGGCATTGAGGATTATTTTTCAAACTTGAGGTAGATGTTCTAAGTCCAAGAGAGCAATGTTGAAAATATACCCAAAACTAGATTATTGGAGAGTACTTTCAGATGCATATTGTGTGATTTTCAACTTCAAATTTGAAGTTGAGAAACTAATCCAAAAGCTTGGTAATTTGGCTATGGTATAATATACAGACCCTATGTCGAAATATCTCTGGATTAATTTGTGAACGTGTGTGAATTCTGAAGGGTATAATCTCTGTTTTCCGGATATAAATTCATTGGTTCATACTGCCCATACCTGGCAGTGCAGTTGTTTGATCTTCAGATTGCTGGAAGCATCCATCATAGAACCTTTCAAGGTGATCTTACTTAGGCTACAAATCTCCTGACAAGGTTTAGTAGTAGGTTTGCTCGATGTTAGTGGATTACAGCTTTGTGACTACAGTAGTCTACACATGATTCCAGGACAAGAAAAAATTGATACAAGGGCGCTGTTCTAGATCATTGAGGGTAAATATAGTACATTTGTAAAAGGCTCTAGAATATGAGGCGTCGGCTTGTCTATCAAAAGACGGCATCTCGATTGAACAGTGTTGAAAATTCATAGACTAGAGAGCCATAATGATTTTCCCTCAGGCAATTGCACCAGTAAAGCCCTCGACGGTTGGTACAATCTTCAACGAGAAGTCAACGGTACGTGTACCTTGGTGGACGCTTGAAGTCGAATAAATATCGACATCTGGACCCGGTTATTCAAAGCACAGTCGATAAACAGACAACTCAACATCAAGGCGAGGAAAGAAGTCTAGGGATGAATGATTGATGAAGCCTACCGTGACAGAGATGAGAGCTGATATTTTCCTCCGTTAGGCCCCCTGAAACTTCGATGAGGAATCGACGGTCGGTGCCTTGGAAGTTTTGCTTCAAAGATCGAGCGGAGGTCTTGACATTTTCTGGGGTGAACTGAGGTGAGAGAAATGAATGAGAAATCGGTATTTATCAGGATCTGGAAGTACTTATGGTTTGGACTGACGTTATCTAACATGATCACATCTGCCCCGGCCTGGATAGCTTCCTCAGCTTCTTTCTCATCTCGGACCTCAACATCAATCCTCAAGCTGAACCCACAAACGCTGCGAGCTGCTTGGATGGCAGCGGTGATTGAACCTTTGCTCCAGATGTGGTTATCCTTCAGCATTACCATACTTGAGAGATCATATCGATGAGGATCGATCCCTCCAACCAACATCCCATACTTTTCGACCAATCTAAAACCTGGTGTCGTTTTCCTAGTGCCTGCAATCAAGCCTTTGTAAGAGTGAGCTCGAGCCAGCTTGAGCATTTGATGAGACCTTCCAAGAGCAGAGTTTAACATTAGGCTTAATCCGACATTGACAATGAACGAGAGAACATGAGGCAAGGGGACGTTGGACTAACTGAGTTGCGATCCCACTACAACGCGCCAATAAGTTCAAGCCAATTCGCTCTCCGATCAGCAAGCATCTCGCTTTCCCTGTAACGATCGCCACGACGGTTCTTGCTCCCGGTATTAGATCTCCTTCTGCAAACTTCCATTCTACCCTGTGCCAACAATAAAACCAAAGAAGGGAACAAATGATAAGAACAAGGTACCAGCCTTATCTGGTTTCCATGAAATGATATTCGACTGCAAAACCTACCTGCATCCCAGTTGGTCAAAAATTTCATCAAAGAAAGGTACACCCGCCAGGATACCCTACGTCAAAATCCTGCGGTCAGCAAAAACAAAAAAACACCCCTGCCGAAGATAATGAATCGGTTATACGAAGAAAATTGTATGGCAACTCAACTGGTGATTTTCCCAACAACTGAGCTTCCTGATGGCTTTCACCTACGACAAATCCACCATAATCAAAGCTCGGGGTGTCTTCTCTCAACCACTCGGTGACGATCGATTTCCATGAAGGCGGTAACAGATGGGCCGGGTTTCCAAGGGTTCGTGTGTCCATTTTCTATCGTTGGTTATACTTCGTAGTGGTTGTGCATACGTGGGTTAAGGATGCTCAACCAGGGTTGTATTTAAATATGTTTACTGCGCATGTACACCGGTCCAAACGCTAGCTTGCGTGATGTCAAAGTATGTATGCACTTCACGAAATTAACCTTCTCCTTATACGTACATATTTGCCAATCAAAGAAAGTGCTCTTTGTACACCTAGCAAAACAGCACACCCTCAACATTTTAGGAAGGATAAGAAATGGCACCTGTTATGCTAAATGGGACTCTCTAACCTTGGCAGGTTACATTGAACCCTTGAAAAACCTTTGCAGGCAGCTAGCTTTACCTGTCCCCGATCATTGTCATTGATCTCACATCATCACGCCTGTCACTTGATTTTTTCTCTCTTTGATTTTCTCATATTTCCTTAAATTTTTCATTATGTTTCTTTTTTCAAGAAAGATTGTTGTATCTACTAGATGGACAGGTCAAGCTACGCTGACCAGTGAGACTACGTAGAATCAGAGGAACATTATATGAGGGGAAGTGGAAATTTCGTCTTAAACAGTGCTGGATATAGTCCATGGTCACAGTCCGTCATCAAATTCTATAGTTAGTGAACATGATCTCTTCCAAACCTCTACAGCATGGATCATTTGGATTCTCATTCAAAACAAACGTTGTATTATTTCGGTGTTTGAGTAATGCCGAGCTTTTGTGCCCATTGAACGATCCAATTTTCTTCAGCTTTTAAGGGTGGGTTCAGTTTGGTTAAACCCAAGGCCTGAGTTTCTTCCTCTATTTTCTTTAATCTAAGATCACGCCCAACTTGATTAGGTTTATCACCAGATAACTCATAGTCATTCTGGGTCCTTGGTGAGTCTAGTGCCCTCCTGTGCCTTTGAAATCTTAAGCGTGGTTGACTGCCTCCGAGGAGATGCTCTACATTTCCAGTTAGACCCGATAATTTATACTCATCGCTAACTGTGGTTGGTTCGAGTTCCCTTGGATTCTGGGCTGATACTTTTTTACCAAGCCCTTCGAAGACTTGCACCAGGCCCATCATGGATTCTTCCGCCATCTTTCGCTGGAATTTCTTGAAATCGAGGTCGGGATCAGCTTCTATGTTGCTTGGAAGGTTCCTGTGTAAACAAGTGGAATGGGATTTTTCTTCCGTTAAGGACAAAGCAAGTTGATGAATTAAAAACGGAAATTTATTGCCAAGTACTAACTCTGGAACGATTCGAACTTCCACTTCGACCAAAAATTCTGAAGGATTTTCAAGGAGCTCATTCAAGGGTCTTAAGGTACGGCCACGAGGTCGGAGAATCTCTCTAACCGTGTTTACTCGGCGAAGCCTTGACAAGACTCTTGCATGGTCTTGGAAAGGTATACTAGCGCTGAATCCTAGCGAAGATATGGGTGAAGGACATAGAAGGAGGAGCAGAAGGCCGGCCAAGGTTTTTTTTTGTCGCATGGAAGAAATGTGAAGATATGTTTGGCCATATGAAGGAAAGAGAGTATTTCAAAGATCTCGGGGAAAAAGCTACTAATCGAAGGTCAAAGAGTGTCCCTTATAAGTCACATGGACGCATCATAGAAACAATTACCATGATCAACTGATCAGCCAGGAGGTTCCTCATTGCATGATTTGGTTTCATTCAAGTCGCTTTTTAGGTGAAGGTTTCGTCAACAGGGCCCACGCTTGCCATTTCCTGAAATGACTGTCAGGAGAGCTTCGCAGACTTGTCTTGATGAGGTGCGAGTCTCTCTTGGTTTCCTGATTCGATGAATACATTTTTCAGGGGGGACGTTGCCCATACACAAGTTGTGTGGGTCAATATTGGCAGAGGAAGGGGGTGTTTTGATTTTTCGACGCCCGCAACACATTATTTTACAACAAGTGCTCACCGGCAGCCAGGATATCCTTCGGTAATACTTAACAACCCAAAAGATAATATGACTGTAGCATCTTTTGAAGAGAAAAACACCCATTGCCCAAGATCTGTTTGGACACAACCTATCTGGATTGGAAGTAGATTGTCTGCCACAGTTGCGGTGTACTACGATGCAATTTTATGATGGGACAGCCTTATGTACTCCGAATAAACCACATCCACTTCAAAAAACATGTTGTGCATTACTGTGCACTCCAAAAATACGTACTGGAGTACACACCGCATGTACTTCTCATGATTCGGAGTTGTGGATTGCAACCTGAATGAGGTACACAATACAGGTATGCTCTTGTGCCTTGACTTTGGTGGCTGGATGAGAGAAAAAGAAAACAGTTTAAGACTGCATTGCCACTTGGTGAAGTTCAACCCATCAGCCACCAGTGGCTCCACATCCAGGTTGTTGGAGGAACTTTTATCAAGGGTTTGCTTCCAAATCAGATGCGGACATGTAAAACTTTGTGATTGAATGAGACAATCACAGGATTCAGGTAATGCCGGTGTGGAAATAAACACAGGATTCAGGTGATGCCGGTGTGGAAATAAAAATGCTCTGCCATCAAGACCTGCTGAGCCTGTTGTCCAATGCTCTGGATAACTTCTAGTTTCTTCTCTGCTGACACTACAAGACAAGTTAATTATGGCATTTATGCTAAAGTGGGTACGTGATTTCTTTTTCCAAGACTTGAAGACTAAAGAACCTAGACTAAACTACTATAACACCTTTTCCCTGTTTTTCCTGTGATGTTTTCCCTGTGATGTTTTCCCTGTGATGTTTTCCCTGTGATGTTTTCCCTATGTAGTATGCTATAAAATAACTCTGATCTCCCACCTCCACACTTTATATGCTCCAGTTGGTTGTCCTACAGCACCACTGATTTTAGCCCCAGTCCATGTAACCATTAAATGTGCTATTAGGGTTCTACCCCTGCAGCAATTTCAGTGCTTTCCCCACATGTGTTGAGTTCTGCCCTGGCACTATCCCTGGTGCATGTACAGGTAGAAACGAATAGTTATGCATTTGGATACCATGCTGTTGGATATTTTCATCACTATTATCCAACCCAAACGTCCATCTGTTGCTTTCCTCAGCCTACAGCTGCCCCACTCCAAATTTCTGGTTGGACCTGGTGGAGAACTTGCTCCACCTAACACATGTAAAATCACCACACCAGTTAGTTAAATTCTTTGGAATCTTTGGAATTAGAAATCAGAAGAGGTATGGAGAAGGAAGATGGAGAAGAATTGTGAGACAGTTGATTGTTGATTGAAAGGAAAACTCAATATTTGTGGTGTGTTGATTTTCCTTGCTGAGCCAAAGATTTATGGGGAGATGAAGCCAATTTTTTCAGGGGGGTGACTTTAAGAGTTTTAGAAGGGGATGGGAGGGGCCAAATAGTAGAACTAGGAGTTTGTTCTGGTGATGATACTTGGGTTATTGCCTCCCTGGAAATTGAAGGTTGAGAACTACAATTGGTTAATTTGAGAAGTTACTTGCATGCTTTAGTTTGTTTTGGGTTTTTGGCTTGTGTTACTGGAGGAAGAGGGCCTTCAAGTGTTGGTTTGTTTCTCCTTTTATTTACTATGTGTTTTCCAGTGCCAAGTGCCAGTAGGATGAAGGCTAGTAAAGTTGACAGAGGATTTCCCTCTTAATCTTTTGTCACTGGAATCCTCACTGATTCATTACTCAAAACCATCTGCCTCTTGAACACCCCCTACCTCAAATGTGGAGTTTGCATACCCCAAACTACAATATTACTGCAGAAATTCTTTGTGAGATGAATAGGCAGATACACACCTGAGAGAAGGAGTGATGAAAGATGAGGGACTCAAAGAAGATTAGAAATAAAAGGTATACCCACGGATTGTACAAGTGAGTTGAATTGATTTGAATGAGTAGATTGAGATGAGATAGCTACAAAAGAGTGAAAAAAGTGTTTTATTTAAGGACTTCAGAATTTGGGTTTTCTGCTATCATCAATTTAAATGAACCTAACCATGTGTAAGGGTTCCCTTTTGGTAATATTCACCAAGTCACAGTTGGACCTAGAACAAAGCAGAGCGCTTTGTAGAGCAATTCTAGAAGCTATGTTTACATTGCTAGCTCAGTAGTAAGATAAATAAATTTGGGTCTTTCTGTCAGTAATGTAAAATGAAAACAACAAGAAGGAAGATGAAGAATAACGGAAGAGAAAAGAGAAAAGAGAGAAGAGCAGAAAGAAAGAAAAAAGGAAAAGAAGTATTATTAATGAAAGTTAAGTCTAAGATATGGATTACCTAGCTCAGTAGTAAGATAAATGAAGTTGGGTCTCTGCTGAGTTAGGTGGGGTTCAGGGTCAGTGAGGATTAAGTATTGGTTTGAGTCTGAGATTATCTAAACATGATTTTTGAAACCTAAGGATGGGGTGTGGTAGACCCTCCTGTTCTGAAGGGAAAAATCTATTTTTTTTGTTTATATATATATTTTACAACACCACACTATCTTTTTCACCACATTAATCCTATTTTAAATGCACATTTACACTATGTGGACTGTATAATGGGTATATATATAAATTTTACATATATTTCTGTATACATGAGGCTGTGTAGCAACCACAAGCCACATACAGCAAGCTGCATAGTAACCATTGGGGCTGTGTAAGCCACACTTGTAACTAGATCACTAGCTAAAATTGTTCATGAATAAACTTCCCCCCTGTATGCAGCTGTATTTTGCACAGCATTCCAGCTAAAAAGCCTCATTTCTAAAAGAACACCAGCTAAAAGCTCTCATGTAACTAGAACACCAGTATAAATGCCTCACATTTTCCTACATAAGGAGGGGCTCTCCCTTCCTCTTTCCCCCATCTCATCACATGGGACCTCATCAGAACAGTCTCCCCCCCATCTGATCAAAATTAATTACTAAAAGTTAAACTCTCTGCCACTTATCAAATACTAACACTTTGCAATATACATATAACATGTACACCCAATCCACCCTAGGAAGTTGTGCTATAATTATTCAGCTACACTAGTCCACTTCTTCTTCCAGCCTATCTGGGAGTGTTTTTAGTCTTTTTCTTTCAGAGAGGTAGGTTTTTCCCCCATAAATACTTCTCTACATTAAGCCAAGAGAGAGAGAAGTGAAAACCACTTTTGGACTCTCACAGTGGGCTTTTTTCATGCTGCAACTATGTGGGCTCAGCCATAGTCAGCTACTTTTCCATCAAACTTTGAATGCACATCAGCTTCAAACATTTCAATTACCATTTGCATAACACCTAAGCACAGTGAACATTTGAACACCATCTTCAATGACTGGCCTTAATAACCAGCTCTCATATCTAGGGACTACAATTTCTGGTGACTCAATTTACATTTGACACTATCCAATAACCCTTTTCCTCATAAGCTTGAATGAACCTTTAATTTTAGCTTGGTGCTTAACCTTTCCACTCAGCCTTGCACTTAAACCTCTTGCCTGGAAATACTTACTCTCAGACTCAAAGTCTTTTCATTTTACTTTTAATCAATGTTTATTCATGCTCAGCATTTCACAAACTCTGCTCCTTAATATGAAACTGGCTGAATGATAATCTATTATGTAACTCTCTCGATCATGGCCACCAGTACATACCATATTCAACACACTCTTGATTAAACTTCCCTTTGACCTCACGAATACCAGCAGCTTCTTGCTACCAAATACAATAAATGTCCTGATCATTGAACCCGTGGCAGGGTTAGCCAGTTTACTGTCATGACTGTTTCCAATCAAACTGAACATCTATCTGGCTGAATGACCAGTTCATTTTTTCCAGTCAATTAATATAATAACTTGTACATACTCAATTACTTTTACCAGCAGCTTTCTCACATTTTTTACCTGTCATTCAATCTTTTACTACTGAGCATTCAATCAGAAATCTTCCTGGTTGTATACTAAGTCATCCCTGAGGTCAGTTGTATTCATCTTTGAAGTTATCCTTTTACTCCTTTGACTCAAAGTTATCCTTGAAGCATCTTTGAAGAGTATCCTTGAGACTGATCCTCTTTTCCTCACACACTTCAATCAACTAAATCCCCTTTTGGATGTTGGGTTTTGCATGACAGGTTCACACCATGTCAATTCCTGCAGCGTGGAACTTGAGAGGATCAGTTTAATTTATAGAACTCAATAGCTACAACTCCAACTCCAGTTTGAGAACTGGATATACTTGTGCTCTATCAGTTGTTTACAGCCAGTTGTTCCTGATTATAGAATCTCAACCCACCCATCCGAATTCATTGGGCGTGGTCAAGTGGTGCAAAATAGGTTTCAAAAATTGATCATTGAAACCAAAAAGTTGAATTTACTGCACTCTTGATCACCATGAGAACGCTTTTGTCCCACAGGTGGGGCTTTCCTAGAAGCCCCCGGACCAGGGTTTGGGCACAACAAGCCTGTGGGTCAGAGTCAGAATCATACAAGACGAGAATGCATAAGCAGATAGTGGTGCTATTCCTGAAGAAACAGAAGCTCATCAGAACTCTTTGGTTTGATTGATGGGCCCTGCCAAGATTTAATGCAGCATCTCTTAGAAAAGAGTTCGGATGCCGCATTTGTAGCTGCAATAGTTTTCGGCCTTCTCTATTTTCAGTCCCGCATAAATGGAGGATTTCACTCTTCTTAATTTTCTTCTTCTCTTTTCTTCTTCCTTTTCAATCCTTGTGAGTCATAAAAACCAATAATCCACATTCATCGCTACAATTACTTAATTTAGTAGAAAAATCCTTCATTCAACTAGACGTGCGCCATGTTAGCACAAAAAAAGGCACGGGGGACCATCCGGGGGTGCCGACTCGTTTCTGGGCAGCGGGATGCGCAAAGATCCACCCACTCTCGCACCCCGGGATCTAGACTTTATGAGAGCCCCGGCTCTAGTGCTGCGCGCTGGGCGAGGCTACCAGTGCCGCGACCGCCCTGCGAGCCAACCCTAAGTGGATGGTTGTGTGTGAGTCTCATCAGTCCCGGGTGGGCTTGGATGAGCAGGCTGCTTGACTGGCCACCGGACAATTGCAAGTATCTATCAAGCCACTCAGCAAGAACGCATCGACCTTCTTCCTACAGGTTCAATCACGATGTCGGGCGTAAGTCTATTCTCGGCTCATCATAGCAGTCATACCACAAACAATCCAGTACAGTACCCTCGAGTGAACAATGACTGACTAATTACTTGATTGACTATCCGCAATTGTCTATCAACTACTCTACCCATCCGTCGTGAAAACCGTTGGATCTTCTAGCACAAGGAACACACCCTGCCTACTTTCCAACGTTTTGTAGAGGTGGGTCGTGTGGTGCTCATCAACGACCCGTCATCGCCCTGCAACGGAAAATTGGCCACCATAGTTGAAATCATCGACCACGGCCGCGCTCTTATTGATGGTCCTACCACATCGGTCCCTCGCCAATCCATCGCTTTCCGAAGAGTAATTCTCACTCCCTTCCTCATCAAGGGTCTTCCCCGTGGCTCCCGGGCCGCCACCGTCGGAAAGGCTTTCGAAAAGGCCGAAATTGGCAAGAAGTGGGAGGCCAGCGGGTGGAAGAAGAACATTGACTCCAAGACTACCAGAAGATCACTTACCGACTTTCAACGGTAAGAGCCTTCGTCTTCTTCATCTCATCTCGCCCCCCGCTCTTTTCCATCCCCTACTCGATTTGCACTCCCTTATTTACAAATTTTGACACGTCCAATAACCGAAATCCAGATTCGAGGTTATGATTTTGAAGCGACAACGACGGGACATCATCAACAAAGGTCTCGTGAAAGCCAAAAAAGTACAAGCATAAACGTTGAATCATTTTGTGTACTTTAACCCATCTCGCCGCCCAACCTGCCCCCCCCCCCCCCTCCGCCCATTTCCACCTGCGTGCATGTGTGTTGTAACTCACTTTGAGACTAATGGTGATCAAACGGGCACTGATGAACAACCATCTTGGGGCTATGCAACCCTCTATGCAACCTAATGACCTTGATATGCCAAAGTCTCTTCAATTCTGTAAGATGTACCCACAGGTAATTGGCTGGATTGAGCCTTATCCACTCAGCCTGTTATACTCAACTATTCGCGGGCTCCCATCACTCAATGCCTCCGCATCGGGTGCCATTTAGCGCTCTGTATGAAATCACCCCACCTTGATATATTTCCCTAATTATCTCCTGGGTTGAGAATGCATCCTCAGCTCCACAGAATACCACACCTGTAAAGGCAGTCTTTGCGCCCTTCAACCGCATTGCGATCGGCTAATTGAATCTGGGGACCAATTACAGCCAAGGCCCTCCTTCCTCACTCTGAGTGGGGGCCCTGTCGTTGGCGCGCTTGGGGTCTCGGAAAGGTACCCCGGATCGGTCTTCTGTAATTATCACTGATGGAAGTACGATCTCTCATCGTCAGATGAGTAACAGAGTATCGAGATGGAAGGCAAAGGAAGACAGAGGATTATGGAGGAAGAGTGCACGCAGCCACAGCGACACCCTGTCTCTGCAAGAACTAGGTTGCTGCGACAGACCAGCCGCAGCGACAAGCGATCATTGACTGTTGCAACAGGTACTCAACTGCATGCGACAGCTGAGCTGGAACAACCTTGATGGTTGCCAAAAATTCTTATGTCAAAAGACTTTGGACTTGCTTAGCAATGTATACATATTTATATAAAGATTCAAGTTGATGCATATGAAGGCCCCCATGGATGCAATGAAAAGACTATAGCTCTATAAATTGAGAATCTTTTTCAACATATAGCCAACAGCAATACCAATCAACATTTTTTTTTACACAATATTCATTTACATAGTTTACTATCATCATTGCTTACCTGTCTTCTGAATCTCGAAATTTTCAAAATGCAAGCTTCTCAGAACCCCTGGCTCCATCTGGCCAAACTCCACCACTGTAGATCACCTACCACTTATCCAAACAGTGGATAAACAGGGTAGCCAAGGTGAACACACAAACCCGCCCCAATCCCAACTCAGTACAATAATCCCCCCTTGGGTGACTTGAGCAAACCAGCTGCTACTAAAAGTCAAAAAAAGCAACATCTAGAACCCAACAGTCCAGACAACCCTTGCTACCCCCAGACTCTTAAAGAATTGATGAATCAGACTCCCGCCCCACTTTGCAAGGTAGCTCAGGATAACTCAAAAGGAAGCTTCTTCACCAAAGATAAAGCAGCATTCCTCAATTTCTACAAGGAACAAGAGAAAGCCCTGGAAATCATGGCAATCAAAAAATGTGTGTCACTACCTATGGTCCATGGCTTTCTGTAAGTTAACCTGCCCTCACTTTCCTTGTTCTGGCTTTCTGCAACTCAACCTCCTCTCACTTGCCTCGTTCCCCTACTAACTCATCTGTTCTACTAGTGGCCCACCGCTAGCCTTTAGGGAAGCAAACCAGTGGAATCAATTCCTTAAAACTGATCAGGCTTGTCTGTTTTCTCAACATGGTAAGTGCTGACGAGTTCTGAAATGTCATAATTTTTGGCCTTACTGACCTTGGAAAAATAATGTATCTAGCTGGGAGAGGTGTCAAGAACCAAGAGGTTATGCCCATGCTCTCAGCAGCTTATAAGCAACTGACATCTGATGAGAAGGCTACCCTTAACAGCCAAGAAAAAAATAATGATGATGGTATTGATCCCAATGTCAAAGCTGATGGTCCTGATGACCTTTCTCTCTCAAGCTATCCCTCAGTTGTAAGTTGTTCCAACAGTACAGTCACTCTTTGGGGAAGCGTCCCAAAAATTTATTGAAAAGAGCGGGCGCAGAAGTTACTCAACCAGTGGGCAGCTGAGGTAGGTCTTGCACCAGCCTAACTGGGGCTTGATAAAAGCACACCAACAATATTTGGTGTGTTTTGATGCCCCCGCCAGCCTTTTTTGGCGGGTTTGGTGGGCACACCACTTTCTGTTGGTGTGTCTCAAGGCATGCCAACATGCCTTGGTGTGAATTTGAAACAAACCAATCAGGATTGGTGTGCTTCGCAGGCACACCAATCCTGATTGGCGTGCTTGACAGCAGCCCACCTGCACACCAATATGTATGCGGGTGGACCTGCCCACCGGGTATAGCCCATGAGAAATTCCTCCCAGCCAATGAGGTTGTATACCTCATCAACCAGGAGGAATTCCTCCCAGTCAATGAGGTGTACAACCTCATTGGCTGGGAGGAATTCATCCTGGCCAATGAGGTTGTATACCCTGTTGGCTGGGATGAATTTGGTGTGTTTAGTCGGCACGCCAAGGATTAGCCATGGGCAGGCCAAACATTGGTGTGCCTGCCAAAAACACCAATTTGCATTGGCATGCGGGCAAAACATGCCAAATATTGTTGGCATGCCCCTGGAGTGGGTGTACGTTCATCAACACCCAGCCTAACCCTATACCTTCCCGTATTCAACAATGACCATTTTTTAGCAGGCTGCCCATGTGACAAAGGCCTTTAACTGAGAGATATTCTTCTTTTAAGTTTCCAAAAATCTTTCCCATCACAGCTTCAAGCTCATACAAAGCACCCCTGGTGCAGATGAATCATTCAAGATACTTGCCAAAGCCAATGGAGATTATAATTAACCCGCCTGACTGCAAGCACTTGTCACCGGCAACTCAGTCACCAAGCTGAATGTGAAGGAAAATATTCCTGCAAATAACAAGAGTAAGATTGATATTTTGTTGGCAAACACTGTCTTACTTCAACTGACTGCATCCCCATCACATCTGTAAAGCACATGTGTGTGCCCTTGTAACAATTGTATCCAAGGAAATGGGCAAGCTAATTGGTAATTGTATTCCCCCTCAGCTGTCTGTATCTTGGCTAACATATATTATTTTGTAGCTTGTTTGACAAACAATGTGATCACAAAGTGGCCCTGGACAGATACTGGCGAAGTCCTTCAATCAGCCAATGTTTGTGTTGAGCTATCATGTTGCGCAGCATCCAATCTTGAGTGGATCAAGATGCCCAATAGGTAACTTTTCAAGGTCCCCTGTTATATGCTCCGTCTAGAACTTAGCCAAGGGCACATCATCATTGTGCCAACCGCGTAGGCAAGCCCCCAACTCCCATTAACAAGCGCCCATTACGCGGTCCTTCTTGGGGGCTGACAAACAACAAACAATGAACAGTAGAGCCACTTAACAGATGAGGAGGGATCCAAGGGAGGGGTAGAGGTGATATCTGAGGTAGAGGAAGGGCAGGAGGAAGAAGCATACAAGGAAGGGGAGGATTAAGAATAAAAGGAAGGGGAGCAGGAGATGGAGTTGGGTCAATATGGTGATATTGAAACTTAATACATGTTTATGTCACTGTAACCATATGAATTCTTCACTCCACTCCCTTGAGTGGTGAGTTTAAGAAAAGGATTTTTGATAGTCTGAAAATATGCTCAATAATACATTTGATTGGTATTATTGGGCATAGTTGCAGTCACTCAGTCAAAATGGTTAAAATAATCAATCAAATGCATGATTGGGTAATGTAAAATTATGTTATATGTTAAGTTTGTAATGCACAAAAAATAAAGGAATATATAGAATTGTTAAATGAATGATGTTCAAGGAATATATAAAATTACTGATTCAATAAATTATAATTGTTAATTAAATAAAATAAAATAACATAACATAAGGGCATTATTAAACAAACCCCAGTTTTGCCGTAATTAAAACCTGCTTTGCACAGCGGGGAAGTCACACTTTCTGCACAGTACACCCGGTTTTTGGCGTTTACACCCGGTTTTTTTATTTAATTTGTTGCGGGTGGATTTCATTTTTTTTCAAAATTTTAAATTTATTTATTACACTATCAGGGGTGTAGAATTTTATGGTAATTTTTATTTTGCAAAAAAACTATGTCTTCTCTTTTTTTTGCCAATTCACCTGGTTTTTTTGAGAAAAAAATCCCACAGCTTAATTTTCAGGATTTCTCAACATTATATATATTTGTTGAATTCTCACTGATCCGCTCTTCTCAATGTCGTCAACTGTCACAAAGTTAACAATGTCACTCAAATTCTTTACACTCTCCGCAGTAAAAAAAAATCATACTCTAAAGCTCACTTGGTTAGGGTTATGTATCTTCACTAGAAAAGGAAGATTTGACTTGAGTCTCTTAAAACCAGACTTGAAAAGATTTTCAACTTTTACTCCACAAGAACTCAAGTCCAATCAAGATTCAAGATCTCATCTCATTCCCTCAAGACCTAACAATGTAAAGTCAGATCACTCGGATCATTCATTCTACCAATTACTCACCTTGTTCTCATGTCTTATTATCAAGTGTTGAATCTTGATCCCATCAAGACTTCAAGATTAGGCTTTTTCATCACTGAATTATACAGTGCTTGTGTGCTGTTTGTCATCTTTTCTATTCTTCTCTTCATTCTCATTCTATTGCTTTATTATGTTGTTGTTTGTCGAGGAAATCACATACTAATCACTATCATTTTAATTCTTTCTTCTTTTTGTTAGCCTTGCTTCCTCTTACTTCTGTTTTAACATTCCCTTTTCTATTCTCCTTGAAAATTCCTCATCTCCAACATCTATTATCCATCATTAGTGGTATGCTTCTCTTTTCTTTATCCTCCTATCATCATGATCTTTGTTTTCTAATTGTTCTTTTTTTCTTCTAGTCTGGTTTTGGTTAAAAGCAATTTCATCATCATTTTATTAATATTTTTAAAACACTTTAAGGGTTGTAGAATTCAATGTGACTAGCAGTTCTTTTTTAAAATCATTGATTGGACTTCTATGATTTTTGGACACAATTTATTTCCAAACACCTTCACGTCTGGCTTTCAAGATATTCAGGGAGTTTTTAAATGGTTTCCTACACTTTAGAGGGTGAAGAATTCATTGGAAAAAAATACTGATTATAAAAGTAACTTTTTATCAGATTTCACAACAAAGAAATGGAAATATAATGATACACAGAGGTGTGGTAAATTGTATGAAGCTTTGGAGTGTTACATGTAAGATAATTATTACAGATTAAATATGGTTTCAGGACTGGAAGAGTGCACTTATATCAAGTCCTTTTTCTTATGGAAAGTATCCCTTAGTGTTGGCTTACATGTGGAAGGATACACATGGAAGGAGTAGGTTTTGCATTTAATACCAATTGGTGTACCCTGTAGGTTAATTTAGGCATAGATTCACCATTTTTGATAATTTTCTTGTTGTTATCAGTAGTTTTTGTAATAATTTCCCCTTCTTATACTTATTATTTGTGTGTGCATTATTAGTCTGTACTAATGTCTCTTTCTTGTTTATTTCATTTATTAGTTATTCTTAAATTAATAATTTGCAATTATGTCTCTTGCTTTTTGTTTTATTTGTTTATTTTATTTTATTCATCTCATTTATTCTATTCATTTTATTTATTTATTTTAAATATAATGTTGAATGAGGATGATTGGTGAGGACACGCGCATCAAATGCCGCCCTCCATATTCATCTTGAATAAAAATTAAAAATTAAAAAAAAACCCCCGGGTGCCTGTGCGAAAAACGGGGTGCACTGCACAGTCGCATCTGCGCATAAAACCAGGTGTAAACGCTGAAACACCGGGTTGTTTTATCAATTCCCTAAAGTAAAATAAAATCAAATCAAATAAAGGAATATACAAAATTATATGTTATTAAGTTTGTAATTCACTACAATAAAGGAATATATAAAATTAGTAATTCAATAAAATAAAGGAATATTTCAAAATCATATGCATTTATACTTAGTTGGTTTGCCTGGATGTAAGCACTTGTTGACCTAATATAGCAATTCATCAAGTGCTTACATAACTTGTGATCCAAAAAAAACAAAATCAGTGCAATTTTGACCACCTAATATAGCAATTCATCAAGTTTGGTTATGGTGAAGTACCCATAAATTATTGGGGGTTGTATTCCAGTTGGGTGAATATTCATTTTTGCATTGGGGGTCGTAATGGTAACTGAATCATTTAATCAACCAACTTAATCATCAAACAACTGAATCATCAACCAACTGAATAATTTTATCAATTGAGTGTATCATTTATATAATATTAATTGGATGAGTGTAGCAACCATTTTTATATTCAACTGAAAATTCAAGTGAAATATTTTGTTTCATATCCTGTGGTAAATATTACATTTCCCCCATGAAATTAAGTTAGTTGTGCATCATTCCAATGACAACATTACAGGTTTTACCCCAGTATGCAAGACAGTTTAGCTCAGACCATATGACCCCGGTATTCTTCAGAACTTTACTTTGAGCATATTCAGATTTTTCATCTCTTGCCATCTTTTCTGCTTCAAGTGCTTGAACCTTTTTTTGGGGTGGATCACATTCAAGTGAAGGTATGTTGGCAAACATAGACATGCACCTAGAACAGAAGTGAGTAGCACTGTGGCTAGAAAAAACCAGCTGCCTTCTTGTTTCAGGAATGTCACCAACAACACAAAGGAGCTGGACTTGGGCCAAACACTTAGCAATCAGGATGCCTGATTTAATTTGAATCAGCTCATCAACATGTGGAGCAAGAAGATGATCTAAAGTCTGCATATTGGTTGAGTTTTGTCCAGGAGAGATAGCAGCAAGGAATATGTGAGAGGATTTGTTAAAAATATTGGGTGGAAGGTTGAGACAGGTAAAGTTGATAACACCAGTTGATTTGATTTTGGTGTGGAACTACTCTTGGGGCATAATAGAGCTTGGAAGGGATATGTATAAGTTTAACTGCACTAGTACTAATGTATTTTATGACAAAGGTGCTGATATAAGCGCTGCCTTCCTGACTAATATCTTCTGGGGATGAGTGTAATACTAATAAAAAGAAGAGAGGTGCAGATTTCTAATTTAATCTTAGACTTACTAGTACTATGAGCTGACAACTTATACCTCTAAGGTATGGGGATTTGAGGAGGAGTTGTGGGGAACGGGTTATTTAAGAGGTTAAGATTGCAATAATATCTAAGTGTCTGGTTTAAAGTGTTATTTGAAGAAGTTGAATCTGATATTGCAGGTAAAATTTCATACAGGGTGTATGGGATAGAAATTGCATGTGGTGATACAACAATCAGAGTGGAGTATATATGTGAGAAAACCCTTCAAGAGGGGAACAGACGATGATCACAGTATTACAAGTTCTGATGATGAGCAAAGACTACAATAGTAATATTGAAGTGAGGTATGTAGTAATGATGAGCACTTGATATATTTCATGTAAGATAAAGGTTTGCTGTGTACACAATGCTGTCTTGGATGATGTAAGCCATTTAAAAACAAGAATTTACCAATGAAATCTATGAAAGCTAATAACTTCTGACCCAAAAGGAAATTAAGGGTGGTATGAGTGGGTGACTAGGGGTAAAATAAGGTGTACAATCTTAATCTGGAACAATAATGATGAATATATGAATTTTCTGTATGGTATAGAAGGCATGATTTGAGTGGGAACAGGGTCACCACACCAGCAATATTATTCCCTCTAGGGTTGAACCAATCAAGGAACATGGATGGCACAATTTTCAAGGAATCTGGTTTGTTGTGTCGCTTCATTTTTTGGAAGGCAGTGCCATGATTCATATCACACATTGATGTGTGATTTTTAAAATGGTTAGACCAGTTTTTGATAGAGGGCTTGATCCCTTACTTTCCAAGGAGCCGTGTCAACCATGAGATAATTGGATGTTGAGCATAGCGGCAACATGGGACTCTCTCAGAGTCTGGGCAGATATTTAAGCAACATTGTTGTTTGGCTGGGGATTTTTATCCAAATTCACCAATTCACACTGGCGTATTTTCTCTGGTGCACCAGGATCCTTGGTTCCAAGGAAAATCTTTGTATGGATATTTAACTCTTCATTGCATGGGAAGAGGTTTATAGGTACAGAGAAATGGAAATAGGTGATCAAGTCTGTAGGTATTGAAACATGTTCAACAACACAGTTCTTTAATGATATTGATGTCTAGATTGGCAAGTTTGAATATTGTTTGAGTGTCTCTGGGCACCTTTCCAAGAAGGAAAACCGGTATGAGGATGTTTCAATATTCCTTGATGATATTGAAAATTATTTGACAGGCAAGAGCACACTTTCAACTGAGGTTGCAGAAGACATGAAGCCATGTTATAAACAGAATTATATAGACTTGGGAATTTTGGTATTAGTTAGAATGGCTAATTGCTTCAAGTACAATGAAAATGAAAGCACTCACAAATAAGACAATTATGGATTTCATAAGGAAAAATTTCTATATTATCAAGAGAATGAGTGGTTGAAGCGGATCCATTGTTTGAATCTGTGGTGGATGCATTGGTGGTAGACTCAGATTGAAGTGCAAAAGGTCTTCAAAGATCTGACAAGCAATTTTTCCTTTTATTTTGAGCTGAGATATATTTTCCATTTATCTCCTGACCATCTGAATTGTAACCAGAAAGATTAATGCTTCCAATTGAGAATTGACACAGATATATCCAAAATTGTTCAAGATATTCTAGAGATGGTTGACTGGGTCCTTTACAGTTGCAGTACATGTACTTCCAAGAAAAGTAACTCAAGCAAGTTTTTCGGATTTCAGTTTTTTGAGTGGATTAGATTGGAATCAAAAACACTAAGGAGCTGGATTTGCAGATGTCAAGATACCAAGACAATTTTTAGGTCTCAAAAAATAGTTCACAAGGCTGTTAGATAAAACCTTGTTCTAGACTAGGGGTGAAAAAAATCAATTGTTGGTTTTTGTTGTGCTTTGCAAATCTGGATGGTTGATCTGAGGAATGTCAGGGGATTGAGCAGGCAAGAAATGTTGAGGAGAGTAAATCCAGATGGTTGATTTGATGAATATTGAGGGTAAAAGAATAATGACTAAGAGGCCAAGATGACTGAAGAGATGAGCTGAAGAAATCAAGAGTGCAGTACACTCAAGGACCTAGAACAACAGACAGGAAGTCTCTACACAAGCATGTCCTGCTGATATGGGCTCAGAACTAAGTGAGGTTGTATTTCAGTAGAGGAGCGGATGAAATACTACAAATAAAGGGGGCCTAAGTTGAGGGCCTAACTGTCTGAGGAACATAAATGAATGAAAATGAAAAAATATAAATAAGCCCTCTTTTGGGCATGGGGCAGAATTCTAACAGAGGGATCCAGCAGCCAACACATGTTGAGGAGATTCTATCAAGCAAGCTCTCTGTTGCATCAGGGTTGGGGTCTGTTGCAGCACAATTCAAGTCTGTTGCAGCAAGATACAGGCCCAGACTTGGAAACCTGGCCGCAGCAGGCTGATATGACAGCTGATTGACAGCTGTGTGAGTTGATAATTGGTAGGTTTTGTTGTTGTTTTTCAGTACCTCAAAATTCAACACGTTTGAGGCTGAAAAAAACTTCCATTCATCAGTGTTTGTCTAACTCAGCTGTTCCCTCCCTCCCCAAGCAGAGTGGTAACCAACTGCTGCATTGCACTGACTGGAGGGAGGGCCGTGGCATGAAAGAGTTGAGGATTTTGGTGAAGAATTTTTAAAACAAGCCTTACCAATCCATTTATTGATGAATTATCATTGCTTTGAATTCCATGATGGCCAAAGTTCCCCTCATGCATGTCTATCCCCAACTGATCTCTTTGGTTTGGAATTTATGTTGTAACATCATTGGTTCTGGAATTTTTATGCAAGATGTGTAATACAGGATGCAGCAGAACAAATGTCAGTCACAAGAAAGCGATTCAAGGGGACTGAACAAGTACCCAAAAATCCCCTTTCAAAAATAAAGACTCAAGGGATCTTGTGCATCTTGTTTTCTGCCCATACTTAATCAGCATATAAGAAATGTTGCTGCTAGAAAGGATTGAGAAATACTATCTTTCTAGTTCTCTCACACAGGGTAAGTTCCTCCAATTAGAGAGGAATTTGGTTAAGTTGGAGTTTTTGTATTTGCAACAAGTGAGACTTTGAGCAGCAGGGCTGAGAAGGAGCTATATCAATCTGAAGCCCTACTAGTGATTATTTGATCAAAACCTTAGGAATTCCATCATTCATGTAGATCTCTGGAATTATCAGGCCTCCGACTAAACAAGATAATACCATGTTTACCTCCCCAGCTGAGTCAACCCCAGCTTGAGGGAGTTATGGTGTTGCAAGCGCCGCTGGGCACCAACCCAACACTGCCAGCATAATTGCCTAGGATGAAGTCATCCAAGTTAAACTGGGATGCACTCAACCAATTTAAACTTGTTTTATATCAACTGATGAAACATAAACCCAATGGACCCCCCTTGGTCTTATACTTCATTGGTCGAGGTCAACCTACTTTAAATTGGTTGGTTGCATCCTAGTGTAACTGGGATGAACTCAACCTAGGCAATTCTGCTGGCAGTGCAAGTGCCACTTGACACTGCACCAAGATTTAGATGCCTGACTCTGGCTCGGCCAATTGTTGTGGTTGTATATCATATTGTTTGTATTGCTTCTCACTGTCCTCCTCTAATAAAGGAAAGGCATGCACACCTTGAAACGAGGTGCGCATCACTTGGCTTTGACCAAGCGAGGCTTGGGCCCGACCCACCCAACTTGGCTGGCTTTAGGGTCCTCCATGGGAAGGTATAAAATTAGTGCACAGGGAAAAAGGTGCCAACTGGTGGAAGCAGCTCATCTACACTGCCTTCTTCAACCTGCTCTTATCCCAGTAACAAAGCTATGTACTCTGCCTGTTGCAATTATTATTATTATTATGAAGTTAGGATAAAAAAACGAGGGAAAGACAAAAACGATTCCGTCAAAGATAGGAGAATGGATGAAAAAAAAGAAATCGAAACAACGGAAAGACGAGATAGAAAAAGCAGCAGAATGTCAGTTGGATAAGGTTATTTACATGAAATATCACTGTACATACAGTTGAGATGAGATGATGGAAGTCAAGTGAAAAAGGAAATTAAAAAAAAGGTGCTTTGGGATGTTTTATCACATCAAATTGTAAAATCGAAGAGAGAGAAAATAGTATTTAAATAAAAAAAAAAGAATCATATCTTCAGCATTTATTTTATATAAAAAAAAGAAAAGAAAACAGGCAAAAAGACATGAGTCAAAAAAAGTACACAGAAGAGAGAAAAAAAATACTCCCCGGGTATTGGTAGTTATAAAAATGTCAAGCATTAAGGTGGAGGTTAGAGACAAGGACGGGGAGTAGTAGGGGAGGTTTCGAGAGTGAATAAAATCATGTGACCCGTTTCGATGCGGATCCATCACGTACGAAAGAGTTCCACTGGGAGCGGGACTCATGAATAAGGTCTTGAATATCTTGACGATTGTAGAGTTTGCGAATCGAACGAAGCCATCGAAATGAGTTTTCCATTTCGAACCGACCGCCCAACGTCGATAATATCTCCTCAAAATCATGGCCTGGTCCGATCTTACTCCTCAAACAGTAAACAAGTGAAACCGCTGCTAGGATTAGGACATCCATTCCCTTCAGAAAGAAGGCGTCCCATAACCGTAGTTGGGCTTCATATGGTACCGTATTGGCGAAGATCGTAATATACCATTTCGTGGCATACGCCGAGCTTGATATCATCTGTTTATCCTGAATACGTAGAACAACAAAAGGTAATGAACATGCGGAAGATCTGATCTGATTAGAAGGAAAAGAAGAAAAAGGAATCTATCGACTTACAAAGGTGGTATGCACAGCTGGTATCAAAAACTCAATCAGCCGTTCTTGAATGTAAAAGCATTCCAATAATCCAGGAAAACCAGGAGAGAAGATGTTGTGGAACTGATGATTGTCATGAATCCGAACCATGCAGACAAATGCATCCTGGAAGAATTGGATTGAATGATTTTTGAAAGAAACACAAAAGGTCACAGAAGAACAAAACAAAACCCCGAATTAAATACAGAGATTAAACAGGCTAACTGATTATTCCTGTGGAAATTCACAGAAAAGTAGAAAACAAGACCAAGCGTCTTACCTCTGCACTAAAATAACTCAAAAGAGTTGCTGCTATGGGTCCCATACCTTGACAATATCCACATGTTTTACAGTACATGCCGAATGTGTGTAGTACCTGGAAAAGCGCTCGTTGGCTAAAAAATTAATAATTTTTGATCAGCATTTGTTGGAGTCGATACCTAACTGAGTAAGGATAGAATGAGGTACCCTTTTCCATAGCGTGTGTGGAAGAAGATGTGACCATTGATTGTTCGGGGAACGTCTAGATCGATTTGGACGTCCTGTTCGCTAGGGGTGATAAGTAAAGCTTGAAATTGTTGGTGTAGACGTTGAGTGGTAGGTCTTGTTGAAGTTTGGCGATGTCGATCGGTTTCGGCCAAGAGCATCTCCCAGGCAGCTCGCCTCCAGCGATCTGGGATACCCTTGAAACATCTTTTCTCAAATCGAGTTCGTTGTTGGTTCCATTCTGGTCTGAGTTGAAAGGCTGATTGACTTGAGCCTGAATCACGTAAGCTGGCGGTCAACATGTCTGACCATTTTTCGATCCGATTGGTCTCCTGGATCAGCAAGTCGTGATTGATCGAGTTGAGGGTTGAGGGGCTAGTAGCTAGGATCGGATCTGAGGTGGTCGCGACGGGGGTTGGATAGAATGCATCTGATGGTAGATAGAGTACACGTTCGGAAGACATCGGTTTGAAGAATCCATATCGATCCGCGTTCCCTAGTATCTTGATTTCAGCGTCTGAGAGAGAGTCTGAATGGGCAGCAGCAGCGAGTTGGGTGAGTGAGGCCAGGGCTGATAGTCTGCGATGTTCGCGTGTTCTTTCGATACCTTCGTGAAAGCCATCCCCTGGAACGCCGACTCTATCGAGATAAGTATATACCTGGTGTACATGCTGAGCCGATTCTAAGTCGATGGTAGCCGAAGGGTGCTGGGATGGCGAGGCGGCCATAGATTGATCAGGGAACGAGGAGGTGGGTAGGCTCAGACGATAGGGTCAGATGAGTCAGGTGAACGATTAGGGAAGACTGGGTGTGTATCCGGGAATGAAACAGAGCAAAAAGAGTTGAGTATTAAGTGATGGTTGGAGATGGATGGTCAACAGGGGGAGAAGGTAATTAAGCTCTGAAGAATGAAGTGTGTAAGTACATACTTAAAGTATCGAGATAGGTTTGCAGCTATCTTAACAGACTGTGGCAGGGCAAGTGAGACTGGATTACGTCATCAGCATATATCTATGCAGATATTTACATATTTAAATGCATACACATTAAAGACTCAACTGGCCGGGGTCCCCGCGATACATAGATTAACGAGTTTCGTTGTCGAGGGTTGGCCGTCAAGCTGATAAAGTCCACTCTGTTCGCAGCCCAGCCTGGCAGCTTTGGCCCTTCGAAAGTCAAGCAGAGGCTGACTTGACTAAATCAACATGGTGATTGACGACCGAGACGCCAAGCACGCACATAATTCATAGCTGGACAGCATACGACCTACAAGCTGAAGGAGCGCATCGGAAAAATTTCTATTTGCATGAGGTATCTCGAGTATCGTATCATTCTCCATATCCAACCATCTCCAGCTGCTGCGGTGCTAGTCAGTGACATGTAACAATATGTTACGACAGTTTTTAGACTTGATACAGCTAATGTACAAAACCTTGCGGAATTTCGGGGGGTTTTTTTTTTTGCCCACCGATTTTTTGTCCCCCCGAAATTTTTGTTTCACCCGGCCCCGACTCCCGAAGCCCAGTGTAACCGACTGGAAGTCATCTGGATTGCTCTGTATTGCAATACAACCACACCGAAGGACACCCCAAATAACTCTCAACGTGAGCATATTTTCTCTTCTCTATTTTTTTTGGGATACTAATATTTTTCCCTTTCTGTCTCACAGTTAGAAAAGCGGCCATGGTGTTTCGAAAGTAATCAGCCAATCTGAAATACTCGGCGGTCTTAGCTTGGATTGATGGAAAGTCGCTAACCAATATCAACACCTCATTGGGAGCCTCGATTAGTCAAGATTCCATTACCCGATGGACGCAGCTTTACCAGGATACACGTGCGGTTGTTTGCGATCCTCAGATGTATGAACCCAGAGGCCAACCGCTAAACTTAACCGATGAAGACCTTCAATTCATCAAGGAGATGATTGAAGATAAACCTACTGTATACGTCGACAAAATCCAATGTTCCTTGCGCAACAAACATGGCCCAACATCAGTAGCTCCATGATTTCCAAAACTTTGTGGAACCAATTGAAGATGTCAAAGAAATGTGTGCGGGTCGTTAATCCAAACCAAGATGAGGATCAGCGGGCGGAATTCATTTCCCTCATCGCTTCAATCCCTGTTTTGTGCTTGGTTTTCACTGGTAAGTAGTGAAAGTGTTTCATATCTGATTCTATCTCCTGGATAGCTGATTTGTCTAATCAGATGAATCCGGAGTCTGCCTGGAGGTTGTTTCCAGGAAAAAAGGCTGGGCCCCAGTAGGCCAACAAACAAAGCGGGTTCCATGTCAGCAAAGCAGGCACCAGTACAACATCATTCCTGCCATCTCTTCTACTGGATTGGTGGTGCACATGGTTCAAGAGGAGTCAGTAAACCAACACAGCTTTGAGTACTTCCTCAAAAACATCTTGGCAAGTGAAATTTCACTCTTTTACAGCCTAGAATGATTTTTTTTCTGACATGATTTTGGGTTTAGGTACCGTCAATGAATCCGTTTCCCGCTCTTCGAAGTGTTTTAGTCCTCAATAACGCTCAAATTCATCACAACGGTCAAGTGGCGGCGATTGTCGAATCTCAAGGTTGCCTTGTGCAATACTTGTCACCTTATTCACCCGATTTCAACCCAATTGAAAAAGGGTTTTCAGTATATAAATCAGTCTTGCGGTGATATGAAGACCTGTTAAGTGGAGGAGATGATGACTATGATGTCATTGATGGTTTCATTAGTCTTGTTTTTTCAGCTGATTTAACCAAGCATCTCTTTCAAGGGGCTGGCTAGGGCGTTGATAAACGCACGCCAACGGCGCACGCCAACGCCAACCCGCACGCCAATTTTTTTTGGCGTGCGGGGCCTACACGCCATTTTTTTTTGGCGTGTAGGGTTTACACGCCAAAAAAAAGGGCGTGTGAGACCCACACGCCAAAAATGGCGTGTGGTTCCCACACGCCATTTTTTTTTGGCGTGTGGGCCCCGCACGCCAAATAAAATTGGCGTGTGGGCCCCGCACGCCAATTGTTTGGCGTGCGGGTCCCCCCTCGCTCACATAATCGAGTGGGAGGGACAACTCGATTACGTGAGCGAGGCCGGCCGTGCAGGTCCCCCCTCGCTCACATAATCGAGTGGGAGGGACCACTTGATTACGTGAGCGAGGCCGGCTGACGAGGTTATACAACCTCGTCGGCCGGGAGGACTTCCTCCTGGCCGACGAGGTTGTATAGCCTCGTCGGCCGGGAGGACTTCCTCCTGGCCGACGAGGTCATACAACCTCGTCGGCCAGGAGGAAGTCCTCCCGGCCGGCGAGGCTATACAACCTCGTCGGCCAGGAGGAAGTACTCCTGGCCGACGAGGTTGTATAGCCTCGTCGGCCGGGAGGACTTCCTCCCGGCTGACGAGGTTATACAACCTCGTCAGCCAGGAGGACTTCCTCCTGGCCGACGAGGTTGTATAGCCTCGCCGGCCGGGAGGACTTCCTCCTGGCCGACGAGGTTGTATAACCTCGTCGGCCAGGAGGAAGTCCTCCCGGCCGACGAGGCTATACAACCTCGTCGGCCAGGAGGAAGTCCTCCCGGCCGACGAGGCTATACAACCTCGTCGGCCAGGAGGACTTCCTCCTGGCTGACGAGGTTGTATAACCTCGTCAGCCGGGAGGAAGTCCTCCCGGCTGATGAGGTTGTATAACCTCGTCAGCCGGCCTCGCTCACGTAATCGAGTGGTCCCTCCCACTTGATTATGTGAGCGAGGGGGGACCCGCACGCCAAACAATTGGCGTGTGGGCCCCGCACGCCAATTGTTTGGCGTGCGCTCCCACACGCCAATTGTTTGGCGTGTGAGAGCGCACGCCAAACAATTGGCGTGCGGGGCCCACACGCCAATTTTATTTGGCGTGCGGGGCCCACACGCCAAAAAAAAATGGCGTGTGGGAACCACACGCCATTTTTGGCGTGCAGGTCTCACACGCCAATTTATTTTGGCGTGTAGACCCTACACGCCAAAAAAAAATGGCGTGTAGGCCCCGCACGCCAAAAAAAATTGGCGTGCGGGTTGGCGTTGGCGTGCGCGCTTGGCGTGCGTTTATCAACGCCCGGCTGGCTATGCTGTTGATTAGTTTTTTCATTATCTTACTTGAGTCTTGTTTTCTGATATGTTTCCTCAAGGATGATTTATTACTACTTTTCTTTCATCATCTCACTCAAGTCTCCTTTCCTGATTATTTTTCCTTGAGCTCCTTCACTATATGGCTTTGTTATTTTTATTTGGGCCAATCCATGGATTGATAAATGCAAAAATGTAGATTTTTAACCTCTATTGCATTGCCTGAGAGAAGTCCATATCAGAAATAAGATCCATTGGTTGTGCTTTTATCAATGGTGTTTGATCAACACTTGAATATTGGATCACACATTAAACAGTAATTAAGAATAATATTGCTTATAATCTTGTATTGTTGTTATTTCAGCATAAAGTACATTACATGATTGCACTTGAAGGTGCAAGGAGTTAACAGAATGAATGACAGGAAGTTAAGGGGAAAGGAAACAAAAGCAAAGATAAAAATAGGGAAATGTATCATATTGCTTAGGTACGGTTAGAGTTGCAATGTGATTTTAAGTGTTGCTTGTACTTCTTTAAGTTGTCCAGAAGTATTCTAGCATGGCCCATTTTAACCCCCGCACCTTCGAGGTCGGCAGCCGAAAAGCTATGGAAATGTGAGAAATGAGCAATACCTAGCTCTTCAAGACCATCCAAGAGCTTCTGATTGGGTTCCACATGTGCAAAGCGGAAGAAATCTTCAAGTTCAAGGTTGTCGTCTAAAGGCTCTGGATAAAATGGGATTGCAGGTGGTAAAGAAGTCAAAGGATTCAAGATGGATAGAGGAATTGGAGTAGCCGAGTTGATAGTCGTTGCGGTAGCGGATGCCATTCCAGGTAGATTCATGTGAGGCATACCTGGCCATCCCCAGGGACTAGGTTGCCATCCCATCATAGCAACCATGTGCAGACTCCAGCCGCAAGAAATTGGAGATAATGTTGTTGTGGGTGACATATTTGCCGACGAATCCGGAGAGATCGACGGATTTGACTGCTTTGGGGCGGTTCTTGGTGTAATTGGTTCAATATCTGACATCCGACCGTTCGCGTTCAGGCGCTTCGTTTTTGAGGTGAATGCAAATGCATCCAACTTTGGAGGCTTCGAGATGGTGATCTCGGGGTTTTCCTCCTGAAATCAAAACAAATCAAAGGTGAGTCATCACAATCAGAGTAATCTGTATCAATCAGCTGACCATTGCTCTTGCCCATAAAAGCAGACGATCCATGGTCAGCTTAATGTACTCTTGAGGGTTACTTGGGTTGATGAAGACTGGAACCTTGGCTGATCCAGAAAGATCCTCACATGGCTCATGAGCCGCACACAACTCTTGAATGTTCCTCATGATAGTTGCCGATGATACTGCACCTGCAGTGGGCTCATCTTCATCATCTTCCTCGGCTGGTTTTTTATTCTTGAGGGATTTCTGAATCTCCCGTTTCTATAAGGAAAAGAAAGATTTAATAAGTGTAATGGAACCAAGAGGGGACAAGAAAGAAACATTGCTCACCTGAGCTGAAATTTTTGGGTCCTTTTGGATCATAGTAATGGTGAAATGTCTTCCTTCGCGAGGGCCTTTACATTCTTCAAGGAAATCCAACAGATCTTCATCATCCTCCAAAAGCGCTTTGTTTTTATTTGCGAAACGGCCTCCATGAGGAATTTTAGCCCCCCAAATCAATTCTCCATCATCTTCTTGCTCTTGAAAATGAGCTGCGACTTCAAGCCCTTCCAGAATGCTGATTGCTTTGATTGCTGCCATCTTGAAGGCATTGAGATTTTTGACTTCTGGGTCCCATTCAAAGCTCAATTTCCCGGGATTGGATGCCAGAGAGCGGAACCTTTCCTCGTGAGTGCTAGCACTAGCCTTTTGTTTTTTCTGACGAGGGTTAGATGGTTTCTCTTCTGGAACTGAAAAGAAGAGTTTATATTCAAGCGATATCTTGACCTTTTTGTTGTCATCATTGTCTTCCTCTCCACGTTGTCGGTCTTGGGAAAATGGGGTAATTTGCTTGTCGTTTTGCGGATCTTGAGTCCTAGGACTCATAGGGGGTTTGATTGGACCAATTAGAGGAGCTAAATTCAAGGGTTTATATCGCTCAGCATTCAAAAGAGCCGCACTGTCTGGTTGGGTATTGTTTTTCAACCATTGATCAATTGCGGATAACAATGGGAGGTTGTAATCGTCGTTAATCCACTGGATCATCTGGAGAGGGTTATAGATTTCAATGACCAGCTAAAATCCTAGCTAACAAGAAATTATAAGATATAGTCAGTGCTCACCTTCAATGTCAAAATTGTTGGACATCATCAGGAGATTATTTCTGGTGATGTTCTTTGGTGTCCTTTGGCTCCTTCAGTGTCTCTCGGCGTAGTATATCACAATTAGTGTATGATATTGTAAATATTGAGAATGCTTCCGCCCAGTGGGTTACACTGGGCTTCGGGAGTCAGGGCCGGGTGAAAAAAATTTTTTGGGGGGGAAAAAAAAAATTGGTGGGCAAAAAAAAAAAAAACCCCCCAAAATTCCGCAAGGTTTTTGTACATTAGCTGTAACAAATCAAAGATTCCGGATATTTATAAACAATGCGGCTGCTAGCTTATGCTAACATTTCAACTGTAGAGATTTATACTGATCAAAGGAGGGAAAATCTCAAGAGGGGCTCTTTAGGAACATCAACAATTGTCTTGGTAAATTTTTGACAAATGTAGAGCTCTTAGCCCCCTTGAATACTATCCCCTGTCTGACAGGGGATAGTTTCAACCCCTTGAATACTATCCCCTAGCTGACAGGGGATAGTTTCAAACCCTTTGATACTATCCCCCTGTCAGACAGGGGGTGTATCAATGCGGTGTTTCATTGATATACCCCCTGTCTGAAAGGGGATGGTTTCAACCCCTTTCTGGGTATTAAAAGATCAATTTCTTGCCGTTGTTTTCATTCACCCCACTCACCCAGCTACTTTGGTTCCACACTCAGAGTTTCCTACACTACACCACCCAAATTATCCAGCAGGCTATTTCCTCTCCTACACTTTCTATGGACGACTTGGAAGATCTTTTGGAATTGGAGGAAGATGTTATCTGCCATAATTCAAATTCAAATGCCTCATCATCTTCACATGTAGGATCCTCACAAAGACGCACACTCATTGACAGAAATAGAGTGGAAGGACATGCAAGACTTTTACAGGATTACTTTTCCATCAATCCTGTGTATTAAGAGAGAACTTTTGAGAGGAAATTTTGACTGAGTTTTAGCTTATTTAATAGGATCTGCTATGATTTGAAGAACCATGACAGGTATTGGCTTTTGAAGAAAGTGAGTGTTTTTTCCTTGTCCTACGATTTTATCTTCCGGTGCATTTTTCTGATGCTACTCTTCTTCAACAGGACTGCTGTGGTCAAGTTGGATTGTCACCTCATCAGAAGATTACAGATAAATATGTTCAAATTGGAGATACTACTGCTCTCCAAACTCTGAGCAAATTTGTTCAAGACATCATCACATTATACAAGGATGAATACTTGAGACCACCAAATACTCAAGAGAAACATCAAATATTGCATGAATATGAGCAACGTGGTTTGCCTGGCTGTCTTGGATCTATTGATGGAATGCACTGGGTTTGGAAGAATTGTCCTCAAGGTTGGGCCAGTCAGTTCAGAGGAAAGGAGAAAACCACAACAATGACTTTGGAGGTTGTGGCCAGCCAAAACCTTCAAATCTGGAACTGTTTTTTTGGTTCACCTGAAGCCCTCAATGACATAAATGTCAGCCCCATATTTGATGGACTACAATCAGGCAGAGAGGATAATGTTTTTTTACAGTAAACAGCAACCAGTATGAACATCCATACTATTTGGCTGATGGAATCTATCCTCCTTGGTCAACACTTATCAAAACAATTTCAAACCCTCAAGATGATACAAGCCACCATTATTCTCAGCTTCAAGAAGCAGCAAGAAAATTAATTGTGAGAGAATTTGGGGTATTGCAAGCAAGATGGGGAATCATCAAAAAGCCTTTCTGACTATGGGATATCAAAGATGTGAAAAGAATAATGACCTGTTGTGTTATTTTACACAACATGATTGTTGAATCCAGACCAGAACATGGCAGCAAGTCTGTTTGATGATTCCCCATCTTTCTTGCAATACCCCAAATGCTCTCTCAATGTCTTTTCTTGCTGCTTCTTGAAGCTGAGAATAATGGCAGCTTGCATCATCTTGCGGGTTTGAAGTTTTTTTGACAAGTGTTGACCAAGGAGGATAGAGTCCACCAGCCAAATAATATGGATGTTCATACTGGTTGTTGTTTACTGTAAAAAAAACATGATCCTCTCTGCCTGATTTTAGTCCATCAAATATGGGTCTGCGGTGAAGTACATTTATGTCATTGAGGGCTCCAGGTGAACCAAAAAAACAATGCCAGACTTGAAGGTTTTGGCTGGCCACAACCTCCAAATTCATTGTTGTAGTTTTCTCCTTGCCTCTGAACTGACTGGCCCAACCTTGAGGAAAATTCTTCCAAACCCATTGAATTCCATCAATATATCCAAGACAGCCAGGGAAACCACGCTGCTCATATTCATGCAATATTTGATGTTTCTCTTGAGTATTTGGTGGTCTCAAGTATTCATCCTTGTATAATGTGATTATTTCTTGGACAAATTTGCTCAGATTTTGGATAGCAGTAGTCTCTCCAATTTGAACATATTAATCTGTAGTGTCTGCAGACATCCCATATGCCTGCTGGAACAAAACAAAAGTTATCTTCTGATGGGGTGACAATCCAACTTGACCACATCAGTCCTATTGAAGAAGAGTAGCATCAGAAAAATGCACAGGCAGTTTATCCTTACAGAAGAAAGATATTTCTTCTACTAACTTGTTTCCTTTTTTTATACTCACTTGATTTCATTGGGTAAAGGAATATAGGATTTTTTCTAAATTTATGAAGAAACAACTTTATGCTCACTTGTTTACCTTTTCTATACTCACTTGATTTCATTGGCCAAAGGAATATAGGAATATTGTTTACACTGATGACAAATCAGTTTTATGCTCACTTGCTTGATTCAATAGAATTTAAATAAATTATCTTTGATTTAACTGAATCATTTCTGAATGTGAGACAAGAAAATTTAGAGGGTGATAAATTCCATGAGAAGGGGATAGTGCATGAAAGAGACAGGGGGAAGAGTAAAAAGGGAAGGAAGAGGATTTTAAAAAGAAAACATATAAGAAGAATTAACTGTTACTCATACTTAGCCATTGTTCTTTCCTCTTTTTTCATAATTTGAAGTATGTCTAAATCCTCCTGATTGTCAGCACAATTTTTCTCAGAGGAAATTAAGAGATTGAGGTCTTTTATCTGAATGTTTCTGGCGACATGTTCTTTATCAACCTTCAACTTATTTCTTCTATCTGAATTTTTCATCTCTCCAAGTCTAGATGGTCCCTTGCAACCATATTTTTGTCTTCAAAGATTATGTTCCCCTTAGTTACCACTGCAAGCCGCTTTTCAGATATCTCTGTGTATTTGGAGAGCTGGAAAGATCACTCATCCTCAAAATCTTGAGAATACCAACTCAGGAGGCACTTCTTGGCTGCTTTTGCACTGATTGGACAAATCTACTTTGTAGGCGAGGAATTGGACATAGTGGAGGCGTGGATTGGGTCCGAGGGAGTGTAATGGTTGGAGGGCTTGATAAAATTGATGATCAGGTCTTTTTTTATCCATTTGCCATTTTGGCGCAAATCAGAGCTTCTCCCAAGCCAAGACCAATTTGTACATGGTGTGGGGATCCATTCCACTTCATTAATATATTTTTAATAACTATTTATCACTTATAAACCTCAAATACTTACATATATACACATATCAATACTAAACCTTACATTTATTCATCATTATTATTTCATAATCAGATTCTACACCCCATTTTAATCCCAGTCACTCACTACAACCACCCTCAAATTCCTCATAGTTCCAGAGTTACAGGCATACTAAGAATAATCCAGAAAGTCACAGTATCAAGCAAGTTATAGAATAAAATAAGTACATATTATAAGTAGATATATTCCACAACAAAAATACATAACACATAAAACATAAACTATATAGACACTACATAAAATACACTGCACATGACTAGGCTTTATTCAGTAACATCTTACATCACATCTACTGTAAATAAACTCCACCTTCCCACTACTCATCTGTCATTGTCATGAATATTTCATATATTTCACTGTCTATTCTACTCATCTATCATGTTCTTCCTTTTCCCACCAGCTGCATGTCATATCCTTGTTATTTCCTTCCTCCAGCCTGATGGCTCCTCTTCTGTCTCAGATATATAAGGACACCTGTTCCTCCCTTATGGACTCCCTGACTTACTAAATACGCCCTACATATACCAGCATTCTTGATCCCATTCTTGATCCCATATACCAGTATGCACATATAGTAGAGTCCCCATCAAACCTATAAATATATGAATATCAATATCACCTTAGACTCAATATATGAAGATTTCCCCCTCTCTTGCTTGACACACCTTGACTCCAGAGCTACAAACCCTTACCTCATGGTGGATTACATTTGATCAAGTAATACAGCACACTGAATTTCAGTGTTGCTGTGTTGAGACCGGCCCACTTAAAAGAAAAAAGCAATATTTAAATACAGAAAGTAAGAAGAACATGAATAATGAAGAACACATAACTTGTCCATATTTGTCATCTATGGTGCACCCTCAAATTCAAATTGAAATTGGCTTTGAACTGTTGGAAGAATTTCTCTCCATTTTGATTTGCCGCAAACTCTGTTTGCTCACTGATGCAGAGCCACAAGATCACAATTTTTTCTTCCTCTGAGCCAAGACAATTTGGAGTGTTTTTGTTTTGGGGGGGGGGGCAGTTTAGCTGGGTTCAACTTGAAAAAAGAAAAAAAAAATGACTGAAAAAAAGATTTACATTTTGTTTTGTATGAGTTTCTTTTTTCTTTTTTCTTTTGCTTTAACTTGTATTTTTGGGGTGGGAGGGACTTGTAGGGGGAGGTTTAAGTTGGGGATGGGGGTTCACCAAAAGGTGACATGTGAAAGATACAAGTTACCTTATTGAGCTTGATAGAGGGCCATAAATTTATGGACCTCCATCAAGAGTCCTAGAGAATAAATATTTGTCAAGGGCTATTGAGTGCACAATTGGGACATTGTCTTATCAAGTCAAATTATCAAGACCATTGTGGATTCTCTAAAGAAATTGTAGACAATATTTTATTGGGCTCAGAATTTATACTGAATTATTATTGGTACACAAACCAGTTTAAGCAAGCTAATTCAACATTTTCATCAGCCAGTAGAACTAACCTACACATCAGAGGCATTTGTTCAATTTTTGATCTCATTTGCGGATGATATCAAGGAAGGGATGGGTTGAGAAGAATTTGGGTCAAATGAGAGATTTAAGGGCTCTCACTGGTCAATGCAGCCCAAGAGTATGGTGTGGGAAATGCAGATGTAGAGCTGACATATGTTATTGCTTGGAGAATACCATGTATTGATGGACAAGATACAAGTGTGATAAAGGGATATTAAATAAAGATGAGAAATGAACAGAATGAAATAAAGTGGAAGAAGATGGAAAAGATAAACAGATTTGAGTTACTGAAAAACATCTACTACATCAGGGACCTTTGTGTCTAGAAGTGAGTGATGATTCAGTAAAAATTAATATGTAAAATCAATTACAATTTTCTAATTATTTTTATTCATTAACAAAAGGTCTTTTGGGGATGAGTAGACAGAATTTTAACAGCATTGGATTGAATTGGTGCACCATAATTGAAAAATGGAAGGAGTGATTCATTGTGACTTAACAATGAATATTTGGTGGGAGTTCTCCTTATTCTGTTCCTCCAAAAATCATCAAACAAATCACTCTCTCATTTTAATTTCTGAAATCAACTTGAGTTAGACTAGAATGCAACTTTTGTACTAAGTTTTTTGTATTTACAACTCTTAGTTCTCATGTCTGTTTATTCTTTTTTCTGATTCATTTTCTGATTATTAAAATTTGATTAGTTGAATTAATGCCTCATACTATTTGTGACTTATAAAAATATTTTGTCTTGATTAATTTTTCTGGCTTGACTAAAAGAGATTGATATGCCTGTCTAGTCAATTACTTGCAAGAACCTATTTTTTCTGTCTCTTAAATTTTATTCAATTTCACTTATTCATTATTGTTTTTCTAACCACAAATTGAACACTTGTATCTAGTCTATAAATACATAGCCTAGTCCAAGCAAAAACAACCATCAGTTCTCCTCATAAAATAAAGTCCCCACCTTTTGAGTATCCCAGAGTCTGTTCACAACTTCCCTTCCTTCTTTCTCTTTGCCAAAAATCCTTCATTTGGAAATTTTAATTTAAAAATGGATAAAATTAAAAATTAAGCAACTACAATGGAAAATATTGATCTAATTTTTGAAGGAATACTATAGTAATAAACATCATGTAATCTGGTTGAAATTTTGGAATGGAAGGGAATCTTGGAGTGGTAGAATCAATAGGGACAAGGGGAAATTGCTAAAGTTCTTAGATCTTCAAAAGAGACCAAGCAAACCACCCATTAAATGTTTTGACTGCAAACAGTGACAAATATTTTTTCAAATCACCTATTCTCCCCACCTACCTTCCTTGAGACTGTCAATTGATATTGGCCAGCTGAAAAAAAATAACTTGGAACCACTGGACTCTTAAACTTTGGCATGGCCCAACAAAAAATCTGGTACAATTCAGCAATTAAGATAACAGAAAGCAGGAGATGATTTTTTTTCTACAAATGAAATAACCATCAAGGTATTGGATCTTTCTGAATTTTCTCTGATAGTTCCAAACAAAATTCTTCAAGTTCTAAGCATATTATTTTAACACTTCCAAAAAAAAACTCTCAGAAAAAGAAGAATAAAATAATTGAAACTTCCAAATCAACTCAGTATGCAAATTAACCTTCCAGTATTCTGTGACAAATCTTCACTTTCAAAGCTAGTTCAGATGCACTCAAATGCATTCAATCACACTATAACACAGAGAAAATAAATAAGGGGCTTGTCTGGATTTTGAGTTTATTTTAACTCTCAACATAATTTTTCTAAATATAATATCTTCTCTCAGCCCCCATTTACACAGCAACTAGATTTGGACCCTGAATGTCTTGGTTCAAATCAAAATGGGGTCTCAATTTGCCAATTTTGAGTTTCCCAATGGCCATGTCTTTTGCAATCAAAAGAAGAGATACCCAATCAACCAAGATGCCCTTGTATCTCCACCTATTTACATATTCAGCTTTGTTGGCACAGTGACTGTGTATTGAAGGTTTCTTCATTGAACCTTTTACAAATTGTGGGGTGTTGTGATTTCACCTTCAGAAAGGAAGACTCAAGAATGGGGGAATTCTAGGTGGAGGGTCTGATTGGACCAAGGAGCTGGGATCAGGGTGAAAGATAATTTTAGGCTCAAACTTGATGATTTATTTCAGCTGACAAATAGGCTGGCTAAATACAAAGCACAGGAATGGCCAACATGTGGTGTTCTTAAAACAAATAAAAGCATATGCCGTAAATTATACAAGCATAAGCAGTGACTGTGATGTGAATCTGGCTAAATACTAGAGAGATATAAAACTGCCAAATAGCAGAGTGATGAAGATAAAACTACCTGATTGGTTGAGTGATTTAAAACAATACTATTGAGTGATAAGGCAATAAAACTACTTGATTTCAGAGTGATTGGGATTTCAATAATAATGAGAATTTTTGATGAAGATATTTAAAGAGTAGTTTGTGAGCGGAAAGAAAGGCTGAAATTCTGACATGGGGTAACCCCACAAGATTCATTATAGTTTCTGCATGTCAACTGCAGGCAGGTGGTCCAGTTTTCTTTTCTGAAGCAATAGCCTTCTTTTGAACTGGTTTCCTGGATCATGAGGTGTTAGTATTGTATAAAACATTATTGCACTTTATAGCAATCCCCCTAAAATAGTCTTCTTCAATTTTTCATTTCACTTATCTACTCAGTATGATTGTTTGGACTAAGAAGAAGGTATTTCAATCTTTAAGATATTATTAACTGACTCAAAACAATATTGTAGAAATGATTCCTTTACACTTCCAGATAGATTTACTAGGTTGGATTGATCCCAGTTAACCTAGAATGCAACCAAAAAATAGGTTGATCTCAAACAATGAAACATAAAACCAAGGTGGGCCTTGGTTTTGTATTTAATTGTTTGATATGAACCAACTTTGAGTTGATTGAGTGCATCCCAGCTTAACTGTGATTAATTCAAACTAGGAAGCTATGTGAGAAGTTTGATGTAGTATTTGTTTTTAACTTACTTGGAATCAACTCAATCTTCCACTTTTTTTCCGCCTTCTTACATGGTTTTCTTTATTCATTATTTTTATACATTGAATGTATTTATACCCACAGAGTGAAAGCATTTAGCTAGCTGTCTATTTAAACAAATCCTAGAATATGAAATACATACCTATCAGTTCTTGTCCTCTATTGAGGGGTGCCATGTTCAGTTCTACAGAAATGACACCTGATTCTGTTCACATTTCTATCATTTCTGTAATACCACTGCAAGCATAATTTCCTACACACACTTTGATTCAAGCGGATGGATAAATCCACCGACTTCTGAGGGATACAAATACTAAAAATTACAGATCAACACTCCTCATTTGAATTTGTTGTTCTATTAAGAAAGAAGTCAGAATCATTTCAATATTTTCAGAAATTTTATCAACAAATTACTATTCTTCATTCGCGTAAAATCAAAAACATTACAACAGACGGAGGAGGAGAATTCAATCCGAGTGAATTCAAGAAGTTTCTTGAGTGAGTCAATTAGAGGAATTAAATCCCATATCACGGCTCCATACACCCCTCACAAAAATCCGGTGGCTGAGAGAGGCAACAGAACAACTACTGAAAAGGCTCAGCCCCAGGCGTTGCTTCACCAGTCTAATCTCCCTCAAGCTTTTTGGGGTCTTGCTGTGGAGACAGCTGTTTTTCTTGAAAATATTACTCCTACTCGTAAGAAGGAATGGGTTTCGGCCTATGAACTGTGGTTCATACGTGTTTTTTACTATTCTTGACTTCGACCATTTGGCTGTAGTTCACTAACACTCCTAAATGTGGTTCCGAATTCTTGAGTACTGAAAAGAAGGGGATAGTGGTGGGCTATCAGCTAGGGATGCATAACTGGCACATCCTGAGAGAGGACAAAAGTGTGGAGTTGAGTCATGACATCAAATTTGACAAGACTTTGTTTCCAGGGATCTCCACTTTTGATCCCGCTGTCCTGATGTCACCTTCAAATCTATTGTTGGAGGAATTTGAAGATGAAGGGACTCGATCCCCTTTAACAGGTGAAGATCTAAACAACAATGTGTTGACCATCCAAGATTGCGATATTTCTCAATCAACGGAAGTACCTCCTGCTCATCGGTCTTCAGATAAAATTAACTCCAACAGATCAGGCTTCAATCTGGTACTTCAGCCGGTAAATCAAGAAGCACCCAAAGATATCTCATCAGATATTGATGAAAGCAACATAATCAGTGGCAGAAGAAGAGCACATGTGGCTATCATCAATGAAGATTTTGACTTCAATGTTCAGTGCTTCTCAGCGGGAGCTCAATTCTTTGACCAAACGCCTGAATCTCTGCGGTCATACTCTCAGGTATAGAATGGGTAGGCGCAGAGAGTCTTTTAAAAGACCACGAGAGGTGTTAGCACACGAGAAGAGACAACTAGTTGAGACGACGGGCGAGCACACCTTTTAAAAGACCACGAGAGGTGTTAGCACACAAGAAGAGACGACTAGTTGAGACGGCGGGCGAGCACACCTAATGTGTGAGACAAGAGAGTTGAAACAATGAGTGATTGAATGAATTTCATGAAGTCATAAATAAGAACAAGATGAAATGAAAGAAATGAACAAGAACCTTTTAAAAGACCACGAGAGGTGTTAGCACACGAGAAGAGACGACTAGTTGAGACAACGGGCGAGCACACCTAATGTGTGAGACAAGAGAGTTGAAACGATGAGTGATTGAATGAAGAAAAGAAATAGAAATCAATACACAATTTACTATTTATGACTACATTCAATTAGGTTTCATCTAGGTTACAACTCTGTGTATCACTACATGACCGTTTGATGAGTATGCTACTACTGAGAAACTCAATACCCTCCCTTGCTCAAAACCGGTTGATGTTGAGCTTGATGAGTGAGTCGGTGTGTTTTTTCTTCGCCAACGCTTTGGTGAGAAAGTCCGCTAGTTGATCATTGGTGCTAACGTAACAGGTTTCAGCTCGTCCTTCCTTGAGAAACTCGCGGATCCAGTGATACTTGATTGGGATGTGCTTGGTTTGTTGTTGGAACATCGGATTGTTCGCTAGCGCAATAGCTGATTGATTGTTGACAAGAAGACTGAGTTTGCTTGAGAGATGAACATTGAGAGAGTCGAGGAGAGTAAGATTCCATTTTGCTTCTTGAGCCGCTTCAAACAAGGATATGTATTCAGCTTCCGTCGTAGAAGCCGCAACAACTGGTTGCTTGTGAGAGCGCCATGAGATGATTGAGTCGTTGAAGGTAACTATGTATCCAGAGTATGAGTGGCGATTGTAGATGTTGTTTGCCCAGTCGGCATCCGAGTAGACTTTCAGGGTGTTGGTTTTTGATGACCCATTGAGAATAATGCCGTGATTTTGAGTACCTGGCAAGTATTGCAGCAGCTGAATGACTGCCCTCCAGTGATTGATACCCGGTGATTCAAGGTGTTGTGATAACTGAGAGATTGCAAATGCAATGTCTGGCCGTGTGCAAACTGCAAGATACATGAGCATGCCAATGGACCGTTGATAATTTGCACCTACACGATCAAACTGCTGTTGTTCAAGGAGCGTTGAAAGTGTAAGTTGAGTGTTGGGGATCATTGGAACCGATGTCTGTCGGACTTCCAACATATTATGGTCGGCAAGAACTCTGGTAAGGTACGCTTCTTGAGAGAGATACAGTTGATTTTGATCGACACGAGAAACTTTTACACCAAGTAAATGCGTCAGTTCACCGATATCTTCCATTTTGAATCAAGCCGAGATTAGATCCTTGAAACGTTGAACATTGTGACTTATAACAACCATGTCGTCTACATAGACATGCACATAACACACCCATGATGGTGAGTTACTGATGAATAAGCAAGGATCAGCAGGGGAGGATTGGAAGTTGATGGAGTTGAAGAAGGCTTCAAGAGCTGAATACCAGACACGAGGAGCTTGACAAAGACCGTAGATAGCCTTCTTTAGTCGGAGGCAATGACCTGGGGGAACGACTAATCCAGCAGGTGGTCGTAGATAAACTTCTTCCTCCAAGTCACCGTTCAAAAATGTGTTTTTTGCATCCATCTGATGAATTTGATAACCTTGAGACAATCCAATTGTGACTACGGTTTGAAGGGCTGCAAATCTACCCGTCGGAGCATACGTGTGGAGGATATCTTCTACAGCTTGAAGCAATCCTTGAGCACATACACTCCAAAGATTATTGTACCAGATTCTCAAATCTGGCATTACATCAGTTGAAAAAATCTGTTATTATATCAGACAAAGCTGGTATTGTATCTACCACAACTGATATTATATCTACCTATTGTGATATTATGTCTATCATGAGGGATATTAAATCAGTTGAAACTATTTAATATCAACATGACTGACTTGATCTCAGATTTTTCCGTCTGATGTAATACCCATGGGCCAAAATGTTATGTCAGATGCAAAAAACTGATATAAATTCAGGGATGTTGATATTGAATTGCATCAACTGATGCAATATCTGTCATGATAGACATTACATCATGCAAGGTAGATATAATATCAGTTTTGGTAGATACAATACCAGTTTTCTCTGATATAATATCAGTTTTTTTCAACTGATGTAATGCCAGATTTGGGAATCCAATACAATCATGCTGGCAGTGATAATCGAGCCTTGAATTTAGATACGGTGCCGTTTCCATCGAGCTTCTTCCTAAAGACCCAGATAGTCCCTAGGAGTTGGCGATCACAAGGTATACAGACGATTTCCCAAACCCCTAGATCAGCCATAGCCAAGAGTTCGAGATCAACAGCAGCCCGCCAATCCTTGGACTCGCCAGACAACATTGCTTGGTTGAATGTTTGAGGAACCCCCACTGAGACATACACCATTGCATTAATGTCCCAATCGGGATTGAGATAATCCAGCATGAAACCATCTAGTCAATTGAGAACGCACATATTTGCTCTACAACGGTGTCCAATGATGTTGGATTGATCAATGGCTGACGAAATGTCCTTCAGAGCCTTGTCTGGTCAAAGAACAATATCCCATCCTGGATTGGGCTTGGATGGGATGTCATCATTTGGTGGAGGTTGCATGACGGTGTCGGTAGTGTTGACGGCGGCTGGTTTGACAGGATTCTGCCGATTGCCTTCATTGAAGTTAGGATCAGAACAATTATCGTCGACAGTGATTGGTGGAAATGAGACTGGAGAATCATCAATTTCGTCAAACTCTGCAAGATTTGACAGATCCGAGAGGTCAGATGGGTCAGCTGAGGAGAGGAGGGAGACTCCTGGAAAATCTGCTTTGTCAAAAGTGACATCATGGCAGCGCTCAACCTTCCCTCCTGGTAGCAGAATGCGCCAGTTACGCATTCCCAGCTGATAGCCAACCATGATCCCTTGTTTTGCGGTGTCGCCAAATTTCCCATTTCTAAGCTTCTTTGAGATATTTACATAAGCCTTACAGCCGAATGGCTTCAGCCTAGAGGTATCAAATTCGGACTCAAACCACATTTGGTAAGGCATCTTCCACTTCAGCTGGCGAGTCGGAGTGATATTTTCGAGAAACACAGCTGTTGAGACGGCCTCCCCCCAGTATTCAGGTGGAAGTTTGGCTTGCTTGAGAAGCGCTCTCGCCTTCTTGCTGGTAGTCCTATTTCCTCTTTCAGCGACTGCATTCTTCTGTGGCGTGTACGGAGCCGTGACATGAATTGTTACCCCTTTTAACTTGAGAAAGTCAGTGAATTCAATGGAGTTAAATTCTCCCCCCCCGTCAAAGATCACATTTTTAATTGGTCGACCATGAATTGTTGTAACATTGTTATAGTATTCAACGAATTTCAAGAACGTGTTGGATTTAGAAGAAATGAGAAAAACATGACGATATTGAGTAAACCAATCAGTGATTTTGAAATAATAGAGATTTTTGCCGAGCGAGGATGGAGTAATTTTTCCACTCAGGTCCATGTAGACCGAATGAAGTGGATGAGATGCTTCAGGAATATGAGATGGAAAGACAAGACGATGCGATTTGGACATTGAGCATGAGTCGCACTTGATAGTAGGAATCGAGATTCCAAACATTCGCTTCAGTGCCTCGTTGCTGCAGTGACCGGCGTGTCTGTGGAGGAGATTGACATCAGTAACTGTCGTTGTTCAAGCCAAGGAGCTTGATGATGACTGACCTTCATGAGTTGTTGTCAGATGAACCATACAAGTCCCTCCATTGATAGATGCTTTCAGGATGGCCTCTCCATCTCGAACAAGGACAAAAGACGTGTTGCTTGTTCGTTTAATTTCGCAACCGCGTTCGTACAATCTGCCAAGGCTTATCAACGTCGCGCTGAGACCAGGAACGTGGATCCCTTTAAGCGGAATGATCTTGTTGTTTTCGGCTACGAAGTTGACGAAGCCGCTTCCCTTGACTTGGAGAGTGTGCCCATCTGCTAACTTGACTTGGCTCGTTCTTGGTCGATAATCTTTGAACAGGGACTTGTCGGTAAACATGTGGTGCGAGGCACCACTGTCAAGATAACACATATTCGGCGTACTGATGGCCAAGAATGCCTTGATAGTGCACCGAAGCCTGTTTCCAGTTGATCGAGAATCACCGCTGTCTGATTCTTCAACTTGCACAGCATTAGCATTCTTGGATGTCTTGGAGAGTTGCCAGAATTCCTTTTCGGTATGACCGGCTTTGGGATTATGCTTCCCTCCTGAGCAATATTCTTGACGAGGTTTGGTTTTCTATTTTGATTTGGAAGTTGAGGCAGCCATGGCTGTGTCTTCGGTCTTGATGCTGACCGAGTTTAAAGCGTTTTGTCGCTTGTTGTTGAGGGTGTCTTTAACCAGTTGAAGGGTTAAGGGTCGCTGAGATTGAAGCCAGTCTTGAGTTGCTGAGTACTTCTCTGGCAGTTTCATGACAATGGTTTTGGCCACGTACTTCTCTTTGATGTCGCATTTGTCTCCAGAGAATTTCATCCCAATGGATGACATGATTTTGAGGTGCTCGTCTACCGTTTCTAGGAACGTCGTAAGATCTCCTTTGAATTGAAATTTGCAGAACTCGTTGTATGCTTTGGCTTGATTGCCATCGGTCTTTGCCTCATAGTAATTTGTGAGGAGCTTCCATAGCTCTACAGGGTTGTCCTCGTTGGCGTCTGTCACAAAGCGATTGAAGTTGATTGATCCCATGTTTGAAACGAGAATACCGGCTGTCTTTGATTGATTTGTTGCAAATAGCTTGAGTCCTGCTGGATCAGTTCCAGTGGGTGCTGCTGATGTCGTAAGATATTTCTTGAAACCTAGTTGTTGGCAGTATCCAGTGACCTTTCTTTTCCAATTTGGGAAATCGGTATTGGAAAGATCAGGAACTTGATTCTTTGATTCAGACATCGTAATGAGTGAGTATCAACATGTGATTTTGAAGCGCGTCCACAGAGTTAGGACTCTGGGCTCATAACCTATAGAATGGGTAGGCGCAGAGAGTCTTTTAAAAGACCACGAGAGGTGTTAGCACACGAGAAGAGACGACTAGTTGAGACGACGGGCGAGCACACCTTTTAAAAGACCACGAGAGGTGTTAGCACACGAGAAGAGACAACTAGTTGAGACGACGGGCGAGCACACCTTTTAAAAGACCACGAGAGGTGTTAGCACACGAGAAGAGACGACTAGTTGAGACGGCGGGCAAGCACACCTAATGTGTGAGACAAGAGAGTTGAAACAATGAGTGATTGAATGAATTTCATGAAGTCATAAATAAGAACAAGATGAAATGAAAGAAATGAACAAGAACCTTTTAAAAGACCACGAGAGGTGTTAGCACACGAGAAGAGACGACTAGTTGAGACAACGGGCGAGCACACCTAATGTGTGAGACAAGAGAGTTGAAACGATGAGTGATTGAATGAAGAAAAGAAATAGAAAGCGATACACAATTTACTATTTATGACTACATTCAATTAGGTTTCATCTAGGTTACAACTCTGTGTATCACTACATGACCGGTTGATGAGTATGCTACTACTGAGAAACTCAATATCAGGCCATGAAAAATCCTGACTCGGACAGCTGGACGGAGGCTATTGAGGCTGAGTTGCTAGCTATGGAACTACTGGGTGTTTGGAAGATAGTTGATATTGAAGCCGGAATTGAACTACTCAACACTGTGTGGATATTCAGGAAGAAAATCGATGAGAACGGAGATCTCACAAAGTACAAAGCCAGGCTGTGTGCCGCCGGCAACTTTCAGGTAGAAGGTCTTAATTACGCTGAAACTCACGCACCGACGGGCAGGCCAACAGCACCGAGGGCTCTGTTACCAATGGGATTCTCAAATGGTCTAGATGTCCACCAGATGGACGTCAAGAACACATTCTTGAATGGTCATCTGGATGAAGTTATCTATCGCGGGCATCAGCGAACCTCTCTTCCCCAACGTCAAATGTCTCAGGCTCATTAAGTCTATTTATGGTCTAAAACAGGCGCTGCATGTATGGCATCATCAGTTGTCTACATTCTTCAAATCAATCAACTTTTCGTCGTAATTGGCGGATCCTTTTTGATGTCACTAGGCAAATGACTGTTCATTTTTGCTTGGGAAGTTGGATTGACATTTTCTCTAGTACCACATGAACTAGGAAAAATGCTACTTCTGTTGAGAAAAGAAGGAGATGGTAGGAGTATAAAATTTGAGGTGCAAAAACAAAGGGAACACAGGTACGATTGAGGAAGAACATATGGAAAAGACGAAAGATCAGATGTTGTCTGTTGGTCTGAAGTATTTATGTGAAGATTGAGGAGAGAAGCAGAGAGAGACATGTTGGTGCGCAGGTATGGTTGTACAAGATGACATATTGAAGGGACAGTGAGAGTAAGGAGAAATTGAGACGGCCGATGGTCCGGAGAAATATGTGTCTAGCAGAAGGATTAAAGTGGTCTGTGATGATGGATAATACTGAATGTTTTTGTCTATACGTATATATCTAGATGTGTGGGTATATACTGATTTCCGTCTTGAAGATAGTGTACTTTTGTATGGGGGTCAGCCGAGAATGTCATATCGAGAGCAGGAGAAAATTGAGGATCCTTCTTAGAGTTGGTATGTTGTCTCAGGCTTTCTTTTTTTTTTTTTTGGATAACGAGATCGTTGTGTGTCGTTTCAGGCTTTATTTTTGGATGACCAGACCAGGATAGATAGATTTTCCGCGTTTCTAGCTGATAGTTTGGTGATCCTTTTATTGGTTGCTCAATAGATTAGCCTAAGTTTTTGATCGATCAAAAAAACGAAAGGTGGAAGAAAAACAAAAAAACATTAGTGTCCATACCGTTGTTCAACCAAGAGAAAAAAGTGGGAAAAACAACGTACAAAGTAGTTAATTTGATGTAAAAATATGTTCAAGTAAAGATAGAAATAACGAAGAGAAGGAAGAAAAAGGTGATTGACTTGAAGAAGATTTAGTGTTCAAGAAGAATAGTTGATGACAAGGGTATCATGGACCAAGTTCAAGGCCTTGATTGAATCCTGTTTTGAGATCACGCAAGAAATATTAATTTCCGACGCGCCTTGACTGATCATTTCGATGTTCACATTGCCCTCTGCCAGAGTACTAAAGATAGTATGAAACAACAAAGAAGAAGAAAAGGTGATTTCAGAGGCGAGGAGGAAAGTCAGGCGGAGGGTGGGACAGCGGGATTGGCTAACCTGAACATCTTGCCAGCGATGCCGACCATGTTTTTCATCTTTCGACCGACCAGGGAAAGGATTGCCATTTGGTTGAGGACCGAGACCTCGCCGATATCTTTGAGTTCTTTAACTAGGCGATCGAAGCCCTTGAACCTGTAGATTTCATTGACCATGATGGCCATACTGACGTGAACCTCACTGGTGGAGATGAGATCGACGGCGATGCCGAACTTGTCCAAGGTACCAAAGATCCTGGCAAAGAACCCATGAGAGATCGTCTTCTGGTTCGAATGGATATTAAGCACTACAATGTCTTCCTTAATTGTGATCGCCGTTGGTGCCTTGCTGTGAATCTCATCGGTTCCCCTAGTTAGATCGACTATCTTTGGTGACGAGGGGATCGATCGATTGGGGTAGATGACCGTTCCAAGTCCTTCGGGATTCATCACATTCTTGATCCGGATGGGAATCGAGGCTCGGATGACTTGTTCCATGGTGAAGGGATGGATAACCTCGGAGCCATAATATGTCAACTCTGTAGGAGAATCACCGGTAAATTCTTCGCCCAGTCAAATAAGTCAAAATAACCCGTCCTGACCTGCTGCTTCTTCGGGGGTGACTACACTAAGTAGCCGTGCTTTGGGAACTTTTCTTGGATCGGCAGTAAAGATCCCATCGACCTCTTTCCAAACCTGAAGCTCAGCAGCACCGAGTCCGACAGCACAGAGTGAGGCGCATAGATCGGTGTAGCCACGGCCGACCTGAGTCAAGAGTGATCCTGGTACGACGCCAAAGAAACCGGTGACGATCGGGATTCGATCTTCGCATTGCTTCAACCTTTCGCCGAGTCGTAGGGCTAAACGATCGTAGAATGGTTGCCTGAGCTGACCGCCGGGCGTTTGGTAGAGCCCATCCGGATCGCCATCTGCGGCCTCAAATTCGATCTTTTCGACGATATTATCTAGAAAGACGAGCTCGACATTGAATCCCTGTGGTGATCATCTCGGTTAGTGCCCAAAGTCGATTATGAGCAATCTACGTAATCTGGAACGCCTTACCTGATCTGTTAAGTAGGCTGTCACCAATCGACATGATAACTTTTCACCTACCCCGATTATTAAATCCTTTGATTTTGGAGAAATTTCTTCCAAAATCTATTGCGAGAGTGAGGAAGATTGAATATGCGTCGGCGTTGAAAAGAGGAAGGAGGAGACTATTGACCTGAGTGGCTAAGAGTAAGCTGCGCAGCCTTTCACAATCGTAAGCTATATCATAATGGAGGTCGGAGAGTAAGTTTTTGTCAGAGATCAGCTCGGAAGCCGCCTTGAGATGATCGGCTTTAAGGATTTCGATAGTTTTCTCGAATGGGGTATTATGTTCTTCAACAGGCTGGTGAGCAGAGTCTAGGGAGAGGTTATTAAAGGCGATTCCTGGTGAATTATGGCTAGCATACAAGCTGGGGGAGGTAAAGCCGTTGACGGTCGAGTTAGTCCTTGAGAGTAGGCGAGGGGTTGGAGAGCCACGACGAGCGAGGATTTGAGAAAGGATCAATGGGTTCGGTCCGCTGAGGGTGTTGGTGGTCGATGTGGGTGAGAAGGTGGCTTGAGAGGGTGAGTGTTGGATGCTGGATGAGGATGGGTTCTCGAGTGCTTCTAAGGCTGCCTTGAGGAGTAGGTTAGTGGTTCCAGTGGATTTAGTATTCCCAGATCGGGCTGAACAGACGATTGCGACCCTATGACCGGCATCAAGGGTAGACCTTGTATTAGGGGAGGGTAGAAAGATTATTAGTGCGCTCAAGAAGTTAATGGTCAAGATGGATGTCTTACGGTAAGATTTGAGTGGCGACGTTGGTCAGGAATTTTCCGACGCTCGTTCCGCCGTACTTCTGTATGACCCAGGGTGGTTGATGGTCCTTGGTAGTGGGTGGGTTGGAGCGTTTAAATGGTCGAACCTGCTGATCAGTGCTCGTGGTGGAGATGGACATGGTATTCTAGGCTGATTGGTCTTGATCGTTGAGGTTGAGGTTGAGGTTGTTGGTTATTGGTTGTTGGTTGTTGGTTGTGGTGGGTTGTGGTTGAGGGAATGTTGTGATCGGAATGGGTGTAATTGCATGTAGGTATGGATTTATTTACATAAATACATAAATACATATTTAAATAAATGTGGAATTTTTTAAATTTTTTACCGAATCGGATTTATTTATTTATTTACATACATACAAATAGACAAATGACCAATGGGGGTTCACGTCGCAACCAGCCGTCGAAACTAATATGCATGGTTTTCCCTGCCAAACCAATCCATTTGGCAGGGAAAAACCTGGATGGTTTCGACTGCTGATTTCCACCTAAGCAATAAGTGAACCCCCTCAATTGATTGAATAAATAAATCTGTAAGAATATCATCTTTCCTAGTAAACACTCAGACAATCCAGGAGATGCCTCCATGTGTGTATGTTTACTAACTCCTTGATGAGGGTGCCCACTGGGCTCTGTTCTACCTCGGCAGGTAAAAATTATTTGGATTGCAAGAGTGAAAATATCAATCAAGGAACTTTTATTATCAGGCCGAGAGCAGCTGGATGATGGGATGATCACTGGATTTAAGAATCAGTAACTGCGTCCAAACATCGTCCATCGTTTGGCATCCTTCCCACATTCATATCCTAAACATTTCGTCACTCCTGACTCGATAAGCGGATAGGGAGTTTGATCAAAGGGGATACAGAGTGATTTGGCCCCCGCCGAAGGTGCTCTCTCATCTTGCTCAACCGCACTCCTGTATAAGTTATCTCTCAAGGTGGATCATCAGTCTCTGAAAATAATCAAGTAGAAAGGAAGAGGAAAGACTCAACTCTTTAGCACTCTGGGTCTTGATCTGATCTTCACACGATTCCTCTTCACACCAAGCAATCACACACGAACAGTTCTTGTTCAACGTCGGCACGAAATCCTTCCAATCCACAACAAGCTTCCGATGAGCATCGTAGATCACTTTGGCCTTCGAGTACATATCCGATTGAATGGTTTCTAACAGTTTCGGAATCTCTACATCCAGCGTCTCGAGTCGATACGACTCCTTCTCCCCGGTATCTCGACGGACGACCAATGTGGTCTGGCTGGCAAGATCCTTAGGACCGAGCTCTAACCGAAGTGGGATACCTTTCATCTCCCACGAGTTGAACTTCCAACCCGGCGTATAACCCTCTCGGGTATCTGCCTTTGCCAGTACGCCCGCTCTCCTCAGTCGAGCCGCAAGATCCTCGCACTTATCGTACAGATCCTTGCGGGATTCAGGCCCAGTAGACGCCACGATCCCAACCGGAATGACGATCGCCTGGAGGTTGGCCACTCGTGGTGGTAACACGAGCCCCTTATCATCAGCATGAACCATGACCATCACACCGATGCTTCGGGTCGAAAGACCCCATGAGTTTTGCCAGACGAATAACTTTTCGGCTTGAGTTCCTGCGTTCGGACCGACCGGTTTCGATGGATCCTCAACACTGATATTGAACATCTTCGAAAAGTTTTGCCCCAGACAGTGAGACGTTGCTCCTTGGATACCCCGGCCGGAGGTAGGTACGAATCCCTCAACTGTCGTCGTATACAAGCCCCCTGCGAATTTCTCCTTCTCTGACTTAACCCCTGGTGTGACTGGCACGGCTAAGAGCTCTTCGTAAACACCTCGGTAGAGGTCCAAGATCTGTCTGACTTCCAAGTCGGCTTCCTCCCTATGTAAGTGAGCCGTATGACCTTCTTGCCAAAGAAACTCTCGAGTACGGATAAACGGCTCTGGAAGATCGATTGAGCTCAGATCAGTCAAACTGCTTTCATATCAACTGGACTCTCTCAGTCAGATACTCACGGGGGTTCTTGAATTCCCATCGCACAACACTGTTCCACTGGTTGAGTTTCAGAGGAAGGTCACGATAGCTTTGGATCCACTGTCAACCCGAACCGAACAGACGATCAGCAAATATGAACGAATGGAGTAACCACAGTTCTGTGCCCATCTGAACGAGTAGAATGTTTAACCTACCTTGGCATAGTAGGGATACATCACTGTTTCGGACGTAGGACGAATAGCGATGTGTTCCTCCAATTCGGATTGGCCACTATGAACAAAAATAATAACACAGTCCAACTTTGATAGAAAGACTTGATCCATAAGTTTGGATATCACTCACGCTCTGGTCACCCAAGCTACTTCCGGGGCAAATCCTTCGATATGGTCTTTCTCTTTCTCCAATACTCGGGAAGAGACAAACATCGGGAAGTAGGCATTCTCAACACCCAGCGCTTTGATACGATCGTCAAACCATCCTGAAAGGCAAACGGGTAAGTTCGAAATCAGCCCACGAAACAAGTCAGATTTGGTCTGCTGGGCATCAGGCGAACTCACTTTGAATGGTTTCCCAAATTCGATATGAGGCTGGCTTCAAGATGTAGCATCCAGATATATCATAATAATCAATCATATCACCCTTTTTGAGAACCTGGTATTGTTTTTAAAGCCATGTGGTGTTAGAGTTGTAAATTAGAATAATCCGATGATCATTGGAGAGAGAATTGACATCTTGATACCAGTCCCCAAAGGTACTCGATTCCTTCTTCAAACTAATTCCCAATGAGCCTTTCTCTCCACTGGTTTCCTTGTTTTGAGTAACCTTTGACGCCTGGGCTGGGGCTTTAGCCTTAGAAGCCGTTGTCTCTTTACTAGAAAAAAAAAAGAACGTCCTTAGGATTAGGTTCAGATCAGGTTAGACTGATGTGAGATCGGGCCATACTTGGCCGCAGTCTCTGTTCGGGGGACATGGAAAGTATGTTTTTGTATTTTGAGCTCAGTCTTTTGAAGGCATTGGATGTGTTCGGAATCAGCTAGAGAGTCTGATAGGACCAGCATGACGGTGGTCGTATGATTAGGCGTGATGGAGTCCAGTTTGACTGTTCAACCGAATGAACAGATCAGCAAACAAGTATCTATTATTAATCAACAGATGAATAGACGGACAAACCTTCAGCCTTTGAAGGCTTGTTGAGCACAGTCATAATCAAATCATCTCCAGCCGCTCTCATATCTTTGAACCCCAACTTCTTCGCCAGGCTAGTCGCTGGACCCAAATGTTTTCCAGGCTCGATTACGACAACGACTAGTAGGATTGCCGCCAACGGAGAGCCGACGACTGCCTTGGGTTTGAAGAGTGAGATATTCAAGTCCTGAGTAGACATTTCTGGTTTGACGAGGATTACTTCTGTTCTGCAGGAGTTTGTCTGTCTGGAATGCGGATCCGGTTTTTTTTTCCCTGTTCGTAGTGAGAATACTTTGTTTTTTCACCTCGCTCGCGTCTTCCGAGTGTTAGAGGTACAACGATCGACTAGGATTATGTAAGAGGGGGCTCCCAAATTATGTGGGCTTACCAGCTTGTTCTGACGTTATTTGGTTGAACTTCAGACTTAGATCATCACATAAAACAAAAGTCAACATACAACTTCCTGCTTATTACACCACGGAAGCACTAAAGTTTTTTCAGGCAATTTAAAAAACCAAATTGGTTACGGCCCTGGTTTTTGGGATGGAATTGGTTTGAATCTGGTGGGGGAACCAATTCTGTTCCAAAAGAGGTCACAGAAGTCAATTTATGAGAGAATAAAAAAAATGCTTTGAGAAAATGATTTTCATGACCAATTTCATGACAGAACCTTTCCACCCCAAAGTTTTTGGTCGAAAAGACCAAAGCTGTTGGTGGAAAGGTTGAGAAAACCAAATTTATTGGCTAATTGGTTCTAAAAACCAAAGTAGCTGGGTGGAAGGTTCACAGAAATATTTCTGGAAACCCTTCTGAGCTGAATTCTGGCAGGATCTCCCACAAGTTTGGCTGGTAGTATCCCACCAGCTACTTCTAACCGACTTGCTGAAGGCCCCAATGGCCAAAGTTCCCAAGACACCCTTCAGGTGCCACCCCAACCACTGCAGACCAACAGCACCCAACCACTCCAATCACCGGCCCAACACCAAACACTTCAAACACCAGCGCAAAACCCATTTGAACTGAAGCAGACTTTTCTACCTGTCATACAATGGGTATGAAATGTAGACAATCTCAAAGATGACAGACCATTCAATCTGTTGTCATAGCCCTTTCAGGTTCAAGCTCAGCTTTGGTGGGTTGAGATTCCAAAGCATGACAGGAAAACAGATTCAACCACACTGGGTTTGATTCCTGGACCACTCAATCCAGTTAATTGAATATTTCGATAACCTAGTGGTGGAAAGGGAATCAGGGATTGAAGGGACCTGTAACCCTTTGAGCTTCCATCCCAAGCCTCTCAAAGTTTGAGCTTCAAGCTTTGAAGCTTGAATTTCATCTTCTTTGAAATTTGAGCCTCAAAATTTGAATTTTGAAGCATAGGCAATTATTCCTGTTGGGATGTAAGAGCTCTCTTTTAGAGCTCTCACTTTGCGGAACGGCACAGAGAACTTACAACAGACCTATTCTGAGGGAGAGTTCTAGAACCTATAGTTGGGTTGTATTTCAAAACAAAGGACTAGTCCAGTAGAGATGGTTAGATGAAGATAGGAACAAACTCTCACAAAGGAAGGGAAGAAGAGGAATTAAAAAGAGAAGAAGAGAAGAATGAAAATAGAGAAGGGTTTTGACTTACCTAGTCCAGTAGAGATGGTTAGATGAAGATAGGAAAGAACTCTACTGAACTAGGAGGGGTGTGGGGGAGATTGAGCATAAGTATTGGAATTGGAGCTAGGATTATTATGTAATGTGTATGTAGTTGTTCTGTGAAGTCTTGATCTTCACATGGGACCAGGGCTTTCTTCCCCCATCAGTCTATGTGTGCTTTGGGAAATAGCACCTCTTACCCGGGGGGTACTGTCATACAATGGGTATTACATTTAGATAATCTTGAAGATAACAGACAATTCAATATGTTGTTGTAGCCTTTTCAGGTTCAAGCTCAGCTTTGGTGGGTCAAGATTCCAACGCATGGCACTGCCCCCCAGTTCCTTTCAATCACCAGCACCCCTTCCAGGGCCTGTTCTACAAACACCACACATAAATAATTCTTACAAAATTTCATGTGCCTGCACAATCCTGGAAGTTCAGATAATAAAATTTTTTTGTGCCAGCATCTGTTTCTTGTTTTACATTTCAACTATACCATACATATAAATAAGTTGTACCAGAATAGATTCGTGATTGTTGGCCTATTTTAAAAGCTAAGTGTTGGGCTTTCCAAAACTCTTGCTAACCTTGAACTTCAAGATCTGAGGAAAATCCAAAATTCCTCTTGACAAGCTTGGTATAAGTAGAACTTCCTATATATTTTGTTTTGAGTTTTGTTCTAGCCATGCTGCAAGTGATTTGGCACACTTTTGAGAAATAAATAAATATTTATATATGTCTCCTGGAATTAATGTACCGTAAACTTTCTCTAGCTCTACAAATAGTAATCATGCTCATTTCTGACTGGTAATGTATATAAACAGATATAAGCCTTGAGCCTCACAATTCCACATGTCAAACTGCAGTTTAAATCAGATAGTTAAGTATAGGGAATATAAGAGTGTGAGAATAAGAGAAAGAAGTTTAGGAATGGATTGAGAATGAGAAGGAAGGGATTGTAGATTTTTATTTGAGTTTGTGTCCATAGGAAGCTTCATGGGAGTTTCACAGAAATATCTCAACATGTTTTACATTACTACTGAGCATTCAATCAGCCATCAACCTGGTTGAGTACTAAGTCATCTCTGAGTCCACATATCTTCATCCTTGAAGCTATTCTTGAACTCCTTTGACTCAAATTTATCCTCAAAAAAGATTTGAAGATTATCTTCAAGACTTATCTTCTTTTCCCCTCATGTGCTTTGATAAAATAAATTCCCCGTTTTACGTTGGGTTGGTTGCATGACAGTTAGGGGCACAGCCCAAGTTTAATCTTCAGTTCAATGCCACACACACCCCCACAATTCAGCCAGAGGTATATTAATGACTTTTATAATAGCCCAGTTCACGTAGCAGCTCATTGGCAAATAAAAAAAAATTCAACAACATAATTTGGGCATTAATAAAAAAACCCGGTTTTTCCGCGTTTACACCCAGTTTTCTGCGCGGTGCACCCGGTTTTCCGCATTTACACCCGGTTTTTTTTAATTTTTAATTTTTAAGCAAATAGAACGTGGAGGGCGGCATTTGATGCGCGTGACCCTAAAACAAATAAAATAAATAAATAGAACAAGGAAAATAAACAAAATAATATAATATAAAATGTTATAAAATGTTATAAAATTAAATAAATAGAATAAATGAAATGAATAAATTAAATAAATAAATTAAAAGCAAGAGACATAATTGCAAGTTAATGATTTATGAATAACGCAACCTCCCCAATCATCCTCATTCAATATTTTATTTAAAACAATTAAAATAAACAATTAAAACAAGGAAAATAAACAAAACAAAATAAAATAAAATTATGGAGGGCGGCATTTGATGCGCGCAACCTCCCCAACTCATTCAATATTTTATTTAAACAAATTAAATAAGTAAGTAAAACAAGCAAAATAAACATAAACAAAATAAAATAAAATAAAGAGAATAAATGAAATGAATGAAATAAATAAATAAAATAAAAAGCAAGAGACATAATTGCAAGGTCATAATTTATTAATAAATAATAAATGTAATAAAAAACAAAGAGACATTAGTACAGACTAAGAATGCGCACACAAATAATAAGTATAAGAAAGAGAAATTGTTATAAACACTACTGATAACAACTAGAAAATGCTTACAAATGGTGAATCTACGCCTGAATTACATTCCTGAACCCATATGTAATGTGTAATAATTATCTTACATGTAACACTCCAAAGCATCATACAATGTACCATACCGCTGTGTATCATTATATTTCCATTTCTTTGTCATGAAATCTGATAACAAGTTAATTTTATAATCTGTATTTGTTTCCAATGAATTATTTACCCTCTAAAGTGTATTAATCCATTTAAAAACTCCCCAAATATCTTGAAAGACAGGCGTGAAGGTGTTTAGAAAAAAATTCTGTCCAAGAATGATAAAAAGAAAGCCAGTGAAGTTAAAAATAAACTGTTTTTCACATTAAGTTCTACACCCCTTAAAGTGTTTTAAAAAAATTTAAAATTTTGAGAAATCCTGAAAATTGAGCCGTGGGGTTTTTTTATGAAAAAAACCGGGTGGATTGGCCAAAAAAAATAGAATGCTTGTTTTTTTTGCAAAATAAAAATTACCATAAAATTTTACACCCCTGTAAGTATGATAAATAAATTTAAAACTTTGAAAAATAATGAAAATCCGCCCGCAAAAAATTAAATTGAAAAAAAACCGGGTGGATTGGCCAAAAAAAATAGAAGACATAGTTTTTTTGGAAAATAAAAGATACCATCAAATTCTACACGCCAAGAAGTATTTTTAGCAATTTAAAAATTTTGAAAAATAATGAAATTCCGCCCGTAAAAAATTAAATAAAAAAACCAGGTGTAAATGCGGAAAACCGGGTGTACTGCGCAGCAATTTGGACGTCGCCGCTGCGTAAAACCGGGTGTAAACGCGGAAAAACCGGGTTTTTTTTATTAATGCCCTATAATTTTACCATAAAATCCCCCCGGGATTTTATCCCAACAAGAAATCCCTATCTTGCAACAAGCAGATGGAACTGCAACCATAATCACAAGTCTCCTTCAAAGTTTTTCCCCTATTACCCCCAAACTATTCCACTTCTTGTCAGAACACTCCTCTCCCCTTGGCAAACATTAACTATCCCCAGCCCTAAAGTCAAGTCAAGTATCCCAGCATACCTGTAAGTGTATTTGATTCCTATCTGTTTTCTTGCATTCTAACAATCTTTTACCTCCCTGTGTTAGTGAAATGAGAGGACATACCAAATGTCAAAGCATAATTCAAGACATATTCTTGTTTATCGTCTGGCTGGAACACATCAAAATTGATGACATGGTGGACTCTGCCCTCCTTGGGGAAAAAAACTCTCTTATTGGAAGCGAAGGCAGTTTTCCCCCGTAGCAAGACTCTTCAACTCATGTATGAATTCCTCCTCAGTGATTGGGGATTGTTTGAAGAGCAATTGCAAATCCTCCTCATCAACTGATACCTCCATCCCCGTCCTACACCAATAACCTGTGACAAGTTTGACATGCAAGAATTTATTGAAATGCCAGATGCAGACTTCCAACAGGCCTCAAGGACAACAAAACCCGGATTCATACATGTTCTTAATTCAATCTATACAAATCATGTCCTCCATTGTGGTGGAATTTGACCCCAAATTCCCATTGCACATCAACTAGCACTTACACTCAAACAATTGGGTTCAAATGGCAATGGGGCATTGGTTGGGTGATTCTTGAGGAAATTGAATGTTGGAAGGGGCACTGTGATCAAAGTAAGCCGTTGGGTTATTGAGGAGTTGACTTCTCTGGGGCAACAATAAATTATGTGGCCTGATAAAAATCACCAAGCCAAGATATCTGATGTCATGAGGGAAGAGGGTTTTGCAGGCTGTGTTGGGTTTGTGGATGGCACTACAATTCCCTTGTTCCAGCGCCCTGGATATTATGGAGAGGTATTCTATGACTGTAAACAACAATACTTGATTAATGCGCAGATTGTATGCAACTGTGACAAGTATATCACCTTGTTCATCACTGGCTGGCCAGGATCATGTGGAGACAGCCAAGTTTACAAAAGGATGCATCTGCATGAATTCCCTTCTGATTACTTTTACAACAGTAAGCAATTTATCAGATCTGCTTTTAAATTAGTTTGATGATTCATTTCTCATGTCAACTATCTGCCTCTGGCGTTGTATGTAGGTCAGACTATAAGCTTTATACTTGTAATGGGTTCTGACTCTGCTTACAAGTTGACTAATACTTGCATACCTTCAGCAGCTCCTTACAAGCTTCTTTTTTGAAAGCAATCAGGGCAAATCACCAGGCAACCTGTTCGTGATCAACATTTTTAACATAATTATTTCCATAAACAGTAATGTTTAGGCATACTCAGGGACAGGGCTTGAAAAAGCGCCCTCCCTGAAGAACCACATGTGCCTGGGATTTTCCAGGATCTATACAATAAATGGTTCGCGTGTTTGCAAATTGATTTTCCAAGGATTTTCCTGTGTGTGGTCAGACTAGAACCCAGATCCTTTAATATAAGCAGGATATTCATAAGCTTGTCCTCAACTGTTAGACTATTACGCTATTTGGTGAAGCTCTAATTCCTTGGGACGGATGGCTTGCAGTTTCAAGTTCATGTCATATGTAATATCTTGGTGGCTGTGCCTCTTTGTATGTAGGTCAATACTTGTTGGCTGACTCTGCTTACAAGTTGGCATACCAGCATACAAGGTCCCGGCAGCAAACAAACCCATAAATAACACTGCCTTGCCAAGTCTCACTTTGTGATACGGATGGCAGTACAATAGACTACAACTAGGTAATACTACTGTTACGGGTGGTTTGAAAGACCTGCCCCTCTGTTATACTACACAGAATTCTTACAACAAAATTTATTTATTGTTGTGGCGTAAGACTTTATGATAGAGAAAACTATGAGTAGCAATCCCTTTCAGACTAGATCAGATGTTTGTTTAGCAGAGCAAAGATATGTATGTTCTGGGGTGGACGAGGAATCAATGTGAACTATTCAAGTTGTATTGCCTTCTTTCTTAACCTTCAGCTAAGAGAGCAAAGTGATGAAAACACTTTTGCTTTTTCTTAAGAGCACACCAAAAAAGGGGCAACCTTGATTGAGATCACTACTGGATGCTATGAGTTTTTGTGCAACTTCAAAATAGAATTACTTCCCAAAAAACTGGCATGATTTTTCTTCTTGGGGGGAACAACCTCCCCTTTATATAGTAAAATATGAGGCATTTTAGCTGGTGAGTCCTTGACAAGCATGTGATGAATCATGTGACTATCCATGTGACTCTACTTGTGACTATACATGTGACTCTACGTGTGACTATACATTAAACTCTAACTATGTACTTATGTGTGCCTATACATTAAACTCTAACTATGTACTTATAGTTTAAACAAAACTGATTTTATCCCAACTGGGTTTTGTCTAAGTGCAGCTGGCCCTGTGGTTGTTCAGAGAGTGGCTATGGGTTGAACACCCGGCAGAATCCAATTTGTCCATAAAAAAAACTAGTAATATCCCTCCTTTTTGATATAACACTATTCTTTTATGTACTTTTGATACTTGAACACATTTAGCACACCACAACGTCCAAAACAAACACCCAATTGGAGTCCTCAAACCTTTCTGGTCTTCCTTGCAAGAGATGCGTCTACATCTCTATTGTCGCAGCAATATGCAAAAATTTTCTGCATGGCTCTACACCTGCATCTGTAAGGGTTGAGTCCCTCCTGGTTCTTTATGGAAGGAGCGGTCAGGATTGTGGCACGGAGGAACCAGGCTAAGAGCCTCTGGAGGGTTCTAGTACAAGTGAGGTGAATTGCAATCTGACAGGAGAGAAAGATCTCTCCAGTTAGTATCTACAATGAAGGCAATATAAAAGAATGAGAAGAGAATATAAGGAAAGGTACTTACCTAGACAGAGGAAAGATCTCTGCTGTCTAGGTAAAGGGGAAAGAAGAGACAAATACAAGGCAGAACAGCTTATATAATCTTGTGACAGGTTTGTGTAAGCCTGTGAGGAGCAGGGCTTACAGCATCATCCTCCACAATATTCTTTCCAAGCTTGGCGACCAATGGGTAGTGATATATGCAGAGGATCGGACAGTGTTCGATCACAACAATCATGGTTGCCCAACTGACCCCACGGAAGATGTGGATACTTTTTGGACTTGTTTGACCTCTGAATGTGTACAGTTCAACTGTAAAAAAGGAGTTCTCCCAGCCTGAAGGATTACCATCCTGAAAGTTGACAACATCCATTCTCTCTTGTAACCTCTTGTTCTTTCTCATACATTACAGTTTATGCTCTACATTTTTTGAAAAAAAAACACTTAAGAATGCAATGATAAAATAAAGTATAAATAACTATGTTGAAAAAGGGGGTGAGATTTTTTGAAGGGAAATACACTTGAGAAGAATGGGCATGATTGACTGGCTGCTTTCTTTTTTTAAAAATCTCACATTTTTGTTTCTCATACGTGAACTGCTTTGTTTCTCACACTTGACTTGCAAAACACTTGACTTGCAACACACTTGACTTGCAACATGGTGTAGTTTCTTCAATGATTTATAATCGATTATCATTAATTAATAATTATTATTCAAGCTACCAGGCATTGAGGGAATAAGAAAGTTGACAGAAGAGATAATAGAAATAAAGAGACATAAAAGATAATGGTAGAAAGAGAGACAAGACAAGAAAGCTCACTGATAGATGAGACGGAAAATAGCCTCTGCTTCAGCAACCAATTTGTTGAGCTGCCTGTTAGTCTGCTACCATGATGTATCACCAGCTGAACCATGAGCACTACCAACCAACACCCTGGCAGTCACAAGCGTCTGTAGCCTAGTTGGTAAAGGCAGCACTCTAGCATGTGTCTCAGCTTAGCTGAGGTCGTGAGTTTGAATCTCACCAGACACATCTCCATTTTACAGTCTCTACTACCATTTGCAATTAACTCCATGACCATTTTTTTTCTCTTCTCTGATTCTGGCCTGATTTTCCTCCTTGGCAATTGCACACTGCTCATCTCAATTGTACCGCTCCCGCTCCCACTCAAGCTGTTTAACCCATTGATTCTCCTCTCTCTCATCTCTTTGCTCTTCCTGTGCATCATTTTCATCAGCACACTTATCCTCACAATCCATTCTCTCATGCTCCACTTGGATATTTTGTTCAAGGATCTTAAACCAGCCATTGGTGGATCCACTGAATGCTGTAGCCAATTAAATCTTTGCATTATGCTGTGGAAGAGTTTGGGTTGCTCGGAAAACCCTGCTGGAAGTTGGAGGAGCACCCCGTGCGCCAGTTGATCTTGGTGGAGTTGAACTCTTACTGTGGAATAGAAGCAACACTGTTCCATCAGCAGGAGTCGTGTGTGAAACCAAGTTTGAATGGATGCTTATTTTGTCCAGTGTGCTATCTTGGGTTGCCTCCCACCCCAATGAAGTTGGGGTGCTTTGGATGGGATCTGGAGAGATTGGTTGCCGTTCTGAGCTTGTTGCCTTGTTTGGATCAAAATTATCAATCAACTCAGAGTCGCCATCTTTGTCTCTGGAGAACTTGATATCTTGATGAGGTTGCAAAAGTTTAAAACTTGTACATTGCTGTGACATTGGCCTTTTCTCTGAGGAGATCATCCAGGCGGTGATAGCACATAAATTTGGCCTCCAAGAGATTGTAGAGAGTTTGAGGTCCATCACAACTCTTGATACCAGCTCCGGTATTTTCCTTGTATTTCTTTGTATTGAGGTACTTCTTTTTCCATTGGTTCAATGCTTTGTTGAAGACTTCTTCCATTTAATAAGAGATCAGGGGTTGAGTTGGTTCATCCATGAGGCAAAGACCTCAAACGCTTGAGACCTTGGCCTCTGTTTCGCACCAAGTGTAGTTTGCAAGCCATTGTTATAAAAGGCTGTTAAGTTTTTTGAATCCTCCAGGTACGTCAAGATGTTATTGTAATCTTCACATGTAAAAAAATTCCCTTGGTTGTCATTCTCAGGTTGAGATAATCGAAGGCAATTTTCCCTTTGCCAGAGCGGCATTGGGCTAGCGTCTGTTGCTTCTTCAACTGGTTCACTTGATCCTTCAATAATTATTCTTGGTATTTAATAAGCTTTGCCATCTCTTGTTTGTGTTCCTTGCGCAGGTGTGCGTGTTCTTCCTCTGCACAAGCCACAGCCATCTTGGCCTTTGTACAACAGCGGTGTTTTGCTGGGGGTGGAGTAGTCTTGCCAATACCGGTGGAAGATGTTGTTTGGGAGGGGTTTGTAGTTGACTTGGCTAGGTCCATACTTGAAAAGCTCAGCTGTAGACAGTCATCCAACTGAAACAAGAGAACAAACAAATTGTCTGACAATCAGTGATCATCAACCCAAAAGAGAAAGATAAATTCAAAGAGAAACACACCACAGCAGGATGACAGCCATTGGGGTGATCCATGACCATACTATTCATCTGTTGAGATGACTCAACCTGTGATGATGCCAAGTCCAATATCTGAAAAGAAAATTTATCAATTAGTAATCACAAATATCACAAACACTTCAGATCAAAAAAAAATAACCTCAGTAAGGGAATGTTGGCCTAAATCTCCAAGATTCATACTTGAGCTGGGTGACTGCAAGGATTAATTAATTTTTTTTAATGTGAGATGAACAAGAGGAGAGAAACAAGACATACCATGTTTTGGACCTGAGATTCCATGTTGCGTGTTTGGTTTTCTTGAGGTGTGTGGTGTGTTGAGTTGGAGGTGTAACTAGTAGTTGGGTGAAAGTTGGACCGGTCGGGGAGTGAGCGGGTTGGGATTTTGATTAAATTTTAAGGGAGGTGAGTATACATGAGCAGCACAAGTTGTTTTTTTATGCTTAAAATTTTAAGGCATGAGCAGATTTGATTTTATGCAAAATGTGCATAGAAACAGCCCTACGTGAGCTGGGCTACTGTATTTTGAAAAACATCAACTTTGATTTATCTTGAGAGATTTTGGTAAATGTTAGTGCAAATCAGTACAAGCATTTGTAAAAATACAACACATGTAGTCTGGAGGTTGTTCGCAGGTTGTCCGCGGGCGCAAACTTCGGGGACAAAATTGCGCACCGGGACTCCGGGGCGTGCCTCAGGGAGGCCGGAAAGCGCTTGGGGGCGACGAAAATGTTTACGTTGGCCCCCAGTCGCCCAAGTCCGTGGTGTACCTTTGGGCAGAATCTTCCAAACCTAACCTCTGATGAGAATCGGATAGACCAAAGAGGATTGTAGCCCAGCGCCCGAGCTCCCGAGGCCCCCGTCCAGCTCCCAGATAATGGCCCCTTAAGACAATCAGTCCACCGCTCCCTTACCTACTTCAGCCACCGCACATCGAAGTCACCCTCAAGGCCAGCCCCAAACTTCAATATGGTCCGTATTCCATACCCACATGCCTCACTGCCCCTCGAGCTCCTCGCATCACGTGGTTCTCACTCACACTTTGTCTCTTGACCTCTGCTCATTTTCACCCCAACAGACGAAAAAAAGAAGAAATGGAGGACGCAACAAGTCTGGGCGTGGGCACGTCAAACCCGTCCGTTGTTCGAACTGTTCTCGATGTGTACCCAAGGACAAGGCCATCAAGAGGTGAGATAACTACCGATAAATGATGATTGCTATTCACGCTTGCTGAATGACTTCCTTCGACCCCTCCTGCCCTCTAGATTCACTGTTCGTAACATGGTTGAGTCTGCTGCCATTCGGGATTTGAGTGATGCCTCCGTTTACACGGAATATGTCCTGCCCAAGCTTTATGTCAAGATTGTATGTTAACCTCACAGTAAGGTGCTGACATCATCCTATTCCAGCTGACCATCATTCCACCCCTCACCCCCGACGCAGCACTACTGTGTCTCTTGCGCTATCCACGCCCACGTCGTGCGAGTGCGATCTGTCAGCGGCCGGCGTAATCGTGCGCCTCCAGCTCGGGTTCGTTTCAACAAAGATGGGAAGAAGGTCAACCCCAATGCTGTCGCAGGTCAGTGGGTTCTGGCTGATTAATTCGTATCATTGCGACTGAAATATTTTGTCAAATATCTGCTCCTTACAGCTGTTGCAGCTGTCACTGGACCACGAGCTTAATTCCTCACAACCCTTGCAATTGGTCACTCCTACTGTTCTGCATCCAAAATGTCCTTAAAGCTTATGCCTTACTATGGTGCCCATCATCTGTGCTTCCTTTGATGAGAAACAAGGCCTCAGATGAACAGGAGAGGCGCTCAATAAATCAACTCAACATTATGCCCATCACCCTTGCCCGTTGTGTTACTACCTTGCCACTGTGAAGTGTGATTATGCTGAATTGCCACGTTATATCCCCCTGATTTGAGTCTCGGATCGTCAGTTTGCTTGCCGCCTGCTTCGCACGGAACTTGGGTCATTTGAAATTATCCTTTAGAAATCCACAAGCACTTCGAGTGCATTATGGCAGTGGCCTTCCAGGTGCCTTGGGCGTCGTGCATTCTCAGGTGAAACTGGCCTTGCTTAAATTGTTGCCACTATCAGCGTCAATAGACATATACACCACGGTTACAGGATCAAAGGGAGGTCAATCTGATTCCAGAACGTACATGCCGCCAGACCCTTTGAACGCTGGTGCCAATTAATTTTGATAACCTGACTGGCACCAGGACTGATTTGATGACATCAGCTTCTCTTTTATTTTAGTCTTTCCCTGATCCTTCCCTAGCTCTGTTGATTGACACATCTCTCTGAGCTAGGTAAGCCAATTCCCCTTTCACCTTTCCTTCTCTCTTTCTCCTGACTAGTTGTAAAGAGATATCACTGTAGACTGACACATCTCTCTCACTGCAAAAGGGGTTTGTTGTATTGTTTACAACCCCCCATGGTAACGTTGGCTGGAGCCAACCAATGTAAGATCAGTCTCCCTGACCAGACCTATACTGGCTGGGCCCACCAATACATTTAAAGGGCCATTTGATGTATTGGTTGGCTCTGGCTGATGTTGCCGCAGGCGGTTTTAAGTGATACAACCCCTTCTGCAGTGTCTGAGCTAGTACTACACAATTAAGCCCCCACATATTGTTTCTAGAACTTCCTCCAATGCCCCACTGCCTTGTCCAATTTTCCCTTCAGTGAAGGGTAATTCCCAACCCTTACAACAGTGCCAACAACTTTGTTTAACTGTGGGACTGGTGCTGGTGCTGGTCCTCCAGGTAGCCCAGTCCAAAAGTGAGCAAGAATGACTTGAGATAGCTTATTGTTGGCAGACTTGAGGGATTCAGTGATGAGTGCATTGAATTTGGTGTTCCAAGTCTCTCTCTTTTCCCTTTCTTTCTCTTCCTTTATATCTCTCCCTTCAAAACTTAGAATCCTCTAAAACTTATCTTACTCTCCTTATAAGTTTTCATTCAATTTCTTAAACTCTCATTGTAATTTCCTTTTTCTTTCTCATAAAACTTACCACTTCTTCAAAACACTCTCTCAAAAAACAAAACAAAATTTTCCTTTTTTTTCTCTTTGTAAAACTTTCAAAAAAACAATAAATAGTAAAATAAAAATCTACTCTTCTTTTAACCTGCTTTCTGCTTCTTCAAAAACTCCCTTCATTTCCTTCATTTCCAAAAAATCCTCCTTATCTTCTTCCTCAATAAACTTTGTCAATTGCTTCACAATTTAAACCTGAAGCATCTGATGCTTGTCAAAGATATCTTTGAACTTCCTTGAATTAATCTCCTTTTACTTCTTCAAACTCCAGCAATCCTTGTTCTCCAACTCTTCATTGCATTGTCTCTTCCTTGAACTCCCTCCTCCTTTTGTAGTTTTTTGTAAATGTTTGGGCATCAGCAGTTGCTGATGGGATTTGATTTGATACTTCCTCCCTTTCCCCTCTCTCCTCTCCCTCTTCTCCAACCCTTCTCCTCAATCCTTTCCTTGACTTTGACTCCTTTCTTGACTGCCAAATGGAAAATTACCAGGATTTTTTTGATTTTTCTTCTTCCCTCCTCTCAACAGAAGATGATCCTCAACTACCATACATCAAAAGAATCCATCATCAAAACACACATTCTACATATTTTTCTACTCAGCCACACTCATCAACATCCCATCACACAGTCTACATATTTTCTACTCCTTCCACCTCATCATCATCAAATCACATACTCTACATATCTTCTACTCATTCCACCCATAAACATCACATGACACAGAGGTTCCCTTTTTTATTCTACACATATATTTTTTCCCACTTATTCCAACCATGAAGAACAATCAAGCATCCTCTCAGTTTCCACCCTTCACCCAATGAAAATTCCATCCAATCAAACCAAATCAGAAACCACTTAACCCAACATCAAGATATTTTACCATACCCCAAAGGACATAGTCATATCACTCAGATTAGAAGATATATAAAACCAGACTAAGAAGAATTGTTGCTCCTACTATACCACCACCTCAAGAATTATCAGTAAGCATTTATTAGTGTCCAAGAATGTCAAGAAGATATAAATAAGAATAAGAAGGCTAGAATGAAAATTTATTAGAAATACATGTATACAAGTACAATGATGGCTTAGTATTTGAGTCTAATAAATAATGAACGTAGCTTATAATTAAAATAAAATCAAGAATTTCAAGGATACTTTTACATGAAGAACATATTCAGCAAGATGGCATACTAGAAGGAATTTCAACCACTTTAAAGACTATAATATATATTTTACAAGAAGATTAATACAATGGATAATGGATACATGGATACTGAATACTATGGACATTGGAATTTGGATCAAATTATACTGGATTGGCTCATACTGGACACTGGCATGGACTAATACTGGATTGGATCACTTGGACCTTGGAAAGGAATACTCTGGACTTCCATGGATCACCTTTTTTCCAGCCCTTTCTCTTTTGGCTGCATTGTCTGGGGTCAGACAATAAGTTGAGGGAGGATGTGGTGATCTATTCCACTTCATTACTATATTTTAAAGATTACTTATCATTCATAAACCCCAAATACTTACACATATACACATATACACATATAGATCCCAAAGCTTACACATATTCACCATTATTATTGCATAATCAGATTCTACACCCCATTGTTAACCCTAGTCACTCACTCCAACCACCCTCAAATTCCTCATGGTTCAAGAGTTACAGGCAAACCAAGAATAATCCAGCAATTTACAGTGTAAAGCAAGTTATAGAATACAATAAGTACATATTATAAGTAGATATATTACACAACCAAGATACAAAATACATATTATATAAAATACATAGACACTACATAACATACACTGCACATGACTACACCTCGGACGCATTCAGACGCCTTCGAGTCGTCTTTTTTTGACGACTTGAGGGCGTCTTTTTTCAATTCAATGCACCTGTCAGCAGACGTTTACGACTTCAAGGCGTCTTGTGATTCAATTGAATCAGGAGTTTTCAAGGCGCCTTGAAGTCGCCTTGCAAACGTCTTCCGGCACAAGTCGTCTCCAAGGCGGATCCCAGTCCGCCTTTGAGACGACCAAACCAAAATAAGATTCAATTCACTTTATGGTTTGCAAGGCGCCTCGATGGCGTCTTGCAAACATTACCCAACCCTAGTCGTCTCCAAGGCGGATGCCAGTCCGCCTTGGAGACGACTTGAGCACAAAGTGGAATTGGCCTAGAGCCGACTTCAAGACGCATAAAGCCGTTGTCAGGCCGTTTAAAAACATTGTGGCCGCCCGGGGCCGTTTAAAAACATTCCGGCCGACCGGGGCCGTTTAAAAACATTCCGGCCGCCCGGCTCAGCACGCCTCGAGAACAAAGCCATTGAGCTCTCAATGGCTCCACATCCTCATCAGCTCACTCAAGGGCTAGTGGGTTTGGGGCCAAACCCACTGGGGTTGGTAGCATTGCGTGTATAGGTGTATATGAGCTATTTACAATTTGACTAGAAAAAAGGAATTGAGGGGAAAGTGAGGGAAGGAAGCCCAGGGATCAGAATGGAAGGAGAGAGGAAGGGAGGGAAGGAAGGGAAGGCAGCGCAAGAGAGTGAAAGGAATACATGGAGCAGGTGGCATAGACAGGGAAGGGAAATGACTACCTCAAAATAAATCCTCCTCGGTGTGGGAGTCACATTGATTCTCCAGCCCCATACGGGCTACAACGTCGACGTCGCTAGGGAGCTGTTGATCTTGATCACTCCAGTTGTCGACTGTAGTAGTGCCGTCCCAAAGGCGGGCATCGAGCTCGAGAACGAGGTGGCCAAAGACGGTGTTGTGAACCCTTGATTGGTGCCGACGCACCTCGAGATCCTTGTCGATATCCTCCCATGCACATGGGAGCTTGGCGGTCGGGTTTGCAATTCGGTTGATTCAGTTAATGTTGAACATGGCCCTAAGGTAAGCCAGCCGGGCCCGGCGTGGTGGGGTAATTCGCGAGTCGGTTAGGATTTGACTTGGGGTGACGTCCTTGAAGCGTTGATCCATGTTGATGTAGGCATCAGACACCAGTCTGTCTAGTTTGGGGGGCGGGAATGGGGGGGACTCGCCGGCAAGGCCGATCCGGACGAGGTTGGAAAAGATGTTCTTCTCGCCCTTAAGGACGGTAGCTATGTGCCGATTGAGATCAGCCTTGTATCCAGGGTCTTGAGAGTAGTTCTCTGGCATGTTCGCGGCCTTAAAGGCCGGGCGTTGATAAACGCACGCCAAGCGCGCACGCCAACGCCAACCCGCACGCCAATTTTTTTTGGCGTGCGGGGCCTACACGCCATTTTTTTTTGGCGTGTAGGGTCTACACGCCAATTTTATTTGGCGTGTGAGACCTGCACGCCAAAAATGGCGTGTGGTTCCCACACGCCATTTTTTTTTGGCGTGTGGGCCCCGCACGCCAAATAAAATTGGCGTGTGGGCCCCGCACGCCAATTGTTTGGCGTGCGCTCTCACACGCCAAACAATTGGCGTGTGGGAGCGCACGCCAAATAATTGGCGTGCGGGGCCCACACGCCAATTGTTTGGCGTGCGGGTCCCCCCTCGCTCACATAATCGAGTGGTAGGGACCACTCGATTACGTGAGCGAGGCCGGCTGACGAGGTTATACAACCTCGTCAGCCGGGAGGACTTCCTCCCGGCCGGCGAGGCTATACAACCTCGTCGGCCAGGAGGAAGTCCTCCTGGCTGACGAGGTTGTATAACCTCGTCAGCCGGGAGGACTTCCTCCCGGCTGACGAGGTTATACAACCTCGTCAGCCAGGAGGAAGTCCTCCTGGCCAACGAGGTTGTATAGCCTCGTCGGCCGGGAGGACTTCCTCCTGGCCGACGAGGTTATACAACCTCGTCAGCCAGGAGGAAGTCCTCCTGGCCGACGAGGCTGTATAACCTCGTCGGCCGGGAGGACTTCCTCCCGGCCGACGAGGTTGTATAACCTCGTCGGCCAGGAGGAAGTCCTCCCGGCCGGCGAGGTTATACAACCTCGTCAGCCAGGAGGAAGTCCTCCTGGCCGACGAGGTTGTATAGCCTCGTCGGCCGGGAGGACTTCCTCCTGGCCGACGAGGTTATACAACCTCGTCGGCCGGGAGGAAGTCCTCCTGGCCGACGAGGTTGTATAACCTCGTCGGCCGGGAGGAAGTCCTCCCGGCCGACGAGGTTATACAGCCTCGTCGGCCAGGAGGACTTCCTCCTGGCTGACGAGGTTGTATAACCTCGTCAGCCGGGAGGAAGTCCTCCCGGCTGACGAGGTTATACAACCTCGTCAGCCAGGAGGACTTCCTCCTGGCCGACGAGGTTGTATAGCCTCGCCGGCCGGGAGGAAGTCCTCCCGGCTGACGAGGTTGTATAACCTCGTCAGCCGGCCTCGCTCACGTAATCGAGTGGTCCCTACCACTCGATTATGTGAGCGAGGGGGGACCCGCACGCCAAACAATTGGCGTGTGGGCCCCGCACGCCAATTTTATTTGGCGTGCGGGGCCCACACGCCAAAAAAAAATGGCGTGTGGGAACCACACGCCATTTTTGGCGTGTGGGTCTCACACGCCCTTTTTTTTTGGCGTGTAAACCCTACACGCCAAAAAAAAATGGCGTGTAGGCCCCGCACGCCAAAAAAAATTGGCGTGCGGGTTGGCGTTGGCGTGCGCCGTTGGCGTGCGTTTATCAACGCCCTTAAAGGCCGCGGGAGTCTGTTCAATAAGGCCCTGAAAAAGAGTTGAAGTGAGCATGCATCAGAGGATGAGCTGGAGAAATCATTGCTTACCTTGACAATGATGAATGGGGTTCGCTCGGCAATGCGCTTCTTGGCTGATCGTCGTCCATAGGCCTCGATATCCGGTTGTAGTAAGACCTCGGGCGTTGATAAACGCACGCCAACGGCGCACGCCAACGCCAACCCGCACGCCAATTTTTTTTGGCGTGCGGGGCCTACACGCCAAAAAAAAGTGGTGTGTAGGGTCTACCAGCCAATTTTATTTGGCGTGTGAGACCCACACGCCAAAAATGGTGTGTGGTTCCCACACGCCAAAAATGGCGTGTGGTTCCCACACGCCAATTTTATTTGGCGTGTGGGCCCCGCACGCCAATTGTTTGGCGTGTGGGGGGATCCCGCTCACGTAATCGAATGGGAGGTGCCATTCGATTACGTGAGCGGGCCGGCTGACGAGGTTATACAACCTCGTCAGCCGGGAGGATTTCCTCCCGGCCGACGAGGTTGTATATCAGCCAGGAGGACTTCCTCCTGGCCGACAAGGTTGTATAACCTCGTCGGCCGGGAGGAAGTCCTCCCGGCGGACGAGGTTGTATAACCTCGTCAGCCGGCCCGCTCACGTAATCGAATGGGAGGGCCCATTCAATTACGTGAGCGAGGGGGGACCCGCACGCCAAAAAAATTGGCGTGCGGGGCCCACACGCCATTTTTGGTGTGTGGGTCTCACACGCCAATTTATTTTGGCGTGTAGACCCTACACGCCAATTTTTTTTGGCGTGTAGGCCCCGCACGCCAAAAAAAAGTGGCGTGCGGGTTGGCGTTGGCGTGCGCCGTTGGTGTGCGTTTATCAACGCCCTAAGACCTCGCGCACTTTGTTGCGAACAAACATTCAAAATGTGGGAGGGAATAATTCCCTCCCGATCGACGATTGCAGGTCGGGATTGGGGACCACTTCTCTGTTCATCTGAGTGTTGAGGCTGATGAGGATAGTCATCAGCCTCAACTCCTCTTCAGGCATCTGGGAGAGAAAAAAAGAAAAGGGTCAGCTAATATGGAATATCTGGCAATAAGGCCTGGAAATTTGAATCAATCTTACATCTAATAATCCTTGAGCCCACCAAAGAGTCTCATCACTGAGTCGGAATCGGTCTCCCATTGCCTGGAGTTGAGCTTGAATGGATTGGATTGAGCTAGGGGTGAGGCGGCAGTTGGATCAAGAAGATATTGACGAGTGTCGGCTGGGGGGGAGACTGGAGTTGGTGTCAGATCGGTCTGTCGCCTCTGATAAATCATGTTCGGCGTTGCCTGCAAGTAACAATGTTTGGCGGCGGGCTGGGGTATGATAAAGTGAGGGGGAGGGGGGCAGGCGGTTTGTAGGGGGGTTTCGAACTGGTCCGATGTTCCCCTCGCGGGCCGAAGGGGGTTCAAGCCTTACCTCACCTTGGGTGCTCGCCTCCTGTTGCTGCAGCCCTTCTTGGTGTGGAAGGTTATCGCGGATCGGGCCGGGTATATGGGGGCTGTAGGTGCTAGGAGTGGCGGACCATCCGAGTTGGCGAGGCGGGTGCCAATCTGAAATTGGAGGGGGTGGATGAGAGGAATGGGGGTTAGAGGAAGGGACCAGTGCGTTAGAGGATGGGACCGGAGGGTTAGAGGAAGGGGCCGGAGGGTTAGAGCAAGGGATTGGTGGGGTGGAGGAAGCGATCACGGGATCGTTTGCGTAGCTGTAAGCGGGGCCGCTGGGGTGATAATTGGGAATCTGCGACATGTTTTCTTCAAAACATGTTGCAGATGGTTAGTAACGGATGACGATGTGATTTGAGAAGGGGAAATGCTTACGTGATGGTGATCGTGGTTCATACGGCGCAAGAAAAGGGGGTCTTTGAGATCGGTTGTCCGACACGTCTCGTTTTCGGGGTAGGCTCAATAGATCTGGTAGGAGAAAAAAAGGTTAGTTGGTTTGTTTGACTGATATATTGGTGAAGGGAGGGGACTTACGATGTTTTGATGGCAGGGGTGGTTGTTGATTGGAGGGGGTGGTTGTTGATTGGAGGGGGTGGTTGTTGATTGGAGGTGGGATGCGAGCCGGACTTGGATATCTCCGGCCCGGGCTGGAAGTTCACCTGCTGCCTGTCACAGTGCACTGTCACATAGCAAGTGAAACTTTCACCTGAGTGTGGCCCGCGCGGGCTGAAAGGGATCTTGTGCCTGTGACATTGCAATGTCACAGGCGTGGCCTGTGCGGCAGGCTGAAAGAGCTCTGGCCCCTGTGACAGTGCACTGTCACAGGGGCCCTACAGCATATTTGACCTGTATGTGAAATACTGCACAGAAAAGTGTGCACTGTCATTATACAGTGACAGGAAGTTTCAGGTGAATCTTCCCCCCTGTGTGTGAATTGTAATAAGCACACAGTGAAATTTATCCATGATACAACAGATACTTTGGTGTGAAACCAAAAAAGGAATCTGAAACTTGATTCCAAAATAGCAATCCAAATCTTGTCCAAATGTTTTATTTCATTGTTCTAAGTGAGACAAATAAGGGCAATTGTATGTATGTAAATGAGTACGTTACGTGTTTCATCAAACAAGCAAGTATTTTAAGCGTTTGATTACGCATTTGAACAAAAACCCAACTTTTTAAGTGTTTGAACACACAAGCAAGGCAAACACAAGGCCAAGTAGCTCCTGCCCTCAGGGGGTTATAAAGCCCTCATTCCCTCCTTTTGATTTGGTTGTCTACAAATATTGCCTGACCAATCTGATTATTACTTTGAACTTTATAACTAATTAGAATACCTAATCCTTGGATCAGTATAACTAAATAGAATACCTAAGCAATTGATCATTATAACTAATTAGATTATCTAATCAATTGATCATTATAACTAATTAGAATATCTAATCAATATGAAAATGCCTGGTCAGTTGCACATGTTCATTTCTCAGACATTGATTGGCCATCCCTGATGTGTTTTGAATTTTACTGTTCCATGCAGGTTTTCTCACAGTTTGGCATCATGATGGGCACGAGAAATATGTTTTTGAGTATTGTGGTGGTAGATCACTAGAGTTAAGGTATCTTCAAAGACATCTTGAGTCACCTGGTCATAAACAGATGAAAGCCTCCTTGGAAAAGGATACAAGTAGGTCTGGAAATGTTTCACAGGGGTCTGCTCATTTATCAAGATGTTCACCTGGAGCGACAAGCAGGATTTACCTGGATGAATCATCAAGATTTTCACCTGGAGCCACAAGCAGGCTTTACCTGGATGAATCATCAGGAATTCAGAATGAGCCAAGCCTGGAGGAATCATTAGACCTTCATCTTGAGCAAGCTCATCATGAATTACCAAGTCCTCAGGATTACTTGATCCCATTGGACATGAATGACAAATCAGGATTTGGGTTTGGTGGATCAGAAGGCAACTCTGATGATAGCTCAGAAATAAGATTGAACTGGGATCAGTGGTTGATGGATGATCCCTTATCATTGGCCTTTCAATCTGTGGTGCCTGAAAACTTCAATTTACCAGGTGATGAGGACATACCAGAAATTGAAGAGGAATTGGAGCCAAGTGCCCAATGGTATCCATTTCCAGAAAAAATGGTATGTCATTTATCTCATTTGGATCATATTATCCATCCATAATCACAGACATGATATCTTTGTTCAATGTTTATTGATGTTTCTGGGAATATCTCTGACATCCTCCTCATTGATAGTACCTCATTGCGGCACTGATGCTTGGCCACTTGCATCATATAATGTCACGAGCCATGTATCACCAAATCTGCTTGTTACTTCAGCTCTGTCAGGTGAATATTCCACACTGGGAAACAATCAGGAGGAGAAGGGAGAAAATACAAAAGATGCTGAACATAAATATCATGGAAAATCTATCAGTCTTGAATAACAAGTGTTATTCACTTAGCTTGAAAGATATCATCAGTCATGTGAGTCACTAGTGCCTACCTGATCTTTTAATCAATTCCATAGGCCCCACTATAATTGATTAAAGATGTATTTTGTTTTCCTCTCAGGAGGTGGGAAATCCTTATGTCAGTAAACATCTAGAGTTCTATCCACATGAGACATATGGGAAGAACATTCATTCCCTGAGTCAAAGTCAGAAATGGCGTGAATGTTTATCCCGCCATGGGAGAGTCCAGATGGTTGAAAATGGGAAAAAACACTATTACATCTTTGAACCCATCACACTAAAGGGACCTGGACAGAAAATTGTAGTACCAATATTCTTCTTCAAGGTAGAAAACAAATTACATGCCAAATGTATAACACCAAAGTTGAATGATGCCCCTAATCAGGCATTTCAATATGGCACACCCAATCTGGCCATAATGGTACCCAGTCTTATTGGTTACAATTCACCAGAACTTCATACCATTTGTGTGGACCAATTTGACCTGATCTATTCAGAAATGCCAGATATTGATGGAAAGACATTCATAAACAAAATCAACCATTGTATCATTGAAGTTGATGAATATGGCCACCATTCTTCCATTCCTGTACCTAACCCCTGGAGGAATAAGGCAAAAGGCAAGGTGATCCGACATGTGCCTATTACACTATACTCAGATGATACCTCAGGAAACCAATCTAAGAGATGGAATAAACATGTTTCCTATTATTTCACTCTTAGTGGTCTTCCCCCATCACATAGCAACATGGAGTACAACTGCCATTTTGTTTCTACATCTAATGTTGCTGGGCCTCTGGAATTGGGAGAGTCAGTTGTCCAAGAGATGAAGTAAGTCCATTCTATCTTGACCAAAATCCCAAAGTATTGCCTGTTTCACTGATATTGCGTGAAATAGCTCTTTGACAATTGAAGGTACCTTTGCCTATGATGCCACTCTGCAAGATGAAGTTTTGATCATGAGTATGGTCCTTTGCTATCTGGGCGACTCCCCAATGGCTGCAGAGGTGACAAATACACCCATTCCAGGGAACTGCAAGAATCCATGCCGAATGTGCCATTTGAGGGTTGATGAAGTTAAAGAAAGGAGTGGTCTGGATTACATTTATCGATTCTTTGGGATAAAAAGCTTACCAGCCCCACGGAGGTGGTATCAAACTGTTCAGAAGACAAATGATGCATGGAATGTACTCAAAACAAAATCCAAGGCAGAATATGACAAACACATGAATGAGTTTGGATTGGTTGACAAACTTCAAGATAAATTGATTGAATTGAGACGCAATAATCCTCATGACCGGCAAAGAATAGAGGCCATTGAAAAAGCTGAACCTCACAGACTTTGCAATGTATTTACAAATCTGTTAGAGTTTGATGGATGCCAAGACACGCCTGTGGAAATTTTACATGTCTTCTCCCTTGGAATTGTCAAGTATTTGGTAAGAGACTTCATGGAAAAACAGAAAGACCTTTCCAAGATGGAGGCCCTGTTCAACTCAGTTAACTTGAATGGCCTCAACATACCTCCAATCCAAGGAAAATACATGATTACCCATTGGAAAAGTTTTGTAGGGAAGGACTTCAGGACCATAGTACAGTTGGCCCCATTTGTGTTTTTTCCATTCATGGATGAATCCCAAAAGAACATATGGATTCCTTTATGCACAATTGGAAGCTTAATATTCCAGACAACTATTGAAGACATGGATCAATACATTGCTGAACTTGAAAAACAGATTCAAATATTGATGTATCACATTCTCATGATGACAGCACAATGGGCAAATAAGCCAAAGCTTCACATTATATTACATCTCCCAGAGTCAATCAAGCGGTTTGGGCCACCAACATTATTTGCCACTGAGAAGTTTGAGAGCTTCAATGGCCGGCTCAGGCACAATGCTGTTCACACCAACCGGCTCAGTCCAGGACAAGATATTGCTATCAGTTTCAGTAACTACCATATCATGCGCCTGATCCTGTCAGGTGGTTACATGTTTGACCATAATCAAAAAAAGTATTACCAAGCATCAAATCAAGTCAGGGGAATCTTTTCAGGAAACCCAGCTGTCCAAAAAGCCATGGGATTCAACCCCCCAAAAGCAATGAACATTGGACAATACCCCTGTGTAAAGTCATCCAGAGTGCCTGAAGATGAAGCTGAACCGGTTCCAGATTCATTGAGAAGGTATTACCCAAATTCTCAAATCAAACAGGTCTGTTCATTGAGCCTCAATGACAAGGAATCAATTCAGAAGGACTCATTTGTCATAGTCAGTAAGATTTGCTTTATTTTGGGATTGGAGATGGTAACATTAAATTTGACACTGATACAATTTGAGAAACCTGCAGGAAGATGCACATCATGGTAATGTGGGAATATCCTGTGTAATTTCCATTTGGGAAGTCATCCACCCTAAATGTTACATCATTAAAATAGTGGAATGCAAACTCTGTGGCTTACAAAAGGATAGCTTATTGAGGATAGTAGAAAAAGATGTAAAATTGACTTACATTCCTGCATCTGTGGGCCAGTCTTTCTTAGCAGATGTGATCCCCTTCCAACACAAACTGATGAATCTGTATTAATTTTTATCAGAAAATTATCTGTTGCGTAAATGCCCAACACAACTGCTTTGATGGTGGGTGTCACACAGGGATATCAAACAGATCCAGGAGACACCAGCAGGAGGGAACCACTGTTTCACGTGAAGTGCATCACAAACCGTATAACAGCTATCTGTTGAATGCATTCTCACATTGTCACTCTGAAATGAACAGAAGCATTTCCCAATTACAAGCTGACTTTATTACAGAGCATGACATGCAGACAGCTGCTTCTTGTGGTCAGAAAATATGGAATAATAGTCAGAGCAAAAAGAAGGGAAAGAATGTGGAATCAACAAGCAGATCCAACCACACTCAATTCAGCCCCCAGGTTGAATATAGATCATTGTATGACCCAAATTATAGTCCTAGTGCTGGATCAAATTACCCCAATTTTAGCCCACATGCAACTCCAATGACATATCACCCCCCCCTAACCCATTTGGCTTCAAGGTCACCATATCAGTCAACATCAAATCTATCTCAGCAACCCTATTTTAGCCCTCATATAGCTCCAAGGGCTTCCAATAATCCCCAATACCCAAATTATAGTCCTAGAGTTGGATCAAATTACCCTAATTTTAGCCCACATTCAACTCCACTGACATATCAACCCCCCCTCCCCCATTTAGCTTCAAGGTCACCATATCAGTCAACATCAAACCCATCTCAGCAACCCTATTTTAGCCCTCATATAGCTCCAAGGGAATCCAATAATCCTCAATACCCAAATTATGGCCCTAGTGCTGCATCAAACTCAAGGTACTCCATGTGATCTTCTTCATGTCATGATATGGTCAATATTATTTGTAAAATATGTGCAAGAATTCTTTGTTATGTATGCTGATTTATGGCTAATTACATGATTAACAATCTACATTCACCCATGTTTTGGTTTAACCTCATTTGTTCTTATAATTTATGGCCAATTGTGTGAATGAAAAAAGGAAAACAAATGTAACCATGTTTTGGTTTAACTTCATTTTTTTTATAATTTATGGCCAATCATGTGAATGGAAAAAAAAAAATTTGCACATTTTTACTTCCAAAAATCAGTGTGTGTAATGAGATTATTATTTTCCTCACACTCTTTTTTGTTTTTTTTTTTAAAAGAAGATAATGCAGAAAACCAAAGGAGGATCTCAAGTCGACTTGAGAACCTCATTTGGTTCTCAAGTTGACTGGAAGACCACATTTGGTTCCCAAGTCGACTTGAGAACCAGTGAAGGTTCCCAAGTCGACTTGAAGACCGCATGAGGTCCTCAAGTCGACTTGAGAACCAGTGAAGGTTCTCAAGTCGACTTGAGAACCTCATTTCGTTCTCAAGTCGACTTGAAGACCGCATGGCGGTCTTCAAGTCGACTTGAGAACGAAATGAGGTTCTCAAGTCGACTTGAGAACCTTCACTGGTTCTCAAGTCGACTTGGGAACCAAATGCGGTCTTCCAGTCGACTTGAGAGCCAAATGAGGTTCTCAAGCCGACTTGAGAACCTTCACTGGTTCTCAAGTCGACTTGAGAACCCCAATACGGTCTTCAAGTCGACTTGAGAACCTTCACTGGTTCTCAAGTCGACTTGGGAACCACATGAGGTTCTCAAGTCGACTTGAGAGCCCCAAAGCGGTCTTCAAGTCGACTTGAGAACCTCATTTGGTTCTCAAGTCGACTTGAAGACCACATTTTCACAGGTTTCCCAGGCCGAACCTTAAATTGGTCTTGAAGCCGCCCTCAAGACCAATTTTCGTCTTGAAGGCGGCTTTTTCCTTGTAATCGTCCTGAAGACAACTCACCTGTCATCGAGGTGTGGCCGTGGTGTAGGCTTTATTCAGTAACATCTTACATCATATCTACTGTACATAAACTCTACCTTCCCACTACTCATCTGTCACTATCATGACTATTTCATATAAGTCACTTTCCCATTACTCATCTGTCATGTTCTTCCTTTTCCCACCAGCTACATGTCATGGCCTAGTTGTTCCTCCCTCCAGCCTGATTGCTCCTCCTCTTGCTCAGATATATAAGGACAGCTGTTCCTCCCTCTTGTTCCCTTATGGACCCCCAGACTTACTAAATTACCCCCTACATATACCAACATTACAGATCCCATAAATTAGTATACATACTTAGTAGAGTTACCATCACCCTTATAAAATATATAAATATAAATACCAGCTTGAACCTCAATATAAGAAGATTTCCCCCTCTCTTGCTTGACCCATCTTGACTCCAGAGCTATAACAAACCCTTGCCCCACATTACAATTATATTACATATACTTTATACAACTCATCCCCCCCTTTTATCCATTCCTCTCACCTGGTGTGTGTAGTAAGTAAGCTCATCAGTACTAGTCTTCTAAGAATAGATAGAAATTAGCCACACCTTTATTTTATTCTTAGTGTTACCCTCATTCCCCATAGCATTAGTCAGGAAGGCAGCTCTTATATCAGCACCTTTGGTATAACTTACATTAATACTAGTGTAGTCATCCATCTCCCTTCCAAGCTCTATTCTGTCCCTTGAGTAGTTCCACAACGTTCAGAAACTGAGGATGCGCTTGACAGTGCGTTAATATCCACATAAAACAAAACCATTTCTGAAAAAAGCAACACTAAATAAGCAGACCAAATCATGCAATAAACCCGATGATCACAAAAAATCCTTTCGACTGGGGCAGGCTCTTGATTTCCGAGTGTGCAAGACCGTGGATGAAAGCGATGCAGAAGAAAAACCTACAATTGCGTTTTCTTGGCTTGAGCTCTCATCTCCCGAAGTATCCGAAAGATTTGAATTCATCATCAGCAGCCAGCATGAATACTCTTTGACGTCCAAAATAGAACGAGTTGAAGACACCATTGTAAAATGCATTGGGAATTAACCCAACCCCCAATCAGATTAGCTACCCTGCGCAACCATTGCATGAATTCCGCGCCCCAAGTACTACTCCTAGCAACAAATCAGATATTGAACAACCTGCCGACACCACTCTAGAGTATTCTTGAACATCACACGCATCCTGTTTGCCCAGTCTTTGAAGTGAACATTTAGGGGTGAATTCCAAGGAGCAGGATATCAACGATGATAGCGATTCTTCTGCTGACAAAATAGTCAATCACCTCAAGGGCACCACTCTCACTGATAAATCAAAAGAACCGCTGACCTCTTTACCAATCTCTGCCACCCCTTCCCGGGCACTAGCATGGCTACAATGTGTAGGATATCCGGTAGGTAGAGCTGGGCTTGGATGTGTGCCAAAAATGAGATACTCATTTCCATCCTCACTAATGCTGTGATCTCAGGCCATTCCAGACTATTGCATATCATGGCTACCAGTTGAGCAGTTGTCCATCCAATTGCCTGTGATAACATATGAACGATCAACAACAACAAAAACCGCCCAATCTAACTTAAAAAAAGAGACATTGTGATCACTTACCCTCCGGATGATCAGCGTTGAGTGGGTCCCAAGAGTGGTGATGGAAAAGACAAGATACCTTGGAATGGGATGACGTCCTCAATCTTATCGATCCTCAAGGCCCAAGTCAACCCTTGAAGAAAACTGAGTGCAGACATCCTGATCAACAAATCTGAGCTGCACAGGTTAAAGATGGCCCCATTCAAAAGATAGCCATAGATAGTACCAGGGCTGAGGCATTGGGGTCAGAAGTCAAAGTTTTGAGGAGTTGATAGTGACATGTGATGTTTGCTTGGTTTGAAAAGAGGCAATGGATTGAACGGTGAAGCGTGAGCTGATGTGAGATGTGATTTTATTGGGGTATTTTGGAAATGAAGGATTTGGATGAAAAACCAGGGTTTTTTCATTTTCAAAACCCGTTTGCTTTTTAGCTACCCCGTTTTGAAAACCCATTGATTAGAAATTGTGGATTTGGCATTTTCTAATCAACGGGTTTTAATGGTGGATTTGGTCATATTTGATACCCCCTATTATAAATTTAAAGACAAATATTTCTAATAAAAAATAAGAAATATAAATGCAGTGGTCTGCAAGCAGACTCTCTAATACCAGGACCTGGTAATCCAGGGGGTGTTTTGGGTACCTGATAAGGGTTGAGTAAACCAACTAGTAGTAAGGGTAACTAGTAATGTGCTACAGGTGGAGTATACGTATTAAAAGAATATGCGTGATAAGAGGTAGAGTTTTCAGTGGAGGATATCGTCCCACCATCTGGATCATCAGAAGGAGGATCATGGGTTGGAAGTGTGGACATTATATTGAATATAGATCGGGGCTTTATTCAATTTGGCCAAAACTTTCATACAATCGGCTTCCAGCTGGGAAGGGCGAAGTCCGTACACAGCCAAGAACGATATAATACAAAAACAAATCATCGTTCAACCTAATAATATCCTTACAAACACTTCACCAATGAATTCAAGCGAAAAGGATATCGAGACCCGGAACAAGAATAAATTATCTTTGGATGCCAAACAAACATTGATAGCTAACCCTAAGGAAGGCGGTGACATCGAACCAGACTCAGGTGACCCCAAGTCCACTACGACTCTCTTCATCTCCAATCTCGGCGATTCAATCGATTCGGCCAAGCTTCTCGAACGTGCTTCATCCATCGGTCCTGTTCGTGATGCATTCGTAGTCTCCGATCCAGTCAAAGCCAAGTCGAGGGGGTTTGGTTACGTTCGATTCGTCATACGAGAGGATGCTGAGACAGCACTGAAGGATGGATTGGGCGATTTCGAGGGTCAGACCAAACCCCCTCTTGTAACTTGGGCGAAACCAAAGTTAAACCCAGAAGAGAGAGCGCAGAAGAAACTTCAAAGAGCCAAGCCACAGGCTCAGAAGCGTGGTAGATCGAACCCAGATGATACTTTAGCTGAATCTACCGAGTCTGAAGCAAAGAAGAGGAAGAGTAACCTTCTTAGTCAAGTCAAGAAAGATCCTTTTTCAAATCGAATCGTCGTCGTTCAAGGGCTTCCAATCCCACCAGCGGAAGACGGGAACGATCTTTCACAAGGTCAGAAGACAAACGCAGAAGATACTGACGAGGAACCCGAGGAAGCTCAATCTCTGATTGGCGATGACCTCCGAGCTCATCCTGCAAAGTCCATTTCGAGTAAAGCTTTATTCAAGAAAGCCAAGAAGTTAGGAAAACTCGAAATAGTCAAATATCCCGTACCCTTTCCCCCAAGCCCTTCATCCACCTGTGCTCACTTGGTCTTCAATGATGCGACCTCAGCAGCGATCGCACAGAAAAAACTTCATGGACATATCTTTAAAGGCCACTTTCTGACCACTGCACTAAAATCTCGTCTAGATGCCACTACTCGATTGGGACATGCCTTTGGTGGACGACTGATCATCAGAAACTTGCAATTCGGTATCACTGAGCAAGATTTACGATTTCTATTTGCCCCATTCGGACCTCTCCATTCAATCGATATACCTACCACCGTAGTGGAGGGTAAACCCAAACCAAGAGGTAGGGGCTTCGCATTTGTGTGGATGCTGAATGAAGCAGATGCAGGTAGAGCAATCGAAGGCTTGAATGGCAAAAATGTTTATGCAGGAATCGCTCTTGACGCCATTCAAAAAGAGACGGATAACGAGAAAAAGAGTGCAAAACGAAAGCGAGAGAAAGCAAATGACCTGGCTGAACGTGGTCGAGTAATAGCCGTTGATTGGGTGCTCAGTAAGCAAAAATTCGAAGAGGCCGAGGGCTTAAGAGGTAAAACAGATGACGATGGTAAACAGTCGAACGATGATGAGGATGAGGATGAGAACGATGAGAACGATGAGAACCAGGATAGCGATGGAGACAGCGATGATGAGCCGACTAGATCGGAGTGCGAAGCTGGTGAAGACGAGAGTGGGTTAGATGGTTCTGACATTGATACTCAAATAGGATCAAGCGAGGGTGAAGAGGGTAATCAAAAAGCAGAAAACTTCAAGACGAAAAAGGAGCAAGGCACGACTCTGTTCGTTCGGAACTTATCTTTCGAAGCTACCGAGCAAGAGTTACATACTCTTTTTCGTCCATTCGGGCCCCTCAGGTATGCGCGCATAGTCATGGACCCCAAGCTTGGACGGTCTCGGGGAACTGGATTTGTATGTCTGTGGAACAAAGAAGACGCTGAGAAAGTGTTGGATTTGGTCAGGAAGTTGGAAAGTGAAGGTTTTGGCCATGGCGTAAGTTTCAACATTGCCGACTGAATACTTCCACATCTAATTATCAACTTCTCTTTACGTTCTTTAGCCTCCAGCTGCCAATGGATTGCCTTCCCTACTTCAGCCTGATCCCTCGTCAAGCCTGGCATCCCGACTCAGCTTGCATGGTCGAGTCTTGGGGATCTCTGAAGCTGTCTCGAGGGACCAGGCCGAAAAGCTCAGGATTGATCGAGACAAAAGTGGAGCGTGTAAGGACAAACGGCGTCTTTATCTGATGCGTGAAGGAGGTGAGGCAGAAGAAATATCATATGGCTCCAAATGACTTCCTTTTGACACAATTTTTCCTTGCCGTGGTAGTTATCTTTCCAAATTCTGACGAAGCCAAAAATCTCCATCCGGCCGACCTGACCGCCCGGCAACAATCATTCGATCAAAGGAAAGCTCTCCTGAGGTCAAATCTGTCACTCTATATCTCCTTCACCCGATTATCAATACGTCAAGTACCACTGTATGTCTCTGAACGTTGCCTCAAACGTTTGGCCCGACATGCCTTAGATCAGTGGCGCAAGGAAGTTAAAGCCGGACAACGAGCAGAGCTAACTGAAGAAGAACGCGAGAGGGAACTCACGCTCGAGCAGAAGACCCCCGAGAAGAAAATAGAATCCAAGAAGAAAAATGAAATCAAAAGTAAAGTCAAACAAGTTAAGATATTACGAACAACGGAAAAAACCGACGGTACGACCGGGTTGGGTAAAAGCAAAGGTTATGGTTTTCTGGAAATGGAAACTCATGCAGATTCCCTGAGGGTCCTTAGATGGGCCAACGCTAATCCATTGGTGGATAGGCTCTTAAGAGAATGGACATGCGAAGAAATCGAGAGATCCATCCAACAAAACACCGCTGCCGAAGTTGAGGAAGAAGATGAACGTCCAAAGAAGAAGGTGAAGGGCAACGATATCGATACGGATGTCAGTTCGAGGAACAAAAGAAGTAAGAAGAATGACCGAAACACAGACGAAAATTCCAAAAACAAGAAATCCAAATCCAGCGAACCAAAGATGGATAATAAGAGGATCGAAAAACTCCAGATTAAACTAGACGAACTCCGCTCTGAATTGGAAACTCTCGATAAACGTAACAAGGCTACTACCCAAACCTCCTTCGATAACTCACATAGCAAAGTTGAAGTGGCATCAGCGCATATTAAACCTCATCGGATGCTAATCATCGAGTTTGGTGTGTTTATATTTCTCATTTTTTCAACAAAAAAGGGCAGGTCATGTTTTCAGTCTTTACGACCAATTTTTATTGATATACTATTCTACTCTTTGTGTCACTCCTAGCCATCGAAAATGCTCAAACGGTTAAAAAACGGTTGGAGAGAAAAGAGAAAATGCGTGAAAAGGACATGAAAAAGGATGAGCCTAGAAACGGTAAGTCACAAGTTACTAATGCTTGGCTATTCTAAATCAGCTGATGGGTTCCAAACGGCATTGATGATGATCAACAGAGGAAGGTCGAAAATCAACTGGTCCTGCCAAGAAGGATGATCCTAAAAGCCGATCGGAACACCCAGGCAAAACTCACTCTAAATCTGCCGATCAAAAAAACAACAGTCGACAACGAAAGCTCCGGGTATCTTCTTCCGCCACCCAAAAGGATCCCATCGAGTTGGCCGACAAGAATAGTCAAAGTAAACTTGGTCGAATCATCAGCCAAAAAAGAAAGTCAAAGAAAATCAAACGAGGTTCAAAATAAATCAAAAATCCATGCTGATCTTTTCATCCTCTTAGCCTCAGCCTCCCATGTCTCTCTCCGTTTTGCGTCACCTAAAACTTGCTTGCCTGACTCATCTGTGCCATTTATCCATTTCCTTGCCAAACCTCACCCACCCTCACGATGGTCTCAGACAGTTAAGGATTCTTTCTATTGTTACTCATTGGTACACAATATGAAACGCCGATTGGATTTCGACCAACGGTCACAAAAAGATCGAAGCCACTGTATGCAGAAGATTGAGTAAACTACAATGAGGTTGACATTAATTCTTCTGATCAGCCAGTTAGTTAGATGAGAAAGTGCCAAACCTATAATGTTCCACACTGACTGCGTATTTTAAACCAGAACTGTTGCACTTCTTACAACCTACCGACACATGTACATACCCAGTTCAGAAACTATAGTAGCTTGAAACAATGACATGATTTATGTGCTCATACCAGCATCATTTCTGATTTTGTAATGGAGGAACGTTATGGTCAAGTGCTAAGCCAGTCCCATTTACAGTTGAATAGATACTCACGAGGGCACAGAAGCTATGTCTAATAGCCTCGGGGGAGGAAGAAAAGGTACCACCCAACTACACGATCGTAGTGGGCATCTACTCTCCCCCGTGCTGGTATAACACCAGGCCATAACACTCCCCCGCAAGCCAATATCACTGACAACAGAGGTGATATTGGATTGGACATCAGATGGACTGGTGTGAATCTACATACTATCTACAAGTGTTACTCCCCAACAGACCTGTTAACTGTCAACTTTCACATGTACTGTCACTATGCTAATACTTGAGCTTTATGATAAGTTTGATACTATATATATATGATGGGATTTTTTTTTTTTGAGTGTAATCTTGCCATTAGCATTGCACACTATGAACGTAAACTAGCAACAACACCAAATAATTGGTTTATGAGGTCTAACAAGTTTGAGCGGAGTAGGCTCTCTGAGCGGGCGAGGTAATCAAAAAACAGCATATAGGAGAGAAGAGATAGAAAAGGAACCAACAAAGAAAAAAGAAGAAAAGGAAAAGGAAAAAAAAAGGAAGAAGAGGCACAAGACAGGAAGAAGAGGCACAAGACAGGAAGAAGAGGCACAAGACAGGAAGAGTCCTGAGGTGTGAATTATGGCCTGTTTATAGAATCTCTCTTATGTCAAATAGGGGAAACGGCCCGACTTCCGTATGAAGTCCACAATCAGTGGATGAGCTTTTGGGAGTTTCAGGAGAAGGTAGGGCTTGTTGGAGTTGGTGGGTAGCTTGGCGGTTCTTGCCTTCTTGATCAAGTCTCTTTGGAGGTTCCGGTAATGCGGGCAAAAGTTGAACACATGGATGACCGTCTCCCTAGCGGGGCAGTATGGACAAGACGGGTCAAGGCGTCGTTTAACTTTAAATAGGTGATGATTCAGAGGGGAGTGGCCGGATATGAGTTGATTGAGTATTGCAAGGTGATCAATGGGGAGAGGGGAGATTTTTTTTCTCAGAGCCGCGGCCGCCGGGGTTTGAAGTTGTCGTCAGTGAAGAGATGGGATTCTAATATTCTAAAATATATAGTAGAAAACTCCCCCAAGGGATACATAACATTGCGAATAATGATGGTTTATATACAAGATGATTACATAATTTGTATGATGAGAATAATTATCTAATAATAGTTAAAAGTATGTAATTAAATATGATAGTATGTAGTATGGGAAAATATGTATATATGCTGATTATCTAATACGTAAAACATACTATCATAACAGTCAGAAAGAGGAAATCAGCTTTGACGAGCTGGAGGGAAGAGGTCAATCCGGAGTTGTGTTTCTTGCAGTCGCATCCTTGGCTAGAAGGTCTGCAGCCTCATTTCCACAAATCCCACCGTGTCCTGGGCACCAAAGAAGGTTAATCTTCAAGTCAGTCGGGAGGGAGTACAATACCGCCAGGATTTCCAGAAACAAGTACTGCCCTGGCTTAGCTGCATAGCAGTCCTTCATGTGTTGAAGGACACCTTTGTTGTCCGTTATGATGAAAGCTTCCGTGATGATGTCGCCAGACAAGATCCACCTGAGTAGTTGGAAGGCAAGGAGCAGGCCCACTGCCTCACACTTGTGGTTAGAGAAGAACCTGTTAATTCCTAAAGCACAGGACAATGCTAAATTCAGGTTCGGGCAGATTGCTGCGCTGGCCCCTCCTTTCTTGTTGTCAAAAGAACCATCAGTACTGTAAATGACGGCAATTCCAGGTGAGTATTCAAGAGAGGTAATAAGGTCAGTGGTGGCCGAAAGCAATACATCTTTGGGAAAATCCATGTGGTGGAATACTAGGGAAGAAGGGAGCAAGGGGCCGTTCAGGCCATACTGAGTGTGGATTTGTTCCGGTGCGGCTTGGATGATTTGATCCAGAGAGTCAGCCGACATGGGGGCGGACCCCGACCAACCAAGCCAGGAAGGGCAACGGAAGCCCCGATCTGTTAGCAAATTTTGTATTTTTGGGTCCAGACGTCGACGTGTTAACTTCCTCAAGAAAAACCCAATGCTGGAGGCCTGAAAGACCGCATTGGCTTCAACTACCGCAGACCTTTCAATGTGCCACTTTATTTGACCTGAAGGTACCTAGGGTGTAGATAGCTGCAAGGTTGTTAGTTTTGGCAGCCAGGTTCCGCACCTTGGTTGCATTAGTCACTGTCGCCCAAACCGGAGCTCCATAAGCAACCCGCGGCATAAGGACTGTGTTCATCAGGCGGACACGGTCCTTGTCCTTTAGGCCCCACCTGGAGTTGCCTAAAGGTAGGAGCTGTTTGAAAGTATCCGAGACCTTCCAATCTAGAAGGTTGAACATGCTTGAATATGGCAGTTTGTTGTCAAGTATCAAACCAAGCCACTTGACCTCCTTGCTTGGGGGCAGGAGTTGTCCCCCCAAACTGAACGGAGTATCAGGGAATTGTTTCTGGGTGAACCAAGTGAATTGTGCCTTCTTTTTGTCAAACAAAGAACCGAATTTTGATCCCCAAAGGAGGGAGCGAGCCCCCTGGGTCCCTGAAGGGAGGGGAGGTGTAGTCGTCCATCTTGATAGTGGTCTGTTGGCCAATCAGGAAGTAGTGGATAATTCCCACCAGGTAAGCTGGGCACTGCAGATGTTCAAGGTAATGGATCAGTCTCCTCGGGTGGACAGAAGGGTACACAGACTTGACGTCCAAAAACAACCCCGCCACATATTTCTTGCCGTGCCATTTCTTGCCAAATCCAAGAATCTAACAAAACGTGAGTGTCGTCGGTTCTGGCGCCCTTCTGGCCCCCCAGATGGCCATCGGCCAAGACACCCTTCTTTTCAGCCCATTCCGTTAATCGGCGCGCTATGATTAATTCTAACAGCTTCCCCATTCCACTAAGGAGGGCAATGGGGCGATACGAGTTAGGGTCAGACTAGTCATCTTTCCCTACCTTGGGGATGATGGCTGTTACAGCACACTTCTACATTGTAGGGAAGTAACTCTGTGCCAGCAATGAGTTGAAAAAATCAGTCAAAAGGGGATCAAGGGACTCAGCTGCCAGCTTGATGACCTCATTGGCAATACCATTGATCCCTGGCGCTTTCTTGGGGGAGATCTTCTTGATACCGGATTGGATTTCCATTAAGTTTGTCATGGGGAAGCACACTATCCTTGTGTCCTGTCTAGGCGGGATATCAGATAGATCAACCGGGGCATTAATGCAAGAAGTACCTGCAAATAGCAACTCAGCTTGTGTCAATTTGTCTGCGGTGAACAATCCATCTCCACATTGCAAGGGAACAATTGTTCTAGTGGCAGTCTTCTTGGTGAAACAAAGGGCTTTGTAGATCGCCTCATCCAATGAGTTTTCAAGGTGGCGCCACCAGGCATTGCGTTTGAGGATCTTGATTGTTTCGCGGAAGTAGGAGCTCCACGCCGAGTAACACTATTGGCGAGAGCGGTTTTGTGTTTCAATGATTGGGTCAAGGGTGTCTTGACACCACCAGGACTTAGCTTTGCTGCGGTCGTCCCTGACTAACCGGCCAAAGCTATCCTGTGTACCTACAAGGCTATTGGTGATAAGCTGAATTTTATGATCAATCTGGCAGTTGGGGAGGGAGCGCCATTCGTCAGTTAACTGATCAAACTTGCACAAACATCGGGTGTCTGAGTTATCTGCAAGCCATTTGACGCAGACAAGGTTGCCGTTCAAATTTTTTTTCTCACTTGATAGCTTGTTGATGGTGGTCGGGCTTAATACATCAAGCGTCTTTGGGATCCCATGGGCAATAACTGAGTAGGTGCTCGGTGAATCCTCCAGATGAGGGTGGACGTCCTTGGACCATTGATGTTTATTTTCCATAAGCCACTTCTGGTGAGCTCTGTTGTTCGAGAAGAAGCAAACATTGCCCGACTTGAGAACTTGAGCCGCTTGGATAATGACTTGCTCGCCTTCCACCTGAGCATCTAGCTTCATCAGCACTTCATTTGCGCGTTGGACCAGAAAACCCCACGGGACGGTCTGGATCTCGGATTCTTTGGGATCTGAATGGATGATGGCCTTGCCCGGCTTGAGGGAACGGAGCTCTATTTCACAGGGGGGGCTTTATAACTGGGGCTTTTGGGGCTTTTGCAGGGCCAGTGGCTCTGGTGTACGTTGGCTTGAGCACAGAGGGTGTCGAGGTCGCAGGGGGAATCCAAGCATTCTCTAGGGCTGCAAAAAGCGCTTCGTACGCGTCTGTGAGCTTCATCATTTGGTCCATTTGCTTTTCCACAAGATTCAGGCGGGTTGATTCAGCATCCATCATCATCTGGATTGCGCCAAGCAAAGTTGGGTCAATGAGTATTGCGCCGTCAGGCGTCCGATTCTGAGGGTTGCCTATGTAGCTAGCCAAGTAGGCAATGAAGGCTGAGGAGGGCGGCATCACGTTTGGTCTGGGGAGCATACCGGTGCTTGACGAGTTACCTGAATCAGTGCTGTCTTCCATTATCGCGTTGGACGCGACATTTGGTAAACCGG